>CM034354.1:66704652-67057185 GCA_019925275.1 Mytilus edulis | reverse complement strand
AATTCAAACCCACTGAAAAGCATGATGTGTGATCTTTTATCCTTTTCTTTCCGACTGAACGCTTGTACTTCATTTTTGGCTATACAAATGATGTCATACATGTATCAAGTAAAATACCAAGGTTTGGTGACTAGCTAAACGCATTTATTCCATCGAATTGGATTAAAAGTTACAGAAAATTAGTCTGCCACAAACATAGACTTACATTTAATAATTAACAACGATCAGTGAAAAATTAAAAATTGAGAATGTAAATGGGGAATGTGTTAATTCCTCCCCCCTAAAGCCTTTAGCCGATGTAGATTAAACACACACAGCAATACGTATAGTAAAATCATTACGAAACAAATTTTTACAACAAAAAAGTTTCTGTTAGCTTCCAGATTTTGAACTTTCCCTGCAACATCATCTCGGCATCGCCTTTATATACTGTGTTTATCTTCCTGATGGTATAATATTCAAGAGATTGCATTTCTTATTAAACCAAGATGTAAGGGTGGTGCAGTTGGAATAATTCCCATGAACACGTTATGGCCAACATATTGATTAACCGTAATTGAATATCTGTGTAAAAGATGACGACCGAAATGTTGCAATTATCATACCCGTAATTCAGTTATATGCCTCTTAATGTGTTATTGTCACATCTGTCTGAATTTTTAAAAAAAATTACCGAAACGAATTTTCAGATCTTTTCAAAATACTTTTAGCTGTATAACATATCTATGTTTCGTTCATTTTTTTGTACAAAAATCAGCAAGCTTATTTTGTTGCTTGAATTGTTTAACGTTCGTTTGTTCGAGGCTTTTTGTATGAGTTTTTCCATTGTAAAATTGAAATAGCTACACTGCTGCAATATGTCATTGAGGGTGGTGATATATACTCTTTAGAAAAAAACGAACAAATTTAGGCAATTTCCAATCCCAAATCGAAAAATGAGAGAATGATTAGAATATATACATATACTATTTTACAGTTTGTTAAAACAGAACGCCAAAAAAAGTTTGAAAAATCTTGGTATAACCTACAAATACATTTGTACATCTGGATGCTGTTGTATGATAAACAGTTCTTGTTTTGTAATTGATCAATCGTGTTAGCATACTGGTGTTCAACACATGCTAGTAACATTAATGTGTTGCTTGTTTATGCAATTTAGTTTTTTTCATATTTTTTTTCATTGTGGTATTGTCTTTCTTTCTGTCTTTCTGAATTATTGAAAACTGACAAATAACCTATAATTCAGGGGTTTTCTTTTGTTGCTGTGTATCAAATTTGATGTTCGTTTGATGCCTTATACATTCCCCTGATTGTTGGTTTTTTACTATGACTTGCTATGTGATACGAGTTGTGTTCATTGTGTAAAGACGTACGGTGAACTTAAATATTACCAATTTTTTCATTTTGTCTTCTGTGGAGAGTTGTTATATCATATATTGTACATCATACCACATTACGTGTACGTGTATCGATTGTTTATTATAAAAGAAACTCTGAGGCATAATTTCTGGATTAAGGGTTGTACCTACATGTATATAACAAGTTTATTTTGAACCACGAACTCCAGCTCGTGTCGAGAGTTAACAACTCGAAGCTACGTTCGACGTCAACTTTTCATGCTATAGTAAAAGAAATATCCGTATTGTACGGTTTATAGACATCCAATTGTTGTATTAGAATGTAGGAAGAGGGATTAAATAAATGAAAGGACATCACGATGGGTTAATCAACCAATAATTTCAAAGGATACATTGTTATTTGGATTGAATTTTAACTAGCAAACAGGCATAAACGCAGTTGGAATATATTATTTATTGCCTTATACGTGTATAATAATGATTTAAGTGTTGTTTATAATACAATGAAGCTAAACTGTTTTGTAAAGTGAGTGGATATTCACATGGAAGCTACTGCAGGCGGTTGCTACTCAGATGTTTTAAATTTTTTCAGATTTTTGGACTCCTCTGGTTTTATCCATCAAAGTGCCCCATAAACGTTTGTTCAATGACTAACTCCTTTCTCGCCATTTTTTCATTCCATATATTTTATGGAAATTTCTGAAAATCTTATAAAATCTTTGTTATTCCTTCCCGGTTTTTTAAACAAAATAAATGTCCAGAAAAAATTGCTTCCTGCCAAATTTTAAATGTCTTTTATTTTAAAAACAAGCACACTGACCCGTATTTTTGTCTGCTGTTTAAGTTTCTCTATGTATGTTCCACATATGTATAAAAGTCATTTGAAATCCTTGTTATTTTGAAACTGAGTTTTAAGTGGTGACTTTGGAATCATTCCTTGGTAAGTTTACGGATCCTAACACGAGTTGGTTGACCGTTATACATTATTCGTTACACAAAGGATAGCGGGTATGTCCCTTATGTCTAAACTACAACCCATCACCTTTCCAAAATGTGACCTACCGAAATAAACTAATTATATTGTTTGTACTGACATGAGGAGGAGGAATGGATAGGGTAGTTAAAACGCGAGTATACCATATGTGTATCGTATTATGTAATGAATTCCATATCGTTCAAACGGTTGATAATAGCGTACTACGTAGAACCGATATACTAGCTGTCAGTAACTGCAAGTACTCTCATATCTGAACTTCGTGTGATTCTGCTGAGTGGATGTATAAATAGCCCTATATTCTGTGTTTTTGTAAGATGCATTTCTATTTACATATACATTTGTATTTATCTATTTTTTTAAACTTTATTTTATAGTTTGTTCTAATGTTGTACTGTGACACCACTTTCCCATGTGAGGATGAAGGGTCTTTAACGAGATTAACACCACCACATTCTGTATATTGACACAAGTAGATGTAGTATGAGTGCCACTTAGACAACTATCCATCCATGTCACCATTTATAAAGTAAACCTGTACGGTCTTCAACAAGGAGCCTTGGCTCACACCGAAGAGCAAACTATAAAAGACCAAACAGAATGACTTGTGTAAAACCATTCAAACGGCTCTCAAGAATCAAACCATTGATGAGTCTGATAGTGTAACAGCATGCAATGTTATGGTAGGTGAATGTTTAAGATGGATATAAATACCGTTACCATATTGTTTTACAAGATCGTCCGAAAAGTCATCCAAATATTGTGATCACAGGAGAAAGACATAACAGCTTCTTATCTACTGCATTCCAAGCTAGTGAAGAGCAACGACATGACACGAGCTGGAGAAATGAGTCGGATTACGTCAATCTTCAATTATGATTTACACTGAACAAGCTCACATAGGGTTAGATAGCGACGTTTTGTTTTATTCCAGACAGTAAAACATATAAATGAATACATATTTATAGAAACATTAAAAGAACGTTAAGTATATTATCAACTACTTTGAATTAATTTTGTCACCAGAATCATGACTTCTTTATCTTATTTTTTCAAGTTTGTTTTGTTCTTGCGTTTGTAAGTTTGCTCATAAAAATTTAAAGTATTTGAAGTTCAAAAAAAAAAAGCTAAACAATTAATATGTACAATAACTATCACATCAATTTCAATTTTCCAATTTATACATTTCCAGGGCTAACTCACTGGTAAATAATATCCAGCGCATATTATTCGGTGGTTGTCGTTTGTAATCATCACTGATTTTTCGTTCATTGTTTTGTTCCTAAATTACTATCAGTTTCTCGTTCTTATTAATTGTTAAACATATTGTCGTCTCGGTACATTGTAAAGTTGATTATGAGATATTGGATACTGTAATCTATAGTTGTAATAAAATATGCCATGTGGTCTCATGTACATTTTTTTTTATTTATTATTGGTAATCGTACCGCATCTCTTATTATGTATCTTTACGAAGAAACATGAACAAATGTAAATCGAAATCTAGTTTATTTAATGCCTGTTCACTTATTCTGATCAAGGTAAATTCAGAAAAGCGCTTTGACGCATGAAATTATTGAACGTTGTGTTGTTCATTTTGTTTTTATTCATGTACATTCTTTTAAAGACGCTTCCGTGTGCGGGAACTTCTCGCTGCATTGCATACCTGTTGGTGATCTGCTGTTGTCTGTTCTATGATCGGGTTGTTGTCTCTTTGACACATTCATCATTATCATTCTCAATTTTATTTCAAGTCTATGTGTGCATTTGAAATCGGTTAAATGTTGATTTATTATGTATTTTATATTCTGAATTTGAATATGTGTTGGCTGTATTTATACATATATCTCTACATTACACAATACATATGAATTTCAGATGTGTTGGTTAGCAGTAGCGTTAATCCAATAATCAGTATAGTACTTAATTAGAAAAGGTGCACTAGTGTGTAACAATATGGTCTCATGGGCTTCACGAATCGAACTGTTAACCGCGATTTTAAACTTGCGTTAAACAAATAAGCAGCAAAACCTCGTTAGAATGAGCGGACTATAATGCTCAGCAGAGTTGCGTAACCTTTTTCTTTTAACGGTAAATAACCGTTCAACAGCTCTTGCATTCGATCAGAAATACATTCTTTTTGTTATAGGTTTAATTTCCCGCCTTTTATTGTAGTAAACCCTTATTGAACAAACAGTTAATGTTTATAAGCAGTTTATTATACGGTCATTTTTAATAAATTTACTGTTACAAAAATTTTTTTTCTCGATAAATTAAGGATATTCTCATCCCAGGAATGGATTACCTTATCCGTTTTTGGCATATTTTTTTTGCAATTTTGGGTCCTTAATGCTCTTGAATTTTGTACTTGTTTGGCTTTATAACTATTTTTATCTGAGCGTCACTGATGAGTCTTATCTAGACGAAACGTCTGGCGTATTAAATTATAATCCTGGTACCTTTGATATCTATGTATGGTATATTTCCGGTCTCGAACATATATTAAGTGTAACTAAGATGTACCATAGGTGCTTGGGAACGTTTACTTAATAGTAGGACAAACATTGGAAAATATGAGTCATCTTTCAATAGTCATATGCATATGTTATATTTGAAATAGTACAAAGGTTAATATTGTAGTACTGAAATAATTTAAACAATTGGCCAAAACAAATAGTTTGTTTCTTTTCAATCTTTCCCGTGAGAAAAGTTACAATACAAATATTTATTATGTTTTAATTTCATTTCCCATATTATTGTGTCCGCAATTATTAATGAATAGGGGGTCATTGAAACTTTGGTGAATTTTAATATTCTGTTGTTTGCAGTTGCTATGATTCTTGATTAGCTTTTGCATATCTCATACAAAATTATAAATTGAAACAAATCAAATATTAAAATGAACAGTAATAATTAATACATAGTATCAATACAAAGCGTTACAAATGCAGGCATACACAACACAAAACTAAAAAACAAATGTATTGAGTTGTGGGATGATTGCCAATTAGAAAAGTATTCACAATAGTTCAAATGAAGTGAAAATATGCATGAAAAGCAATCATGCTTCATAAATACTAAAAAATGTAAAGACAACAACTTATATAAGTAAACACAAAAGTCTTTGTTTTAAGTGTAGAAGCATTCAATTGTGAGGGACGTGTCAAATAATGGACGAAAGGTCTGACTAATAGTTTTTGTGACAAACATCAAGGATAACCTACAAATGATTTATTTAACGAGTGTATATTAATATTGAAAACAGTTATTCAAAGAAAACTAATAAATAGGAGAGTAAAAAATAAGCGCATTACTTAACAAGTATTCGTACTCATTTCGTGCTTCGAGCAAACACTTTATTCTCCGATTTCTTTTAGAGTAAATTCCTACTATTTCAAAACCAACATGTTAAATTCACGACGTTTTTATCGGAGTTATGTCACTTACCAATAATTCCTGAATTAAAATGTCGACACCTCTTTGCTAGAGTCAGGTAGATCGTTTAAAGTACCCTCTTATAAGTGATTTAAACTTATGCCTTGAATTTGACAAACACGGACATGTTAGTACCAGAATATATGACCAAATAGACGATTTTCATTTTGAAATTGTCACTGGATATATGTATCCATTTTGTTCCATTTATTAAACATATAATGTTGTTTTATTTTCAGTTTTATATGTTTCACATTCATATATTCATATTTGATATTCATGTTTCTTTACGATAGACGATAAATAGTTTTTCGCAGTTTATTTTGAAACAAACTATAGCTTTCTACGCTAAGTTTGGCTTTATATACTGAATTTCAAACTTAGTGCGATAGAATGTTTTCAATTCCTTGCAATCTGATAAAATAACAAAACAGTAGTTAACTGTTAATCGCAAAAAATGGCAAACAAACCCAGATTTTACGCCAACCAATGTATTTGCAAAAAATCAGGACAAATATTGTGCAACAGTTCAGTTCTGTCATCCAAACACTTTTGAAATAACACATAATTGTCCAGCTCTGTGCTTGTGTGAATTTGGAATAATTCAGTAATTATCAACCATAAAACTGCTTTGTTGATCACATTTTTCAATCGTTTTTTTGTAACATTTTATTTTATTAAACAATTTCAGGCATTTTGTAAAATGCCTTTCAATTTTTCTAGTCATTTTGTAAAATGCCTAGAAAAATTAGGCATTATGTAAAATGACTGAATCTTGAAAGCATTTTCTAAGGCATTTTAGAAAATGCCTAAAATTTTCAGGCATTTTACAAAATGCCTAAATTTAGAAAATGCCTGTAACATATATATATATGTTAGCGGCAAGTTAAATTAGGCATTAAGCTTAAATCCTAGGCAATAAGCTAACACCTAAGCATTAGGTTATTGCCTGAAATTTTCAGGCATTAAGCTTTTTTCCTGAAATCTGATGATGATTATTCATCCTATTGCCGAACATAATTTTAGGCAATACGTTAACTCTGGAATTGATGCATATTTGGTGATAAATTCTTTGATTTAAAGTCGTTTCTTAAATGTATTTCTAATAATGCATGTATAAATATACATTTATTTGACAGATCTTCAAAGTAAGTTCATTAAGTAATTTTAAAATTTTAAAAACAGAATTAACTCATACTTTTTTCATGTTTTTGAGCTATTACAAAAAATGAAATGGGGTGAGATTCTATAGAATAATTATACATGTTATAATATTTATTTGAAAATTTGTACACTTCACTAGTCGAACTGGTTTGAACTGGTCAAAAGTAGACAAAATTAAGATATGATTTTTTGTTCACCCCATTTTTCATTTTTTTTTTCACGGATAAGTAAATTTTCTTTCATAACAGTTCCACAACTTGTGATAACAAAATGATCTGACCACAATTTCTATCAAGTTTTCATATTTTTAAATTATTAATTGAAGCGTTTCAATACATATAACATATTTTATTAGTGATTTATTTCCAGTCTCTTGTGGACAGTGGTCTCATTTGCAATCATAACAAATCTTCTTTTTTATATTTAGGATGAAACTGGGCCCAGTAGTTTTGCATCGGTAAACTTCGATTTTGTTACTCACCATTTATATGAAAGATGCATCGTTTATATATTTAATTTTAACTATTTACGATTGGATTGTTCAATTCTTATATAAAAAAGTTAAATTTTTTGGACTATTTTTTGGTTTCAAAGAGTTTAAATGTACAAATATAATTATATCAAAATTATTTATTACCGTTAAATTTAAAACATAATTATCTTCTAATAATGAATCGTTTTTTTGGAATTATATGGTTAAATTGGATACAATATTTCAATTTTTCATTTGCTATTTTCTTTTACGTCAATACTTAGGACAGCGGTTAGGACATCATAGCTAAAAAATATCCTCAGATAGCTTCGATGTGCATGCTGAGACATAACGTAAGTCGGTCCCAACTTTATCCTAATTTCTGTCCTAAGAATATCTTGTAGGACCAATCTAAGGATAGTTTCGATAAACAGGCCCCAGTTCTCATAATGTTATTATGTAACAAATATATTTTTATTTAAATAAATAAATGTCTTTAATTTAACTCGCATTTATACTTTAGGCATTAAGATGACTACCTGCACACATTTTTCAGGATTTAAGCTTTAAACCTAGGGTTTAAGACTAATGCCTTACATCATTTAGACAATATACTTACTGCATAGGCGTTAGAGTATTGTCCGTGATTTAAGCTAAATGCCTAATTTCACTTATTGCCGCTAACATATATACTAATAAACTAACATAAAAACTTTCAAGTTAGTCACTAATATATAGCATACAGGAAGGGCTGAAGGCGAGAGTCGCCGCTGAATGTACTTGTAACGTTATTTATTATGTTATCCATGTTCAATTTTGCAATAAAAATATAGTTAGCATTTCAAATATATAATTCAATTTTGAGTTGAAGGCCGCATTTTGGTATATAAGTAAATGTAAGAATAAAGCCCCGTTGCATGCGAATATTTCAGTCATACATATTGTTCATATTTATTGGAACAGATTGGAATTTTTTTTAAATTTGTATATTTGCAGATTTGTAATAAAGTATATTAATTGGACGACTCATTTACTGCAGAAAATTGCCCACTATGTATACCTCGCCTAAAGTTTTTGTGGTTTCAAGTGACTTATATTCACCAAGGTTGGCGATTTATTGGTGCCTCCTTTCTTTCCTGTGACAAAATTATCCCTTTTATCCACATTATTTCTAGCCATATATTAACTTCAACTGCATATGGGATATACATTTCAAAACTTATTCGATATACACGAGCTTGCAGCTCCTAATCAGTCTTTGTGATGTGCCACAAGTGTCTGAGTAGAAAGTTGATGACCAAGGGACATGTCGAAAAACGTCTCGTATTTTTCTAAGAAAGTACTCGGAAGGTATCAGTACTTTGTTGATGAATATTCCATATCAATTTCACAGATAATTCACAATGGTCTTGAAGTATATATTCCGTGTTTAAGCATTCTTATAATTGTCTTTATAAATATTACTTTTACTGTTTTTGGTGGTACCTGTTGACGTGGTTCTGAACTTATACATCACATGATTGATTTATGCCTATATGGTAAAACGTTTGTTTTCGTGTCTTTCATTTCTGCTTATGTGATTTGTCTATATACCTTTTGTGTTTCTTAGTTACATGTCGTAGATCTGTACTTGTACATCCCATCATTTCGTTATTGTGCCGTGTTATTATTTTTAAGTTTTTTTTTAATTTTCGCTAAAGTTTATATAATGTTCCTAGTCTTTATATCTTTTCGTGCTTCTTTGTAAAATATTTGTTTTCTTTTATACTGCTTAAGGTTATGCAACAAAGTTGACTGATGTAACCCATTTCGACTTTTTTTATCTGTTATGTCTGTTTGTGATGTTCACACATCGTTGTCAATTTAATAAAATTTGATGTGACTGTCAGGCAAATAAGAGGTTTATCTAGCTAAAAACCCAGGTTTGATAAACAATTTTCTCTTTGTGGTTTAACTTTTGACAATTCAAATTCATAGGAACATTTCAAAGGAATCACAATGTGTGTTTTATGGCGAACACGAAAACAATCAACTTTTAAAACATTATAGGCAGAATAGATTATAGTGATGTAAATCTATACAAAGCATGGTAGAGACCAATTTAGTTTTAGAGAGAGAAGAGGCTTTAAAGAAGTTTGAAACAAATACATTAACAAAATTTTGTCAGAAAACAAACACACAGGATTGTCCATGCAAATCACACATTAGTGATGACAATTGTGTTAACGTAGAAATTTATTACCAAGTTAATCTATTTTCAAAAGTGTTTTCTAAATAAAGGCAACAGTAGTATACCGCTGTTCAAAACTCATAAATCCATGGACGAAAATCAATATCAGGGTAACAAACTAAAATTGAGGGAAACGCATTAAATATAAGAGGACAACAACGACACAACACTAAAATGTAACACACACAGAAACGGACCAAGCATCAGACAAAATCCCACGTTAAAAACAAATATAACATCAAAACCAAATACATGAATTTGGGATAGACAAGTACCGTGACACGTATTATCGCAATGTGAACTACACTAAAAAAATAAGAGAAAACAAACGACGCAACGTTAAAATGTAACACACACAGAAACGAACAATAATATAACAATGGCCATATTCCTGACTTAGTACAGGACATTTTTAAAGGAAAAAATGGTGGGTTGAACCTGGTTTTGTGGCATGCCAAACCTCGCACTTTAATGGCTATGTTAAATATAACATGGAAATGACTACATAATATTACAGGACTACAATACAAATAAATAGGAGAACGTATTAGACAAAGAAACACATGATTAATGGATAACAAAAAACATCAGGTTTAAAATTCAATACGCCAAAAACGCGCCTCGTCCACGCAAGACTCACCAGTGACGCCCAGATATAAAAGATCGAAAGTGAAAAAAAAGTACAAAGTTGTACAGCACTGAAGATCAAAAGTTGAAAAAGGTTGTGTCAAATACGGCTATGTTTTATGCTTGGGATAAGAACATCCTTATTATTCTAAACGAGACGATCTGTCAAATAACAAATATAACTACATGTAAGGTTCGAAACAACATGTTTTTGATTTGATTTTGATTTGTTGTGATTTAAAGCCATTTTTAAGCACCACATTTGGGCTTATTTGTGGTGGCCAATTGTTATTGGTGCAGGAAGCCAGAATACCCGGAGAAAACCACCAACCTTCGATAGGAAAACTGACAATCCTAGCCAATTAAGATTGGAGTCGAATGCACCCGCAATAGCGGGGTTCGAACTCACAACCTCAGTGTTGACTGGTCAGTGATTTCAGTAGTAATTACTTAAAACACGTGGCTATCAAAGCCCTCAATATGTGTTTGAATCGATAAAATAAATTGTTAGATAAACAATTATATTAATTACTTTGCTGTCCTCTTATTCGGATCTACGTGCTACAGATATTGTAGTGCCGTTTTTTAAATGTTCGTGGTTTGTGCCTGTTCATTATGATGGATGACATTCAGTCTTTCTGATTACAATTAGCACTTAGAAATTTTCTTGTTATAGCACATTGCTGGAATTTAATTGTTTAACAATCATAAGACAAGCCCTTGATTAATGTTGTTCCTTGGTAAGACTGCTTTTTAATTAATGAGTCATTCCTTTTATAACTATTTTTACTTAAAAAATGTCTTCAGATTTAAAAAAAAAAAAGAGATATCATTCGAAATCGATATTGATTGTCAACTGTCAATTGTCGTACGCAGTAGCTTTGACCTACCCATCGTTAAAAAAACATCATATGTTTTTTTTTCAAATAATGGTCCTTTTGTTATGTCGATTCCCCCCTTCTTTTATTATAAACGATGAGACTTTGGAACTTATATATGAAATAACGGAAACATTAGAAAATATTGACATGTTTTCACATGGAACACAGGAAATATAATCTAGTATATTCGAAAAGTATTTAGAATGGTAAGCTACGTTTTTATTTACAGTGTTTGTATGCTTCAATATTCTTTGGGTAGTTCATTATATTTGACTAAGTGATTACAAGCAAATTCAATGACTCTTTGAAACATACATGGGAAACGATATAAATGTTTATTTGGTTAATAACAGTAGATACACATGAACAATATGCATGTCAATTAAATCACTCCAATACTTCATTTATAAAATTCACTGAGGACGTCTTTGTATTTATATTTCGTAGGGTAATATCTCAATTGTAATAATAGGTCATAGTGTATACGAGATGTTAGTCAGCGTTTAAACCAAAGAAAATACTTTAGATGAAACACATCCAGTCCTTTTAAATGTACACGAAATCTCTAGCTCTGATTACTAAACATCCCGAGAAAACAATATTTCAGTTAATTATAAACTAATTCGATTAAAAAACAGTCTGTTCCATGTCGTCTGAGCTATATGCCGTTCATATAATAGCACCTTATGAGATTGAATGACTGTACGAAACATATTATATACAGCTCACACCAACGGCGATGTAACTCAGTCCTTTCAACTCTTATTTATGTCAAATAACTTTCATAACACATTTTTTTTAAATATGTATCCATATTGTATGCAATATATTTTTTTTTAACTTACTTCATTTCTTAAATGAATCAACAGGTATTGATTATTGAAACAATAATTATATAATGTGTTAAATTACGAGAGCCCGCTGTGCATGTTTTGTTCATACAATGTTAAAACATTGTTGATTTTTTTCAGTATTCCCTGACTTCGAAAATGAGTTTGTTCTGAGAGCTCTACCAATAAGTCCTCGGTACTCGAAATACCTGTCCGCTGTATTATTCAGAAAGCCTGGTAAATGTTAAGACTTTTGTTTATGTTTAATCTTTAGAACATGTACAATTTGTCATCAATTATATTTGTGTAATGCAATGCATTCAATTTTAGGAAATGGAGAAACGTTGCTTGGTGTGGTTCTTTTTACAAGGTAAGGACGATCCTTTCAATGATATTGCCAGAATACTTTCAAGTATAGGTAACGACAAAGACGCGAAAGGTTAAGATGGGTAATGTAAGCACAGAGTTTGAAAGGAATGTACACAAAAAAACAATTTTCTTCATAAAATTGGTATTTTATGATGTCAGAAAATAAAACATGCTTAAAATTATAACAAGATCAGTATGAAAGAATTTCTCCTTGACGCCATGTTTTCTTATTTTGGTGGTCTACTTTTCCAGTAGTTTGTTTTCACATTTTGATTGGTAACAACTGTGCACCACTACTAGCCGACTTGTCCCTTTTGTTTTAGACAACTGTGAAAAAATAAGAAGAAGCTAGATAATTTAACTGCATCTGTTTGTTTTTTGTCTATTTATGATCAACCATATCTGATTGTCTCCAACTCAGACATTCTCCTGAACTAGAGATTCAAGAAAACATATAAACAACCTCTTTTGTCTAATTTATAAACAATTACACCGAAGTTTATAACGGTGGTCATCTCTGAACAAGAATATCTGAATTTATTTTTACTCTTCTTAATAGCGATGTACCAACTCCAACACCGATTGGTGTATAAATATGTCAACTCCTACGATATTCAAGAGCTCGATGCTATTATTTTTACTATGCTATCGGCGTCTAGGGGAAGTCGGGAAGGCGGCATGTTTGAGGTTTTTTGTCAAAGAATGTCTAATCCTCTTTCTTAAAGTGATGATAGGAAAGTACAAAGACCTATGGAATAAACATTAAATGTCTACTTCATAAATAATACAAGACAGTCAGGTTGACTTTTCGACCCCGGGAGTATCACCAGCCCAGTAGTCAGCACTTCAGTGTTGACATGAATATCAATTATATGGTAGTTTTTATTAATTTTCTGTTTACAAAACTTTCAATTTTTCGAAAAACTAAGGATTTTCTTATCCCAGGAGTAGATTACCTTAGCCGTATTTCACACAACTTCTTGGAATGTTGGGTCCTCAATGCTCTTCAACTTTTATTTGACTTTTAAACTGTTTTGGTTTGAGCGTCACTGATGAGTCTGATGTAGACGAAACACGCGTCTAGCGTATTAAATTATAATCCTGGTACTATTGAGGATAAGATTATATGTGCTGAAGGTTTGCATTTTTCATTTACTGTACTGTCGTCTTTGTTGAGTCTTTCTTGAATTTACTATAACCTTCTAAAATTTGTTTGTGGCATCTTGGCTATATTTATTTGTGTATATGTACACCTCCGGGTGCATGATTTTTACGCTGCGTTGAAGACCCATTGCAATTGGTGGCCATCGGCTGTTGTCTGTTCTTTATTCGGGTTGTTGTTTCTTTGACATATCCCCATTTGCAATCTCAACTTTATTGGTATAACTTTAACCATAAACAAGATAAAGCGATATCTTTCGCTTCCCTTATCAAGAAAATCTAAACCATTTCTATTGTCACGAAAAAGACTTTGTTAAAAGTACTCACACTATTTTCGTTATGTGTAATAAATGTACCTGACGGATAACATGAATGCCATACAACAATTTTAGATACAAATCGTAATCTAAAGGGACATTTTTGTTTCTTTATATACTACATTAGTGTTTACTTGCGACATTCTTAAATTTTAAAAGATACATTTGATTCAGAATAGAAGACTTTTTCATCAAATAAAACTCTTTGCTATATGGAACGGAACACATGCTCCCTTTACGTACGTTCGTATCTGATGACAAAATGTTAGAAAGCTCTATTAAGATTTTCTTCTTTCTACTTTTTCATCTTGTTTAAGAAACTATTTTGAGAGACTAAAATTACTTAAATACCGCTTGTTTTCATATCATTCATCAACAATCTTTCTTATCAATTGCTCCTGCGTTTGGGTACGTTAAGTTTATACATTCATCCAAGAAAAGCAAATGATTTAAATTATTTTTTTTAAATCTGACATTATTAACTTTACGTGACTCAGTTTAAATATGCATTCGAAATTATTTCTTTTTTATTATATGTATTTGTTAGAAGTATATCATCCGAGTTAAAATGAGAACGTTTGGAACGGATTGATGATTTATAAAAAGGTTGCTTTTTTGCTTGAGTGACTTGCCTTACACTTGAAAGTTTAAAAGGATGTTGATATCGGATAACATGGGGTTGACTCATTTGTTTGAGTTAGCTTAACCACATTTACAAAAAAATCAAATGACCACGAAGGAATCTATTTGACTGGTATTCCATTTTGAACCTGGTACCTTTTGTTAGCTATTATTTGTTTGTTTCTCTGTCCTATGTATTCTCCCATTTATTTGAATTGTAGATCTGTAATGGTGTCATTTTTATGTTATATTTAGCATTGCAATAAAAGCGGGAGGTTTTTGCATGCCAGGTTCAACCCACAATTTGTTTCTTAAAATTTCCTGTACCAAGTCAGGAAAATGGCCATTGATATATTAGTTCGTGTTGTTTATTCTTTAGTTTTCTATGTTGTGTCATGTGTACTAGAGTTTTTCTGTTTGTCTTTTTCATTTTTAGCCATGGCGTTGTCAGTTTGTTTTAGATTTATGAGTTTGACTGTCCCTTTGGTATCTTTCGTCCCTCTTTTATAGTTCGTTTCTGTGTGTGTTACAATTAATGTTGTGTTTCTATTGTGTCGTAGTTCTCCTCTTATATTTGATGTGTTTCCCTCAGTTTTAGTTTGTAACCCGGATTTTTTTTTTATCAATCGATTGATGAATTTCGAACAGCGGTATACTACTTTTGCCTTTATTTACATGATTTGAAATGAATTAAAAGAAATTGAAACAAACGAGTTTAATTGTTGTCTATATTTTTTTAAATAGTCACTAATTTCAATTTTAAATATTATTCATACTTTCTCTGCCGATCAATCTAAATTGTTGTTACTAGTGCAATGGTGTACTTAATTTCATCTTGTATTCTACAGGAGACTGCATTAGCATGATTTTTGTTCTGTACATAATGTATAGTATTCATTTAGTTTAGATTTAAGAATATAATATTTTAGAACCAAATCAACAAAAACCATCTTGAGTGAAGGTAATCACTACGATTTTGACCATTCAACAAACAAAGTTTGCAAATGATGAAAGACAAAACTGAATGTTTTCAACAAACACATACCAGTAAACCTGACATTTATTCTTATATTAAGGTTGTATTCTTCTGACATTTCAGTCTCATTCAGTCTCATTGAAATCTCGTTCTGTTTTTTTTCTCCAAGATATGGGTTGCAAGTGAAAAATAGTATTGAATTTGATAAACAGCATAATCAAACTTAACTCTATAAAAAAAATTGGGTATTTCCAATGAGTATTTTTTGAGTAATCAAATCTTTAAATTTTATTACCAATCAAGTTAGTCTTTTCAGCCAGAATCTTGACTAAATTGGTGAGGAATACAAAAATTGGTTTTACCGGAAACATGTAAATCCCACATCACTTTTTTCTTTTCAATTTTTTTAGATATGTATTTTTTCAATCATTTATAACAAATTAAAGAAGTTAAAAAAAATATGCAATTTGTAATTAAAACCGAGAAAAGTCACAAATTTACAAAATTGACAACATGGTGAATTTGACACAATAAAGCATGAAAATATGATAAAACTTTCTTATATTAACAACACCTACCTCTAGTTTTTTTTAATTCAAATTTATTCAGATTGGTCCCCTTTATCTTTATTGAAAGTATGACAAAAAGTTTAATTGTGATTGTGATTTTTTCATGATAATAGCCCAAAAGTAGGTTGAAATTGATGAAAAATTGGAAAATCATCAAAATTGGATACTTTCAAAGGGCCGTAGCAAAACAAGAAGTGCACCACCATACGATTTTTTTCGCAAATTATTAACCCAAAAATCAGGTTTAGAAAAGAGGTTTACTTCTACAAATATTTGGCTCCTCAGAGGTGTACATTCTTAATAAACTTATTTGAAGAAAAAAAACCAACACTTTCCACATGTGAATATACCCGGTCGTGTCATTGGCAGATACTCGTTATGTGTTACTTTGTATGTGCATAAATTGCATAAATTAGTTATATATAGATAACTTTGAGATGCGATATGAATGTCAGCAATTGATGTTCCAGTCAATTTAAGCCCTTATGTGTCACCGTTCGGCCATTGTTACACTGTAATAGAATGGATCATAATAGTTGGTCTCTGGTGAAAAGTGTTCCCATTGGATTTCATTCTTCAGCTTTTTTATAAAAGATAAAAAAAAAAAATGACTGCACTACGTCAAATACATGTAGCACATATAAAATGCATTTTCGGAACAAAATAATGTATAAAAGTATGAAATAATTAGAAGCCACGTCCTTTTTATCAGACACACGTTTCTGACCTCCAGCTGGAAAAAACCTGTTTAAACTTCTTGGAGAGGTTTAGATTTATTCTGGCCCGGAATATAATCCCAAATTTTAGGCAACAGGGGGGCTATCGTAACAGTCTGTAATAGATGTTTGGAATAGTGCAATATTTTTTTTTTTTCAAAAACGATAACGTTTCTGAATCATGATTTGTTTTAAAAAAGAGAAGTTTTAAAGTTTATTCTTTGTTTTATCATTTCAGTCCAATCCATACTTACAAATTCAAGCAGCATCGTATACACTATAGAAGGTTCAACGATAAATCTGACATTTGAACCCACTGACCCACAGATACGTTTTTGGTCATTTAGAAATGGAAGTTATTACAGTGAATACTTGAGATTGGAAGAAAACAAATACGTCATTAGAATACGTCCAAGTATTATTGAATTTCAGATCATAAATGTTACATCAAGTGACGAAGGATTTTATTGGTTACAACATAGAATACCTTCATTGGACCTATCCATAACTAGTATGTGTATTGTTACGTTTTTACATATTTCTGATGGGATTTTACTGTATCAGTCGATGATTGTCGTTGACAAATAGTATATACTAAAAAATAAATCGATACATTGCAATCAGAATGATATAGATCAATAATACAAAATAGAATTACCTGTTTAACAGAGATCGACGAATATAATTACAATGGTATGGTGCGCAATTTGTCTGGCCATATTAAACCTAGCCAATAACGTTTATCAGTTGTCATTCATGTTCAGCATTGATATTAATTCTTTTCTGCAATTGGGTGTCTTTTAATACATGAACAGCTTACCAGATATTATTAGCCTGTATTTATATACTACACAGATATTCCTTGAAAGCTCCGCATAATGCACTATATTTGTGTAATGCAACTTGCGATTCTTACATACTATTTAACGACCTCATAATGTGCATTGCAGTCACATTCCAAAGACATATTGCTCCGTCTGTGAATGTCCCAGTCTTCAGTCTTCGGTCTGCAAATTTCTGCTGACAAGCAAACATGAACAGCAAAGTTAACTCCATTTTTAGTCTCTAAATATCAGCCATATGTGTACTCGGATCGAACATGCAACATGTTAAGTTGTATAATTTTAACGTTGGTACCATTTGTCACCGTTCTACACTAAATTGACAACATTAAATAAGCTTAAAAACATAACCAAAAATGCTCGACTTGAATATTTCTACTAATTTTGGAAGGCTAATAATGTGTTTTATTGTAAATCTTGTCAAGCCCAGAGCATAAACAACAAGTTATGTAGAATATAAAACAATCAGGCATGCATGTATCCATAACCTTTTTTTAAATGGTTAAGTTTTAAAAGAAGTTTTGTATTGCGTTTATTTGTTAAGATTATACACATTTATAATATATTTGAATTTAGATAATTTTTTGGTGATACTTCATATTGGATATGCGATTTATAAGCTGACATTCTCTAATTCCTCGTCAATTTATCCCTTTCTGCATCCATTGTATAAAACATTTTAATCAACGTGTGGTTCGTTTGATCTCAGTATTTCATTGGTTAAAATCCGATTATGGCGTCGAATTGTCTTGCTTTCCTCTGAATTTCCTATTGTGACGGCATGAAAAAAGGCGACCATGCCTGATGACGTCACATAGCCAGAACACATCTTTTTGCAGATCATTCGAAAAGAAGGAATAAGTTTGCCTGCAAAATGTTAGAAAATCATTAGAGAAACAGATTCCATCACCAAATCTCGTGTATTGCTGTAATACGATATTTATCCACTCTCGACAGTAAACTTTTAAATATTTAAAACGCTCGGACAAGCCTCGCGTTTTAAATTTTAAAATTTAACTCCCTCGAGTGGATAAATATCGTAATACACTCGATGCAGTGGTAGAATCTATATTTATCATTTTATTTTATGTTTGTTATTATGCAGAAGAAAGAAGCGTAACGGGTGTCTTTGGTTGCATGTATTATAGCAAACTACAAGTTCGTGGTTGCATTTATGGAGTATTTGTAATGAATTTCAGATAAAAAACTGTAGCAGCCGACAACGAATTTTCAGATTGCGTTTCTTTATTCGGAAAGAACAGCTGGGTACTAATTAACCTTGAAAGACAAGTCTTACTGCAAATATTGTAGTACTCATAACTAACATGTCCCAGGTGGGTTGTGATCCCGCTTACATGTTTAACCCCGCCATTTTATTTATGTATGCGCCTGTCCCTAGTCAGGAGCCTGTAATTCAGTGGTTGTCGTTCGTTTATGTGTTACATATATTATTTTTCGTTATTTTTTTTATATAAATAAGGCCGTTAGTTTTCTCGTTTGAATTGTTTTACATTGTAATATCGGGGCCTTTTAAAGCTGACTATGCGGTATGGGCTTTGTTCATTGTTGAAGGCCGAACGGTGACCTATAGTTGTTAATGTCTGTGTCATTTTGGTCTCTTGTGGACAGTTGTCTAATTGGCAATCATATTACATCTTCTTTTTTATATGTTCTAATTTGTAATAACACATGTTCACGAAACTGTGTTGTTCATTTTAAGCCATCGGATAACAAAATCTTTTTTCGTACTGAAATAAATATTACTTGTCACAAACATTCATTTGTGTCATATTTTCAAGGGTAAACATAAACATATGTCAATTCTTACATTAACTTTTGCTTCCGGTAATATCAGGTTTCTGACCAGGTAATATTATTTCATATACGTAATAGTGTGGATAATGTTACTAAGAGATATCTTGCAAGTATCAATAGACAACAGTAAACCGTATAATTACGTTGTTGGATTTTAATAGGATGTTAAGCCTATTCTTCGGGCTCCCACCTCATACAATTGAAATAAATAAAGTGCAAAGGCATCAACACGATCAAGCTTACATCATAAACAGTGAGTGGCCCACACTCTGTTAAGCAGGAAAGCTGTTCGTACTATATAACATAGCTAGAAACAGGAAATATCATAAAAATGGGGATCTATGAGCAGGTCCGCCCTTACCTTTAAGACTCGAATGTAATAATCAGTAAGGGCTCGTAAAATGGATATATGAAGCAATGTTAAAAAAAGAAATCGGAACATATCATTTTATGACAAAATTTAGAGCAAAACAACTCTGGCCATGTTTGACATGTTCGAGACTCAACTTGTATTGCAATTTACCCCGATGGTCACAATTGTACCAATAATGAAGACCGTTTGTAACAGTCAAGACCAAATAAGCACATATCCGACAGCCGCTTCAAAAGACAAAGCAATGGTTATAGCTACTGTTTTGACGGGAGTCCTCAGATCAGATGTATATGTTATTTTGCGAACCCAGTACGTCAAACAGCAGCAGATGTGTTTTCCAATAGGACAAAAAAAATCCAACAAAATGAAATGAAAATACATGGTCCTCAATATTATTTGACAACAAGACATTATAATTTTCTAATTTAGGACACAATACCACAGTTTTAGATATTAAACAGGTTATATTAGCAAAGAAAATACACAGAGAGCTCGTCAATTAAGATTACAAAAATGTGTTGCCGTAGGTTTTCAAGTATGCCTAGTGAAAATTGTTCATCGATTTACAGTCATCTAGTAGTATGTCAATGGGGACACTCAGACAGTAAACCTCTCTTAATTATTATGCATTTCATAACAGCTAATCAAGGAGTATTATATAGCGATTTTCGAAAGATAAAGAAACGAAAAAGGCTTAACAAAAGATAAGGTTTAAAGAGCTCTAAGATACTGCCAATCGTCAAATTAACATTGCATACAGCCATTTCAATTGATATTTTATTTTATGTCTTTCTATGTTGTTATGTAACACTATTGTTTCAGATAAGGGTTGAAGGTTTGGTACCATTAAAACGTTTAAATCCGCTGCAATTGCTTGCACCTGTCCTTAGTCCGGTAGTTGTCGTTTGTTCATGTGGTTCATAAGTGCTTCTCATTTCTCTTTTTTAATATATATTATACCGTTGTTTCATCGTTTGAATTTTTTAAACTAGTTATCTAAAAAGCCCTTTATAGCTTGCTTTTCAGTGTGAGCCAAGGCTCCGTATTGAATACCGTACTTTAACCTATGATGGTTTACTTTTCTTAAATTGTGACTTGGATTGAGAGGTTGTATCATTGGTACTCATACCACATCTTCTTATAGCTATAGTAATGTCAAATTGAATTCCTGGCAGACGTGATCGACTGTCCCTGTTTTTGATGGAATTCGTTTGATAGGGACTTTTTAAATATTGATATGTACAACACAGTAGTAGTAAAAGTTTGCTAGGAGGCATATAAACAAAAAGTCGTTACTGTGATATCTATAGCAAGACACAAAGGCAAATTCTTGTAAAAACTTGACATTCCTTTCAATGTTTAACCACTAAAGGCATACACATGTCTCTTATTGTAAGAAACAAATGAACTACCAAATTACAAAGTTAAAGATAAACATAACCTAGAGTTTTGGAATATCTTATTTCTATTTAGCCTTATTATAATATTATTGATATGTGCCGCACTTTGAAATATATTGTACATGATACTCTTTCGGTCTAATTTTAATTGTAGACACATCCTTTCAATGTAGTGAATCGTATTACGAGTGTGCCATTAACGGATCATCGGCAGTTCTTTCATTTATACTCAAGGCGTCATTGTTTTATTCACCAGTAGAAGAGAGGTACAATAGGAAATACAAGCACAAACTATTAAGCAATTTCACACGGCATGTAGACTATTACATTTACAATGTTACCCTTGAAGACGAAGGATCTTATCATTTTTTTGATATGTTTGATCCGATCAAGCTGCAAGTATCCAGTAAGTATTTGTTTTTCTACAGAGTATTTCATACACATACAGGTACACTTTATTATACAAGTATAACCTTTGGATAAAATTAATACGAGGATATTACATTTGTACAACTTGAAAGAAGAATATTGACCGGTGACACCTAAATAAAATTGAACATGAGACTCTTTTTAAACGAATCAAATTAGTTAGAATATTCAAAAATAATGTCATAACTATATATATCTTAAATTACAACAATGCAAGTTAATATATTATATAACTCACACCCACCCACCCCCCCCTTCCCCAATTGTGCTACTGAAATACTGTTCAAAATACATACATATATAATCATGACTATTATTAATTTGAATGCTACTGTTATATAACTAAATTACAAGATATTAAAATGCTCTTTCAACTGATGATGTAAAAAAAACCAACATAATTAAGAGGTATGTTGCCAGAAATAAATGGTGTGTCTGTTAGAAGTATTAATATGCTTTTATTTAATTAGTAATAACTCAATAAAATTCAGAATGGGCATTGGGAATGTGTCAAAGAGACAACAAAACGACCAAAGAACAGAAAAAAGCAGAAGGCCACCAATGTGTCTTGAATTCAGGGGATAAAATCCCGCACCGTAGCGTGCTTCAGATGATTCCTAGACAAAATGTGTTATAGTTCAGTGATAACGGACGTCATACTAAACTCTGTTCAGTTAAGATAATACACAAAATAAATTAAAGTTAGAAATCATATAAGCCTTACAAAATCCAGATGCGTCTGAATTGGACAAGCACAAACATGCGGCAGGTTTAAACTTATTTCAAGATGGTAGAATGCAGTAATTACTGAATGCATCTTTAGTATAAAATCATAGAGTATCTCTATATTGAGATACAGTTAAAGGGTAAGTAGTGAAATGTCAAAATTGGTTAGCAAAATAATAATTTCCTAGTATTCATGTACGTTCAAATTATACACCTGTTCTAAAGTGTTGACAACATAAACTCAGTAAGTACATGCACATGTAAGAAAAATTCACATATAGCAATCAAATCGTAGGACAGGCAAACATTATGAGTAGTTGTAGGGTCAACATACAAATACCTAGTATATCATGTATGTTTGTGGACATTTTAAACACAGTACGAAGATGTGTGAATGATATGTTAACACAACTATAGCATGTAAATACCTAGACAGCATACACACAGGAAAGAGATGTTAAGACAAAATTAACATAATGAGTAGATGAAGGGACAACACAAACATAGTAGTTAAATCTTAAGACAACACAAACATAGTAGTTAAATCTTAAGACAACACATACATAGTAGTTAGATCTTAAGACAACACAAACATAGTAATTAAATTTAAGGACAACATAGACCCCGTTTACACTAGCAAAAATGATCGATCCTTACTAACATGGATCCTTTTAAGATCGACCAATGGTCTAATGTAGACGGAAAAGATCGATCTTCAATTGGACTTAAAAAGTCTACCCCCAGAAGTGTTTTTTTTAAAGATTGTTCTTATTTGAGTCTATCGTTTTTCTTGCGTAAACGCTTAGATCGATCGCGATCTTTTTTCATGTGAATGTTATATTTAGATTTAAAAATAAAAATGCGCACGTTTCGGAGGAAAAAAAAACACAGGTCTTTCACAACGTAGAATGGAATAAGAAAAGTAGACATAGATCCCGCTGTTTGGGGATTATCTTCTCAATCGATTAGTTCTTATTCTTCGCTACAAATCCTTATCCTCAAACGCATTGATTGTTCGTTTTTAGCGAGGGTCTACACACTTATCTCTGTTTAATGACTTGTGATATATGAAATAAAATAATAATGATTAAATCCATACGAAATTCTAATGTGCAAACTATTTTCTACATCATTTTGCAGTGTGTGCGAGATGCAGTATTTCCTTTAATATTCTTTTCTTAGGATTCTTTGTTTTTTAAAAATATATGGTGATATTGTCAGACCGATCATTTTTATTTTGTAGTGTACACTAATTGGTTTAAATAAGATCGATCTCGATCGATAGTCTTGCTTTTGCAATGTAAAGCGAACTGGTCTTTTTAAGATCGATTCAAAAAAAGATCTATTCAATTTCCTACAAGTGTAAACGTGGTTTAAGTAAGTAGATTTTAAGACAACAAAAAGATTGTAAGTGAATGTACGGACAACACAAACATAATATTTATATGTTTGTATTTTTATTTATATAAGAAAGAACACATAATATACGCAGTAGATGTGTAAACAACATAAACATAGAGGTAGATGCAAGGAACACTTAAACATACATTGTAGTTAGTAGATGTACTCATGGTAATGACATCACAAACATAGAAGTTAGAGTTTAGGACAATATAGTAATATTAAGTACTTTTTTAATGAACAACAGGACAAAACATTCACTGACGGTACTGCTATAATTGTTGATTTGTTAGGAAAATATAAAGACAGTAGTATAAGTATATTTTTGAAAATAGTTTTGGTTTTGTTTTTACAGAATTATGGTTCATTAATCAAACCAATCTAAGAACAATAGTAGGACAAGAGGGTGAAGCAATTGAAATAGTTTGCTCCTGTGATACTGAACAGTACATAACTACGTTAACGTTAGAATCAAATGGAACTATCAAAGCCATTGGAGATAATCAAACTGTGAGCTATTCGTTTATACCAGATAGAACAGATCATCTGACAACATATCAATGTGTGGATAGTAAGCACTCTTCGATAATGGTCGAGGTGGAATTAAGTATAAAATGTAAGTAGGTGTAAAAGCAGGAGCAAATAGTATTTTTTGTAATCTGACAACAACGTTAAGATATATTATTCATGGTATAATTGTAACCAGTGCTTATCTAGATAAAACAAAATAATCAAGATCTATTTCATGACCGTGTTGTCACGTTATTAGACTAAAAGTTATCAAAGGTACCCGGCATATGATTTAATACGCCAGACGCACATTTCGTCTATTTAGACTCATCAGTAACGCTCAGATCAAAACAGTTATAAAGCCATACAGTAGAAATTGGATAGCATTGAGGACCAAATATTCAAAAACAGTTATGCCAAATATGGCTAAGGTAATCCATACATGGGATCAGAATATTCTTAGTATATCGAAAAATTCATACTTTTGTAAGCAGGAAATTTATAAAAATTACCATATAAATAATATGCATGTCAACACCGAAGTGCTGACTACAGGGCTACTACTAAACATCATTTTTTTTATTATTAACGATCTCGGTTAGAAATATTGTAATAAGGTATATATATTCATAGGTTCTTTCATATCTTGTTTTTTGTCGGGACTTCGACTTTAGTCGAAAAAACTAGACATAGCGATCCTACATTCCGTCGGTGTGGTCAGTGTCGTCGTCGTCGGCAGCTGCAGCCACAAATATTCTGTATGTGGTTAACGTTTTAGAAATATTCCTAACTTTCTTAAACTATACTGGATTTCTACCAAACTTGGACAGAAACTTGTGTATGATCATAATATAATATTCAGAAGTAAATTTTGTAAAAATAAATTTCTATATTTTACTTATAAATGGACTTAGTTTTTTCTACTAGGAAATATTACATTCACTCTGAGGTTAAAGTTTTTTAAAAATGTAACATATTTTCTAAACTATCCTGGGTTTGTACAAACTTTGACAGAAGCTTGTTTATGATCATATGACAGTATCCAGAAGTAAATTTTGTTAAATAAAATTCAATTTTTCCGTATTTTACTTTTAAATGGACTTAGATTTTCTGCCAGGAAACAACATATTTCTTATACTATTGTGGATTTGTACCAAACTTAGCCAGAAGCTTGTGTTTATGATCAAACGCTTTGTTCTACGCATTCCCTTATTCTTCTCATATTCATTCATATCATCCGGATATAGTGTTGGAAACAAAACATTTGACACATCAATTGTAAACAACAAATAATCACATTTATCGAATACATCAAGCTCGTACAAACATTTTTTCAAAGACAATGCAACTATTGTTTTTCATTTAAATTTATTCTTTAGATGTAGTTTTACTAAACAAAAAAGTTTCCCTGATTTCTAACATTGCATTTATTCTTATTTTCGACGCTATTTTGGAATACAATTTAAAGGGCTAAAATATACGTATGTAATCAAACAAACAATGTAAGATTATACCTTGTGTACTGAACGTATATATAGAAAACTAAGGTACTATGAAATCCTTGATGAAGTAACGATAAGTAGCACTTCCGATCATCAACATGATCAACCCGCAGCGTGTTATAAACACCAGTGACAAATTACCTGCTTGTCATAAGGTAACTGATGCACAGATGAATGAATACAAAAAGCTGCTGCCTGAACCCGTCGAAATATTAATTGATGACATGAATTCTTATTATTTTGCTGATTTTGACACTATCTATGACGACTATAAGGCTGCGAACATAGCAATTCCAAAATGCATATTCAATCCACACACCAAACCGTATTGGAACGCAGATGTAAAGCGAGCACATGACAATGAAAGGTTAACTCGTTCACGTTGGGTTCTAGATGATCAAATCATGGAAAGCATTTTGACTCTTATTGAATGTACAAAAGAGAAAAGTCCGAATTTAGACGTGTACACCAAGCGGCTAATGAGCAGTATTTGTAAAAGCATTTTAATGATCTGAATGAAACCGCAAAGTGTGATGTACGGTTGTTTTGGAAACAAAACTAGAAGCTCTAAAGAGCCTGTGTCGCTCACGTTGGTCTATGTAAATATTAAACAAAGGACACAGATGGATTCATGACAAAATTGTGTTTTGGTGATGGTGATGTGTTTGTAGATCTTACTTTACTAGAAATTATTGCTGCTTACAATTATCTCTATCTATAATGAACCTGGCCCAGTACTTTCAGTGGAAAATCTTAGTGCAAATTTACAAATTTTATGAAAATTGTAAAAAATGACTATAAAGGGCAATAACTCCTTAGGGGATCAATTGACCATTTTGGTCATGCCAACTTATGTGTAGGTCTTACTTTGCTGTACATTATTGCTGTTTACAGTTTATCTCTATCTATAATAATATTCAAGATAATAACAAAAAATGGTAAAATGTCCTTAAAGTTACAAATTCAGGGGCAGCAACCTAACAACAGGTTGTTCGATTCATCTGAAAATTCCAGGGGAGATATATCTTCACCTGATAAACAAGTTTTATTCATTTTATTAAATTTACTGTTTGCAAAAGTATAAATTACTCTAAATTATAGGGATTTTCTGGTAACTTAACGGAAAACCCTTGCTGTTTTTGGCACAACCTTTTTGATCTTTTGGTCCTCGATGCTGTTCAACTTTGTACTCGTTTCGGCTTTCAAACTTTTGTATCTGTGCGTCACACATAGGTCTTGTGTGGACAAAATACACTTCTGGCGTATTAAAATTTTGAACTTGTTCCTTTTGTTGGCTGTTGTTCGTGTGATTCTTTGTCAATTGTGTTCTCCAATTTATTTATATTGTAGTCCTGTGTTGTCATTTTGATGTTATATTTCACATGGCCATAAAAGTGCGAGGTTTGGCATGCCACAAAACCAGGTTCAACCCACCATTTTTTCCTTTAAAAATGCCCTGTACCAAGTCAGGAATATGGTCATTGTTATATTATAGTTCGTTTCTGTGTGTATTACATTATAACGTTGTGTCGTTTGTTTTCTCTTATTTTTGAGTGTAAATTCACATTGCGATAAGACGTGTCACGGTACTTGTCTATCCCAAATTCATGTATTTGGTTTTGATGTTATATATATATGTTATATTTGTTATTCTCGTGGGATTTTGTCTATATGTGTTACATTTTAGTGTTATGTCGTTGTTCTCCTCTTATATTTAATGCGTTTCCCTCGGTTTTAGTTTGTTATCCCGATTTTGTTTTTTGTCCATGGATTTATGAGTTTTGAACAGCGGTATACTACTGTTGCCTTTATTTTACATCCTATCAGATTTGCTCTAAATGTTTTGGTTTTTGAGTTATAAGCCAAAAAATGCATCGTACCCCTATGTTCTATTTTTAACCATGGCGGCCATCTTGGTTGGTTGGCCGAGTCACTGGACACATTTTTTTAACTAAATACCCTAATGATGATTGTGGCTTAGTTTGGTTTAGTTTGGCACAGTAGTTTCAGAGGAGAAGATTTTTCTAAAAGACTACTTAGATTTACGAAAAAATGGTTAAAAATTGGCCATAAAGGGCAATAACTCCTAAAGGGGTCAACTGACCATTTTGGTCATGTTAACTTATTTGTAAATCTTACTTTGCCGAAAATTATTGCTGTTTACAGTTTATCTCTATTTATAATAATATTCTAGATAATAACCAAAAACAGCAAATTTTCTTAAAACTACCAAATCAGAGGCAGCAACCTAACAACAGGTTGTTTGATTCATCTGAAAATTTCTTGGCAGATAGATCTTGACCTGATAAACAATTGTATTCCATGTAAGATTTGCTCTAAACATTCTAAAAGCTTTGGTTTTTGAGTTATAAGCCAAAAACTGCATTTTACCCCTTTGTTCTATTTTTAGCCATGGCGGCCATTTTGGTTGGTTGTCCGGGTCACCGGACACATTTTTAAACTAGATACCCCAATGATGAGTGTGGCCAAGTTTGGTTAAATTTTGCCAAGTAGTTTTAGAGGAGACGATTTTTGTAAAAGTTAACGACGACGGATGACGGACGACGGACGCCAAGTGTTGAGAAAAGCTCACTTGGCCCTTTGGGTCAGGTGAGCTAAAAAAGTTAGAAAGGTCGTCCTTCAAAAATATATCCCGAGATTGTGTATGAAAATGAAGTGTACAGTTCTCCGGAGTTTGTAGCAAACTGTTTCGCTGAGTATTTTCACGAGCTGTATCAACCAAAAGACAATGATAATTTTGACAATGAATTTAAATGTTCTTTTGAGAGCGTATACATATATATTATTAAAACCTGTGGTGTTGATGGTGGATACTTACATGGTGGGTTGATCATTGAACAAGAATTTTCTAAATTAATAGGACAGTTAAAATATAGAAAAGCCGCATGACAGAGTACAAAACGAACAGTTCCGTCACGGAGGTCGCCCTGTTGTGAAGTGTTTAACGGTCTAATGTACTCTCATCGTCACATTAGGACGTATACAAAAGAATTGGAAACTATGCCTCCTTTTTCCTAACTTCAAAGGTGGACATTTGTGCAAAACTCCAACCGATGATTGCAAACTAGTTAGTTTACTGTACTGTGTTTCGAAACTATTTGAATGTATCATTAAAGCTCGGTTATTAGATTTCGTGTTGTATGACAAGAACATGCCAAATCTCCAACACCAAGGATTTAAAAAGTACATTAACTGCATCATTTAATTAACATGAAACAATTCATCATAACCTAGAATCATTCAGTAAAGTTTTTGACACTGTCTGGAGAATTGGTCTTGTTTATAAATTGTATAAAATAGGTGTAACAGGCAAATTCTGGTCAATTAATAATGAATGTAGTATTGAAACTTTAATGAGTTCAGTAATAGTAAACCAGTGTCAGTCTGAGTTCTTTTCTGTTTTACAAGGGTTTAGACAAGGAGGAATTTTGTCTGGTTTATTATATTTAGTTTTTATAAACGAAATTTTGGTTTATCTTATCGAATGTAATAAGGAAACTGGTGGTTATCATATAGCTAGCTGCTCACCTGTTCTCGCTGACGATATTTCATGTATTGGCACAACTTCGTTGTGTCTCCAGCGAATGTTAGATATTTGTGCTGACTATAGGTTATGTTATAATATGAAAAAGTCATGAGTTATGCAATTCTCCTTAAACCCTCGAGAAGTTTGAGTTTTATACGACTGGCATATAACAACAACAAATGGAAGTTTTTAACGACCTTGACTGGTTATACAGCCCTTGTATGGTCTGTTGGCATATAGCGAACAGTGTTCTTTTGGTAGCTGAAGATTCCTCTCACTTTTTTTGCGATAAATTCTAAATTCAGATCGACAGAAAGAACATCAAATGCAGAAAAGGCAAGCACTCTTATTTTGCGCTCAACGGTGTTTGCTACAAGTCAACACATCCATGTGTTCTACTTAAACTGTTTAAATATAATGTGTTACCTACTGTTATGTATGGTTGTGAAATGTGGACTAGTTTAAAGTCAAACGGCATTACTGCGTTGAATTGTTTTCAGTACTTTTTTGTATAATATAGTCTCATATCTCTAAAGTTTACTAATATTAAAAAAACATCTACCAAATAACAAAAAAAAGTTATGACCATTTATATCTCATCCGGTCAACCGTCCTGTCACTATACAGGCAATCGTCCTGTCATAAGGGTTTACACTATGTATTAAAATCAAATTCAAAAACAGCACCTTTAACATATCAATGACTTGAGATGAAGTTACATTTAGTTCATATACGTAGATATTATCTGAATACGACATGTTTAAAGGTCTAAACGTCCTTCATATCCAGCTAAGTCAGACATCACGTGAATATTTTTAGGTAGATAGCCACCATTTTGTATTATATTGCCCCATATAAAATGTAAAGGTGCTTCAATTAAGTTCAAAATTCTCACTTATCTGACCCGTATTCTAAATTTTGCAAATCAATCCTTGATATTCGAACATATTTTTATTAAACAATGTTGGTCATAACAGTTTAAATTTTGAATAAATTCCGTCTCTGGGGAATCGTAAAATAAATTTGCCTTTTCTAGTCATTTCTACGGAAGCGTATTAGCGCCACACTTATTTTTCTTCCTATCTTTGCGTTAAACGCAAACCTTTTCGTTATAACGCAAACCTGTGCGATAGAACGCAAACCTTTGCGATATAACGAAAACCTTTGCGTTTAACGCAAACATCTTGATTTTAATTATTCATTTAGTTTGGCATATACGTCCGTCTGTCATTTATTTCGGTTGTGATTTACTAGTAGATAATAAAAAAAGAAAATCATACATACAGGGCCAAATCATTATGATAAATATGCATAGGAATAATTGAATACTTGAAGTGCATTTATACATAAATTAAGACTGATTTGTGCATCAGAAAAGTATATAATTATACAAGAAAATACATATATATTTAAAAGAAGATATGGTATGATTACCAATGAGACAACTCTCCACAAGAGACCATAATGACACAGAAATTAACCAATATAGGTCACCGTACGGCCTTTAACAATGAGCAAAGCCCATACCGCATAGACTAGTGTAGTATATAGGCATATTTAAATTGATAGATAAAAAAAAAAATTGTCATACAATTGTGAAACTTCCAAGTAAAGTAGACAAAATGATATTTCTGCTTTAAAATGAACTATTAATAAGGAAACATTTTTTTTTATTTTGATGCAAGAAATCGTTTTATAAATCTCAAAATATGATAAAGATTCTTTGATAGAAAGTCATTGAATTTTTATTTCAATATAGTGAAGTATATTTAGATGCTTGGGTAGCAATTTGAATGGCGAGAACATGATTTTATTAATAAAACATATGCATTCTTTACTTGTATCGACAAAGGATAACTTGTTTGAATCTAACCAACTTTACACAGTTCTCACAGTACTTTGGAAGTATATTTATATTCGGTAATAGCTAAATTAGCAGGGTTAATTGTTCTTCTGTATAACCTCAATTTTCTTTTTAATATATATACTAGTAGTAACATTGATATCGTGTTGGGGACCTTTATAGTTTGCTGTTCGGTGTGAGCCAATGCTCCATGTTGAAGATCGTACTTTGGCCTATGATTGTTTACTTTTACGAGTAGTGAATTACATGGAGAGTTTTTTTTATTGGCACTCATACTACATCTTCTTATATTATTCTGCTCAATATTAGTCAATGATATGTTCTAATTATTCAAGCATTTTACTTTGCAATGACTACAAAGGTGATAAATTTTATATATACAGCTCCTCCATTAATAACTGCTGTTCCCTTTGAATCTTAAATAAGATAAAACAAATGTTTGCGTTAAAACGCAAACATAAGAAGAAAAAAAAATGTGGCGCTAATACGCTTTCGTACATTTCCCCGTTGACCTTTTGTTAAATCTAACGATACCCATATCTTCTTGTACATCAAATCAAAATGTTCCGTAAATAAAAGTCAAACTTGGCAAATCGATTTAGTATATTTAACCATTTATCTTGCGAAATATTCTACTAAAAACGGTTTAATTTTAGAGGAAATTCCGTCCCACATCGATTTAAAAAAGTTATTTTTCGGGATTTTTCAAATTGGCGGATGACTTGGAAATATCGCATTAATTTCAATCATCAATCATCGTGTAATTTAATGCAGAATCTTTGCTGTTTCTGTTTCTTTCTTTTATGATATTTCGATATGATTGATTTCGTAATGAAAAATAAATTATTTCAGTGTAAAGTGTAATAAATAGCACGAAATCATTTCGTATGACATTTTCCCAAGATGTACTGTTCCAAGAGAATATTTTTAAACATGCACTGAAATGTATAATAAAATGATTTTTCGCTTCTTTTTATAAGGTATTTTCCCTGTTTTATGTAAATTATTGAAAACAACACGTTTAATAATTCTTGCGTCCGCAGCGCTTTTCTGGATTTACCTACATCAGGAACGCTCAAAGTCAATTATTTGACATTCGAAAATGTGAAAGTAACGAAACCGTTGTAGAGCTGTATGTCAAACATACCAAAAATAAATAGTCAAATTTATCTTAAGCCAACTTCGACTGAGGGAGTGGAAACCTTAGTTTCTTAATAATTTCAAAATTTATAAACGGACAGTTTTAGTAAAGTTTGTTAAATTATGTCAGTACCGAATTACTGACTACTAAGCTAAAAATAAATGATATCTTCGGGGACTGATAGTCCACCAGCAGAGGTATCGACCCAGTAATGTAAAAAATTGAAAACAACACGTTTAATAATTGCTTGCGTCCGAAGCGCTTTTTTGGATTTAGCTTCATCAGGAACGCTCAAAAGCAAAAACTTATCATTATTTATTTAAATATATATATTCCTTTAAGAAAAAATATGTTTTCGTCCCATGAGAAAAATAAAAATAACAACTATTATATATAAATATTCTATACTTTTAAAACGTTTGTTTCGTGACGAACTGGTGTACTATGACTTAGGTTTTAATGTTACATAACGATATATAGTCAGTGCCAAATCAAAGCCGCCAGGTGACACTAACATCCTGTGTATATATTACAGTAAATAGGTAAAATTAGGAATTACACGTAATTACTAAATAATTTGGTAGTCGAATTAGTGATTATATATATTTACTAATTATTTCAATAAGTACAGGTAATCAGATGTAACTAATTATGTTTCCTTAAGATCTTGCCCCGAGCTGAGAGACAAGTTCTAATTAATTTTATATTTTTGAATTAACAATAGCAATCAATATACTGGACAATTGATCAGTCAAATTAATTACCACGACAACAATTTTTAAAGAAAACACATCTATTTAATGATTTCAATATAAATTTATATCAAATCTATTAAAATTGAAAAAAAGCCCGGTTAACCGGTTAGCGTTTTTGGTATTCGGTATTCGGTCGTTCGAACGGTTAACCGGTTAACCGGTTAACCGTTGACAACACTAGATATAAGTATTGTGTTCATTCCAGTATCGAAGGGATATCAAGCTAGCTTTTCGACACCATTTTCTTTTTGATCCAATATACGACCTCGGACGGTATACCCAAATCTGACTCTCGTCACCAGTCTGTTCTCTAATTATCAGTTGTCTTTTATAAAGGGTATAATTGTGAACAATTCAAACATTCGCACAAGAGCAAAGAGTGTCCATCCCTTCGAGTTTATCGAATGTTTTCAATACGGACGATCCTGGCATTCTCAGTATAGTAAATGCTGAAAATTGCAAGAAGATCAATGCAATTATTATCAACAACGCACTAAGTAATAAAAACAGTGAAACAAGTATGGAATCAGATAGTGAATCATCTGATAATGTTATGGTAGGCAGTGATGGAGATGGGTATGAAAACCCCCACGAAACCATATCACAAGAACGTGAAGAGAGTCATCAATATATTATGATGTCAAAAGAAAGACATAACAGTTTCTCCTCTATCGAATATCACTGTAAAGACGATAGACTTGAAGCTACTAATGCAAAGGAAGCGACTTACATTAATCTTCAATTTTGAGTATCATTACAATCGAATTCGAACGCATTTTTGTATTGTTATTTTAGGTGCAGATAGTTGAAAATGTATATACATGTACATGCAGTCGAAATTCTTAATACTTTTGGTTTGTCCAATAATCTCTTATACATGTATAGTAAGATGCATTATTATTTGCTTTGAACCTGAGTAATTTTGTTGTTTAATTTAACATTTTTAACAAAGTCCTATTTTTCAAAATAAAACATTATTTTTGTGTTAAGATTTTTACAGATGACGACGAGTATATTCAAATTCCTTGAAAATGACGTACAAAATTACACATATCACGTGCTTTACTTACACGAGCAAGAAGATGGGTGTCACATGTACGACAGGATGTACTAATTTTCTAAGTACTCGATTTCGTGCTTGGGTTCTTACTGTCGTGATTTGAGCATATTTGTTTGTCATAATGTTTGTTTTTCAGATATTCTTCTTTGTCATTGTCACGGTATTTTATTGTATTGCCTTTACATATCACTTTGCAGTCTTTCTCCTTTTATTTACATGCATTTTTTTAAGAACCTTTTTCTCTCCACTGAATGAATAGTTTGATTATGAAAAGATGTTAAGATAAAAATATATAAAAACGAAACGAAATTACTTTTATATTGGAAAAAAAAACGTTTTGTTGGAAAATGTGCAGTATATAAAAGAAATCTGAACTGCAATTGAACATTTATTTCGTAAAATTTCTTGTGAACAAATTAGGCTATATGTTTGAATTGTGAATATGGTTATCAGTTAAAGATAATAATTTGATAATATTATAACTCATTTAAGTATCCAAGCATCGATAGAAAACAATATTCACACTCAAACTTGTGAGTAACCTTAGGACCCACGTCGTCTTTTAGTTTTAGTATAGTTTTACTTTAATTTTATAATGTTGTTTCCTTTGTTGTGTATACACGTATGACACAAACAAAATATACAAACGACTTGTGCGTACATGCATACAAAATGTACTTCGGTCATGCTTTTAACCCCTAATGAATTTACAAAAATAAGCATTCAATTCTTGAATAAATATCAAATATCTTTATAAAGATGTTTCTTATTTATGTTTAAGGTCACTATGTGTTTGATTAACACGTGCTCTTTATCAGAAACACGATCATCAGTATGATATGTATGGGAACTACTAAAATTAAAAGATAGTAAAAATCCAAAATGGGTTCTTTATAACTGGACATAGTATTACAACATATTATACTGCAATCAGCTATTTTACTATACAGATAAAGCTATACGTATAAACGTTAGCTTTATACGTCAATGACCTCAACTTACCTATCAGCCCCGCCTCCTTACCGGAACTACTGTATTTCATCAACAACGTCACGTCACGACCATGACAACGTAAAGGAACAATGGTCAAACTTTTATGAATTTAAACTTTTATGTCTTCAAATTGGTTATTTATATACCATGTTTATCAAATGTTATTAATTAAGTTCATTTTCCCTTTCTAATCCCTTAATATGTCAATGTCTTACCGCCTGGATTACGCTCATATGGAAATACCCCAAAATGGTACCTCAAGAGGGAAATTCAAAACACTTTTTTTAACAATATTTGTTACATATTTTTTTTAATTTTTTAATTTTTTGTATCGATTTCAGTATAAAAACAATATACGTATAGTGTCTTGAAATATGAAATTTATTTGTATTCGACATGAAACGGGTAAATGCTCGGTAGAACCTCGCACTTTCCCGTTTCTAAGCCTCATACAAATAAATTTCATATTTCAAGACACTATACGTATATTGTCTAAATATAAAGATAGTGGACTCAAGTGTGAAATATTACAACTGTCGCCTTACTTTTTGTTTTAATATTTAATATTGTATGTGTTAATAGACACAAGCAATACTCATTAAAATAGAACTATAAAATGCATTTAATTTTCATTTTTAACTAACTAATTGAAATTTAAAATCTAAACCGCAGTTTCCGTTTCCTTAATGTATTGACCCCAAACTATTTAACAGAGGAAGTTTACAATCGATATGTTTATTGTTTGTTATTTAAAATATAATTATGTCCGCAAGAACGATAGAATATTAGGTTGTTGTAACAATTGTGAATGGGTACTTGTGTTTGAACAATTGTGAATGAGTGTTGGATCAATTGTTTATTTTCAAAATGATAATTTTGGCGTTGATTCAACATTCGTGGGAAGTTAAAATATTAACATTTCTCTTTTATTATCTGATATGTTGAAAATTGTTTAGTGTTTAGCCGTCTAACCAAATACACCCTTTTAAAGAATGCTCACAATTACTCGATGCATACCCAAACACACTGACAAATGATATACCATAGAACATTAAGCATTGCAACCTCCAAGAGAGTTGTGTCAATAGAAGTTCTAGTTTAAATAGAGTCATTGTATTTAATGTTTTCATTCCGAATACAGAGGCCTCGTTTTTACGCGAACTCAGCCTTTACGTTTAATATATCATGGAAATACCAATTATAAGAATTGTCAGAAAGACAAATTAAGTTGAAGGCCGTACGATGACCTATTGTAGTTATTTCTATGTCATTAAGTATTTGGTTTAAAGTTATTGAATTATTAATTATACCTTTTAGCTATCTGTTTATTTATTGCATGTGCATAACAATAATTTTACAATATAGATATATGATCTTGTATGTTTACCTGTGAAACTGCTTCTAATGAGGTGGTTATATATTTTCTGACTGAGGATAGATATTTTAATTCTAAAAATAAAGGCATATGTGGTATACCTAGCTTAAAAAGTCATGAATCGATTAAGAGAATTACATCCAGGTCACTAACTGAAACCAAGGACAACAGTGAAGTGCAAAACACCAATCCAACATACATAGAAACGAAAAATTTGATAACAAATGCCATATTCAAGAATAAGTACAGGAAATTTCAAGAAAATTTTTGATCCGAACCTGGTTTTGTGGTCAGCCGAATATGGCGCCTAATGACAAAGGTAACAAAAAACGCTAACATGATATCATAATAAAAAAAAAGTTAATTTAAAACAAGGATAAATATATTGTCATTTCAACAAACAACTGATTTATAACTTGTTATCTGTATTAGTTTTTATATCCTGCATCGTTTCTTCAAAAGTATGGTTTTGACATGATTTTGTAATTTTCAGCGCTAATGTTCACGAAATATAAGCTTCTTGATAAAGGCAGTCTCAAAGTATTTGTTTTGTTAGAAATATAATGTTTCATCACAAAGTAAGAATTGTCCTTTATTTAAACAGTTTAGGTGTGCCTATGTTACACTTCATAAACCAAGTGCATGTATGAAGCTTCAAAAATCAGGACCAGGAACTTCAGCTCGTGTCGAGAGTAAACAACATAACGAGTTAATTAACAATTATTGAACATTTTTGTAATCAACACTTTGTAATCATTCCTTCATAAGTTGACGGACCCAATCACGAGTTGGTTGACCGTTATAGATTATCCGTTTCACAAAGGATCGCGGATATGTCTATTATGTCTTAACTACAACCTGTCAACTTTTCCAAAATGTGACCTACCGAAATAAACGTATTACTTGGTTTGTATTTACATGACGAGGAGGAATGGATAGGGTAGTGATAACGCAAGTATAACATATGTGTATCGTAAAAGCAAATTAATTCCATACCGTTCAAGCGTATGATAATAGCGTACGTAAAACCTTAAAACTAGCTGTCAGTAATTGCAAGTACTCTCAGATCTGTACGTAGTGTCTTTCTGCTGAGTGGTGTATAAATAGCCTTCCACTTATATTATGTGTTGTTGTTAGATGTATTTCTATTTACATCTATTTATCTAGTTTTTAAACTGTATTTTACAGTTTGTTCTTATGTTGTACAAATGTACTGTTACACCCCTTTAATAAGCGAGGATGGATGGTATGCGCCTTGCAACCAGTTTAACACCACCACATTATGTACGTTGATATTAGCAGATGAGTGCCAACTAGACAAGAATCTATTCATGTCACGATTTATAAAAGTAAACCTGTACGGTCTTCAAAACGGAGCATTGGCTCACACCGGAGAGCATGCTTTAAAGAGGCCAACAAAATAGAAAAAGAATACGCAAGACGATGCAAAGAAACGTTCACAACATGATATTGGTTGACTATTAAGCAAACTATAGTTAACATTTCTGCTAATGAAATACCAGACTAAATAATTTATCAGTAATACAAGGATCACGTTCGTTAAAATCTGAACGGTACAGCAGACACGGGCATAGCGAGTTGTGGTATATACACAACGTAAGATTGTTTTAAAGCAACATCACCATCAACAATAGAAAAAATCAACCATAGCTTACGAACAAAATCGTGTCTTTTGTCGTTTATTTCAATGTGTATATACACATCAAGATGCGGTATGATTGCCAATGAGACAGCTCTCCTCAAGAGACCAAACAACACAGCAGTTTCTCGTGTAACTGGAATATCTTAATCTAGAACTGGACAGTTATTAGCGTTTACATTTGATTTTTCCGTTGGATAAATGTTGGCAGAATATTTGAAAATTATTGATTATTAAATAAAATAAAATCACCAAGAAAGGGTTGTTGAATGCATGAATCAAATGCAATTAAGACGGATCTTTACTGAGTTTGGCCATAACTTGTGATTTATAACAGAACAAACATACGTCTGATACTAAAAGGGCCCAGAGAAATATCTATAATCAGTCGATCAACTTCGTTAGCCTTTTCTTGCAATCCTTCTGTGCTATTAACACACGAAAAAGCCGTTCAGTCGGGGGCTTGCATCCGGAAAGGTTTAAACTGTGGCAAATTGTTACTATAAAGGCATAACATTCAGGAAGGCAAATTTGATATTCTAATCTAAACGGGTTTGGATGTCCTGAATAAGCTGTAAGATGTGTTAAAAGTGTACGAAAAGACTCTTTTTGTTGCATACATTAGTAAATTAACAAATAAGCATTGGTGCATTTGTGAAACATATTGAATGGTATTTTTCTTTATCAATCATTTCAAAGTTTAAAATTGTAATGATAACAATGATACTTAATATCGGATATAATAGTTTCCGATTTTTTTTTGATTTTTTATATATTTCCCTTTTTATTCTTCAATAAAGGAAGTTTTATATGTATATTAATTTGTTTATTTTTGTTAAAACTACAAGTATATCAGCAATAACGATTCAAAAGTAGATGGACACTGCATTGCGTTTGATTAAGTGTATAATTTCTGAATAAAACATTTGTCCTAGACTACAATAAAACCAATTTTTTGTTTAAATTTGCGTTTATTCTATATTAACATAAAAACCAAACTCAAAAAGGGGGAGGTCTATTAAAATCAAACTTAGCAAACCCAGAGTTGAAAACAACTCTCATATTTCCGACTTGATAGATGCATTTTCAAAGAACAAATACAATGTATAATGGTGATTAAAACTGGTATAACTCTAATAAAACTTTATTATCTATAAAGTGAAGCTTTTAATGTGGTATGCATTTGAGATATAGCCTAAAACCTTTATTCAATCGTTCAAGTTTTGAGTTGAGCAATTTATATTAAGTAAAGCAGGAAGTTACGTTCACTAAAAATGAATTATTGATAAGCAACAATCAATTAACGTATTTGCATGTGGGATGAGCGAGACTTGTTTCGTAATAAAAAGACCAGATATCACTATGGGTCCTTCAGCCTATTTTCCAAAACAAAATGTATCAACGCAAATGAATCATGTACGTCCATGTACGTGTATAACAGTGATTAAGTGTTGTCATGTTGATAATTTCATCAGGTACATCGGATACTTTGTTTTCACTGTTTCCATTACAGAAAAACAAGAAACGGATGAGTGGAATAAAAACATGCAAGATACAACAAACTGTAAATGTACAGTATAAAAAAGAAGATGTGGTATGATAACCAATGAGACAACTCTTCACAAGAGACTAAATGAAAATTATTTCAAATCAACAATATCATGAATATAGTTTGCAATAAAATCAACGGTATCAATTTTCTTGCACCAGATGCGCATTTCGACAATACATGTCTCTTCAGTGATGCTCGTGGCCAAAATATTTCAAATCCAAAGCTTATATAAAAGATGAAGAGCTATAATTGCAACTTATTTCGAAACTTTCAAAACATTAATGATGTACTTTTATTTAAAAAACAAAAGATTTCAACACTTACAAATAAATACATTTATTCCATTCTCACTGGTTATGAAACATACAATTATCAGGATAATATGTTCATCTTTTGGCATCATACATAATAGATATAGGAAGATGTGGTGTGAGTGCCAATGAGACAACTCTCCATCCAAATAACAATTAAAAAAAAAGTAAACAATTATAGGTCAATGTACGGCCTTCAACACGGAGGCTTGGCTCACCCCGAACGACAAGCTATAAAGGGTTCCAAAAGTACTAGTGTAAAACCATTCAAACGGGAAACCCAACGGTCTTATCTATATAAAAAAAACAAGAAACGAGAAACACGTATATATTAAATAAACAAACGACAACTACTGTACATCAGATTCCTTAGTTAGGAGAGGTGCAAACATTTGCAACGGGATTAAACGTTTTAATGGATCCAAACCTTCTCCCTTTTTCTGAAACAATAGCATAAAATCACAACATTAGAAACACACACGATAAGCCTTATTTAGAGTTATATGGTATACAAATAAGAACATAGCATAAACCGACCGTTTATTTATACATCGAATCCCGGGGAGGGAAGAACAACAAATTTGCGAAAGCAAATTTACAGATCCAACATTTCATTTAATATAGATATATATATATACAGGTCTAAATTGAAAACTAAAAACGTTCAAACATATAATTGTGTTGAATAAAAACCGCAATGTTTATAGGTGTGCATGTTAAACAAATTTGGTTGTAGAAGGTGTCAGACCACCAATTACTCCCTCCAATTTAGAACGTATGTAAAAGTAGTCCTACTTTGACACAAAATAGTGCTTTTGATGTCATTGTTTACTTAAACTAATCAACAAATTTGCAGAAATGAAACTTTTGGTGAAAGGGAAATATATTTAGACCATTTTGAGCCAAAATTCACTTGTCTATGAGTTTGCATTAAAAATTCAGGATTAATGCGCTACATAGTACACTAATTTAAGATTTCCAGAAAACCGGGAGTTATTTTGGTAGTACCTGTCTTTTCAAAATCAGAAATCTGTTAGAAGACTTTAAACATTGGTTGAAAATTGGCATGTAGGAAGGTGATACATGTACAATTCAGGATATACCTGGTTTCCTTGAAGTTAAACTTAAGGTAAAATATTTAGAAAGCTGTGAAAATTGCAAAATTTGGTTGAACAGATAGGGATTTTTAATTGGTGGTCTGACACCTTTAAGGGAAATGCGGTGAAACCCCAAATTCAGAAAACAATTGATTTTTTTTATTTAACTGATCATATGAAGTGATAGTAGTCACATTTCAAACTTTTTGGGGGCAAAAAGTCACATATTGCAAATTTAGAGCCTTAGACCTGAATTTGTGCTATTTTTAGTTTTTCCCACCCTGACAATACGCTTTCACATAAAAAAATGTCCCAAATTGTTATAAATGCACAGCAATATGTTTCTGTGGTATTAACATTAAAACATGGTTATTTTACCACCAAAAAAAGTTCTTGTCATCAAGATTTAATGAAATTATTTGATTTTTATCCCTTATATCATTGCGTCATAGCATGTATTTGGCAGATAACACAGCCTGATGTAAACATTGCAAAAACTCACAAATATCCCATTTATTATCTCAAATGAAAGTTTTATGCCTTAAGTTGTATCAACTGATAGAAAAAAAAAACAGTTAAATGACCATGACTGCACTTTTGATCATTTAATAGTCCCATTACTTACACCAGGTGTAAAAAAGGGGGGTCGATATTTCTTGACTCTTCAATACCCTGAATTTTTTACTTAACCCATTGTAAACATTGTGGAAGGTATTTTAAGAAGTAGAACAAACAAGAAAAAAATCAACAAAACTGATCTTGATATTGAAAGTTTATGTTCCTGTAATCCAAAATGAAATTTTCAAGTATTTTCTATCAAAGTCATACATTACAGTCAGTTTAAATTGAGCTGTGAAATTTGTAATATAAGTCACATTATGCTCAGATAGGATGTTTCTGACTTCAAATTGACTAAGGATTAAGAATAAAGCAAAGCAAAGATTTCTGAGCAACTTGTTTGGCTCTTTAGGTGTCAGACCACCAATTACTCCCTCCAATTTAGAACGTATGTAAAAGTAGTCCTACTTTGACACAAAATAGTGCTTTTGATGTCATTGTTTACTTAAACTAATCAACAAATTTGCAGAAATGAAACTTTTGGTGAAAGGGAAATATATTTAGACCATTTTGAGCCAAAATTCACTTGTCTATGAGTTTGCATTAAAAATTCAGGATTAATGCGCTACATAGTACACTAATTTAAGATTTCCAGAAAACCGGAAGTTATTTTGGTAGTACCTGTCTTTTCAAAATCAGAAATTTGTTACAAGACTTTAAACATTGGTTGAAAATTGGCATGTAGGAAGGTGATAAATGTACAATTCAGGATATACCTGGTTTCCTTGAAGTTAAACTTAAGGTAAAATATTTAGAAAGCTGTGAAAATTGCAAAATTTGGTTGAACAGATAGGGATTTTTAATTGGTGGTCTGACACCTAGAAGGGTCGAAAAAAAGCACAAACAACATTTTCCAAAAGACCAAAAAAGTAAAAAAAGTATATTTAAACGAAACGCATTTTACTAGCAGGTCAAACAACTGATGTTCTATAACCCTGCTGACTGCCCATTGGCGACTGCCAAATAAAATTGATCACAAGATGTAACACAATGCATCTTAATATAAATTTAATACTAAACATAAAACAGTAACCGTGTGGCTCAGATATGCCACACACATAAGGTGTCAATATTTTTCTGGTACACCAGAACCGGATTCGACAATAAATGTCTCTTAAGTGATGTTAGGGATCGAAACGGTATTAAGAATGCCATATAATTTACCCTCAATTCAAGATAGACTCTTGAATTGTAAGTCAATATAGGATGAACGGATCGTATAAATCGGATGGAAAATATGATACAAGCCCAAACGAAAAATATAAACAAGTCTTAATTGAATAGGAATTCCGGAGCAATGATTTTCTTGATAGAGGGTTACTGCTCACAAAGAAGCTATTAAACCAAGAGTTCCAAATGGTGAAGTTGAAATCATCCCTTCGTAAATTTTACGGACGCCATCACGAGTTGGTTTCACAAATGATATCGGATATGTTCCTTACGTCGTAACTACAATCCCCTTCCCTTTCATGAATGTGACCTACCGAATTAGACTATTTACCGGATTTGTAATCACATAAGCAACACGACGGATGCCACATGTGGAGCAGGATCTGCTTACCCTTCCGGAGCACCTGAGATCACCCCTAGTTTTTGGTGGGGTTCGTGTTGTTTATTCTTTAGTTTTCTATGTTGTGTCATGTGTACAATTGTTTTTCTGTTTGTCTTTATCATTTTTAGCCATGGCGTTGTCAGTTTGTTTTTGATTTATGAGTTTGACTGTCCCTTTGGTATCTTTCGTCCCTCTTTTGAAAACTACGTTCAAACCTATGATTGCGTATAAATATAAACATTTTTTTAAATGTAATTGATTTTTACTTTTTTAGAGTGAATATTTGTATTTGTTATGATCATCCTGTGAACAAATACACATAGTTACGGAAACATGACACGATGTCGGTCTATTGTGTTGCTATAATTTAAAACAAGGAAATATAACCTAGGATATACAAAATGGCTTAAAAAATGGTAGGTTTATATTTATGTTTTCATTTTTCTTACCCTTTCTTTTTTCAACACGTTTTCTAATTACAATAACTGATTTCAACAGTTTGATTTGATATGGTTAAAATGGTTGGAATATCATATTGATAGTGAGTATACGAAATACCAATGACACCTTTACGCTAAACGCATACGATGCATATCCATCAAATTGACATAAGACGTATACGTAGAATATAAAATGACATTCAATGATTAAATTAAAAAAGAAAACGACCAACAGACAAATATATTTCACAATGTAAAATATTGATAACAATCAAGTGAACCTAACGAACCAACAAAACACTAGAGAGGGGATCTCATGTGCTTCGTACATGTTGGGAGAACCTGATCCATATGCTAAATAAAAATATATAAGACGATTTTCCAATGAGAGTTAATAGCTGTAAATGCTAAGGAACATGCAGTTGAAACACTTTGTGTTACTCAAATATAAGCGGTATCCCTTATGTGTAAAAGGCATCTGAAGTTTCTTCTTAAAAATGATATAAGCAAGTATAAGAGTAAATTAAATAACAGTAGTTGTATAGGTCTTTCATGCCCTTTAATGGCTCCTTTGGAATTACATAAATTAATTCTGGAACAATTATGTTACCTTTTTAGCAGATTTTGCTATACAGTTTGAATTTGTATCAGTCGTCTTATGCATTGATGAAAAAAGAACAACCATACATTTGTAGTAATTATTTAGAGATCTACGTGCCTGTCAAGTTTGAATAATGTTGCAATCAGTCAAAAAGTCAAGGATATTAAACCCAAAAACTTAGACTGGAAAAAAATAAAGATCCTTTGAAATCCACATTGACGAGTCAATCTTTCTAGTTTTTTATCAAGACACAGTAAATGTGCCCGTCCCATAAGAAATACGATTTTAACATATTTTCAGATTATAGTGTTTTTGTTTGTTTGTCAAATATGTGTGTTTTCCATAATGTTGTGTTTAATACACATTTGTTTAGAGAAAACAAATAGTCTATAATTTTAGATTCCAACCCTTTCTTCGGATGATTTACATAAGTAATTAAATGGTGCAAGTTGTTTATGTTGTTATATTACGCCATATTTACATATTGTTAATAGGAAAAGAGATGTATCTTCAGAAAATAGCACATAACAGATAAACATTGATATGTTTTGCCCTAAGGGATTTACATACTAGTATTGTTGTGGTAGATTGAAATTAAAAAAAAAAGAAGAAAAAAAAAAGACACACTAACTTAATAACAAAATTTAAGTGAAATAGAAAATTGATATTAAATGAAAACTAGCATTCAAGTGAAATTGAAATTGAAAAGTAAACAACTATGAGGATTATTATCAGAAATTTAATTAAGAATAGGAAAATAATTAAATTAGGAATTAAAAAAAAGTCTTAACGATGTGATTTGTTCACAAATAGGTAAAGATTTTTTTTTAATTGTTTTAGTTTTTAAGATCATGTTAGTTAAGTTTCAAACGAAATAGATTTTTAAATTCAGTTCTCAACATATACCCTAACACTGAGTCGCATTGAAATATATCAATAGGATAGGCAGTAGGTTTGAAATTTTTAAACAAATGAAAAACAAATATATAAAAAAGAAAGAAATCATTATGATGTGGAAACTATATACTAATTTTGGAAAAAATGTAATAGATTAAGGAGAAAAACATTTTTTTCGCAACAAGGTGTTGTTGTCAAATATGAAATATAAGGTCAGTAACTAATTGCACAAGACGTAGTTTAAATTTTATCAATGGAATCTTAAATGATTTTTTCTTAAGAGTGATTAGAATAAATCTGTGGTCTGTATTTAGCGTTAAGATTAAGTAAAAGGAAACTAAGGTAAGGGATGTAAAAGCATTACAATTGGTAACAAAGTAACAGAAATAAATTTTAGTAATTTATGTACAGGTATCATGTAGGTGTAGGGTTATATAAAAGGATCGAACTGAACTTATTTTAATTGTAAATTTATAAATAGATTTCTTATGTATGTAGTATTCTCAAAGTTGAAGAAGTTTAATACGACAGCTTTTTCCCTTTTGATTTTTGTTTGTAACAGATAATTTGATAGTTAAGCATGTTACGAGAACGTATTAATTATACCTATACATTGTGTTATTAAATGTTGCTAGACTTGAATAACCCAATGAACTAAAGGCGATTGAACAAACTATCAATAATCTGATTGATAAATAAAATAAAAAAAATAAGGGGAAGTAGACATATTTTAGTTTTTCCAAATTGAGAAAGTTTATCAGTGGGGTTTAAGTGCGATCTTAATTGGAATAGCCATATTTTTGTTCTGTTAATTCATTTAGAATATATCTTGGTTAGCCAAAAAGGAAATTGTGAGTTCTGGTTCTAATGCCACAAACAATTGTTCAGGGACAAAACTTAACCGAAGGCCGACATGGAAAGCCTCTTAAGAAGGATGAACCCAGAGCTAGATGCGTCAACTACTTCGTAATGGGACTATATTGTAAACTTTACAACGTTGATGAGCGGATTCACTAGCAGATAATAACCGATACGTGTACAAAGAGTGGCGCCCTTTCCAGCAGTTGATGAACATTATACTACGATGGTGTGGGGTTTTATGAACTCTATATGTGGTGATGGTTACCGAAAGCTGAAACAAGGAACTACAAAATAATATAATAGCATACAAGAAGAAGGACTATCGTATTCTACCGAACTTTCGTTCTTTTGGGATGAAAGGCATGTGTAACACAATGTGTTTAATACAGAACAATATTTAACAAGGTGTATTCCAATCTAACCTTATGGATAAACGTAAATGTAGCTTGCAGACATTTATCGTACATGTATTTTGCCGACTTTAACTGCACTGTGCATTGTCAACTGACCAACTTAGCACTCTGATGTATTATTAAATAGCCAGAATACTTTATAAACTGTTGACATTATGGCAATTGTTGAAAGCTGATTGATGACCCTTCTGAACTATATATATATAAGATCCAGCTTTGGACATATTGGTGCAAGGAATTCCTAGATAAGATTCTGACAGGAGATTCCGCCAAGGTCTACCACTCATGGGTAGGATGGAACTTATGCACTTAATATACGAATGTACTTCATCAGAACTGAACAGTTGTACCACGATACGATCATGTGTCCGTGTGAGATATTGAACATTCGAACAATTAAACTTTAAAGACAGTTTGTAAACATTCGAACATTTGAACTTTAGAATCTTTTTTGACTTTGTAATTACATAATAAAATATTTAATCCATCTACTGACTTCATTACAATGGAACTTGAATATAGCATTACGTGGAAACATGAAACAAGGATGACTGTTTTGAAACTAAATCAGGACATATTGTATCCACATTAATGATAGCGCACGCATATACCTTTGTCAGACAACATGCTTTTGTATGGTTCAATGTTCTTTGAATAGTTCTATTCTAGGCTAAATTTGTAAAAAAACAACAACCAAATAATGTCTTTGCAGAAATTTATCGTACATGTATCATACGCGTTAAAGGAAAATGATATAATTGCTGATTTGCTAATCAGAGTAGATGTACTTGGTTAATTTGCATGTCAATGACACCACTCCTATAGTTTATATATAGCATAGACTTATGACGTCTTTGTATTCTTAGGTTGATATGTTTATTGTTGACATGAATTTATATTGTACACGAGCTAAGGATAAGCGTTTAAACCATCGAACAATGCCCACATAATTACGATGGATAACATTCAGTCTTTCTAATCACAAATAGCACAGACAAATGAATTATTCGATATTATCATTTTCTTGATATAGCACATTGCTTGAATTTAATTATTTAACACTAATGAAAAAAAAATGTCTCCAGATTTAAAAAAAAAAAAGAAATCATTCAAAATCGATATTGAAATGAGAACTTTCAATTGTCGTATTTTTAGACACAGTAGCTTTGAAGTTCCCTTCGTAAAAACATTGTATTTTTCTTCTTCAAAAAATGTCCTCTTGTTACGTCGAATTTTTGTTTTGTTCATTCTTTTATAATGAACGATGGGACTTTGGAACTTAAATATGAAATAACGGAAACATTTAACAATGTTTGACATGTTTTCACATGGAAAACAGGAAATAGAATATAGTATATACTAAACAACATTTAGAGTGGTAAGCTTCTTTTTTATTAAGTTTTGTATGCTTCAATATTGTGTGTGTAGTTCAATATTCTTTACTAAGTGGGTACAAGAAAATCCAAAGTCTCCTTGAAGCATTCATGGGAAATGATGTACATGCTAGTTTGGTTAATAACAGTAGATATGTATTTACAATTTGCATGTCAATTAAACCACTACAATACTTCATTTATAAAATTCACCAAGGACGTCGTTGTGTTCGTATTTCGTAGGGTAATATCTTTATTGCAATATTAGCTTATAGTGTTCACGCGATGTTAGTCATTGTTTAACTCAACGAAAATACTTTAGATGGATAATATCCAGTCCTTTTCAATGTACACGAAATCACTAGCTCGGAATACTAAAACCCCGAGAAAGAATAGTTCAGTTAATGATACATGTGATAGACAAACTTGATTAAAAAAATGCAAACCGTCTGTTCTATGTCGTCGTACCTATATGCCGGTCATATACTAGCACCTTAGGAGACTGAATGACTGTACCAAACATATTATTTACACATCAAACCAACAGCGGTGTTCAATCCTTTCAACTCCTATTTTTGTCAAAAAGATTCACTTTCATAACACATTTTGTTTTTAAATATTTTACCAATATCATAGTATGCAGTATATCATTTTAACTGGCTTTATTTATTATACGAATCAGCACAGCAGGTTTTGATTATTGAAACAATAATTTAATAATGTTGTCACTTAAGAGAACCCGCTGTGCTTGTCCTAGGTACACGAAATACCTGTCCGCTCTACTATTTAGGAAGCCTGGTAAATGTTAAGACTTTTGCTTATGTTTAATCTTTAAAACATGTATAATCTGGCATTAATTAGATTTGTATAATGCAATGCATTCCATTTTAGGTATTGGAGAGACTTTGTTTGGTGTGGTTTTTTTTACAAGGTAAGGAAGATCCTTTCGATGATATTGCCCAAATGCTTTCAAATATAGGTTAAGTTAAAGAGGCAAAAGGTTCAGATGGCAATTTAAACACAGTCTACGTCAAGCATAGAGGTTTGAAAGGAATGTAAAAAACAAACTGTTTTCTTCGTAAAAGTGATGTCAGGAAATAAAACATGCTTAACCGTATAACAATATCAGTATGCAGGAAGTTTTCCTTGACACAATTTTTTTCTTATTTTGGTGGTTTACTTTTCCAGTAGTTTTTTTAGCATTCCGTTTGGTAACAACGGTTCTCCTCTACTAGCCGAGTTTTTTTCCTTTTGTTTTAGACAACTGTGAAAAAAAAGAAGATAAAAGAGGCTAAGTAATTTAATTGCATATGAAATCAAATCTGATTGTCTCTCTAACTCACACATCTCATGAACTAGAGATTTAAGAAACCACATAAACAGCTTCTTTTGCCTAATTATACATGTTCTATACACAATTACATCGAAGTTGATAACGGAGGTCATCTCTGAACAAGAATATCTGGAAAAACATGTACATTTTACTCTTACAGCGATGTTCCAAATCAATCATCGATTGATGTATACATTTTTCAACTTTTACAATATTGAGGAGCTCAATGCTATTACTATTAATTTGTTATCGGCGTAAAGGAAAAGTTGAAATATGTGGTGGTTTTTGTCAAAGAATGTCTAATTCTCTTTCTTAAAACGATGATCGGAAAGTACAATCATTAAGTGTCCACTTCATACATAATACAAGACTGTATGGTGGACATTCCGCCCCAGTCATAACTATAATATTAACCCGCCATTTTCTTTTGAAAATGGCTCTACTAACTATGGAATCCGACAGTAGGATTAGACAAAAGATTGGCAAATATATCAGAATTTGTATTATTTGCAAATTCAATCGAACATGAAATTAATTGTCTTATGAAATATTCAGAATTCGACAAAAATAGCTTTGTTATATTCTGCTTTAAAATAATAATGACTCCATTTTCGGAGAAGGACATCTGTAACAAACATAAACATGATCGCCGTTAACAAGAACTAAATACAATGAGAGTTCCAACTTTGTACGAGCTTTCGACGCTGCACAACACTCCTTACAAATATAGATTTATTTCATCTTCAAGTCATTGTTCCACTACTGAAATATATGTTTTCTACTTACAAGCACATTCGGTAGAATACTGGCAACCTTAGGCGATACTGTTTTAGCGGTCATCTATTACATGTAGTCACCGATCAGTCAAGTTTGTGTCAAACTTACGTCACTAATACGTTAAACTTATAGTAAAAGTAAATGACTGATCTGACGGATCTGACGGATAGGACCGATCGACCTTTCTGACGGGCTGAACTCTACTACGTCACATGAAAAACTAAAACAAACTCTATCGAGGCCATTAAAATAAAAAAAAAAATACATACATAAATCAATAATTTCCATTCAAATAAAGAAATTATTGAAATTTTATTCTACAAAAACAAAGGTTTATGCATATCTATTTACATTTTATTGAAAATTACTTATCTGAAGGCATTTATACTGGAATCATTGCAATTAATGTTGTATTATTTAAAATATGGGAAGAAATATTTCCATTTTAGGCACAGTGTACAAAAATTTAGTATCTTTTTCCTAAAATTCAGCATATTTTATGAAAACAACCAATAATGATGTACAAAGAGTACGGATATCTCATGGCGGTTTATTATTCGTATTAAATCAAAAACAATAACTGCATTCTTATTCAACAACAAAAAAGTTTAAGTATGTTAATTCTGATAATATCAAAAATCTATAAAAAAAATTTTATCGTGGGGCCCTTACAAATACAAATCACAAATAAAATAGCACATTTGTTTTATCATAAGAAGAATGATATTAGTAATTTTAAGCAATGCGAACATACTTTTAGTATGTTTTCTCTGATATTTTTTTAATTGTGTGAAGAAAAAAACAATCCTCAACTATAAAAAGTAAAAAACATCCACTGACGCTAAATAATTTCCATTAGAATAAAAAAAATAAGTGCATTCTTGTTCATCAAAACAAAAATATATGTAGTTTTCTTCAACAAAAACAAAAGTGTGTACATATTTATCCTTTAACAATCTACATTTTATACAAAATTCATATCAAAAGGCATTTATAACGACTAATTGGAATTGATGTTGCATTATTTCAAACATTAAAAGAAATATTTGAATTTAAGGCAACACGTACACATTTTAGTATCTTTTTCCCTAAAATTTAGCATATTTAATGAAAAACAACCCATCCTGATGTACAAAAACTACTGAAATCTTATGGCGATTTATAAATAGTAATGAAATAAAACAATAACTGCATTTTTATTCCACAAAAAACAAAAGTATTTTAATTCTAATCATAAACCTGGTAATAATTTGTTCAAATAAAGCCTAAAAAACACACAGCTGGTTAATTTCAAAAGTCGGAATGCGAATATATTTGTTCAAACTCTTTTAGATCATTTTTTAGTAACACAAAACAATAGAACTATATCAATTGGACCTGCGTTGAAGCTATAAATGCCCTTGAATTTTTACTAGATAGCATTTGTGTTCGCTATGGAGATTCCGTATTGTCGTGAGTTAACATTTATAACTAAAATCAGCATGACCCATCGAAACAACATCTGATACCAAAATTTAGTAACTATGTTGATATATTGGCTGTCAATAATGACGACATCAGTATCTACACTAGTGAGATTTATCCTGCCGAACTGACTGAAGCTAATACTAACAATTAACGCTGTCCTTACCTGGATCTTGATATCTATATATTTAACGGTAAGCTTAATACCAAATTATTTGATACAAGAGATGATTTTCCATATCTAATCGTTAATTGTCCATTTTTAGATGGTCACGTTTCCTTGTCACCATCTTATGGTGTTTATATATCTTAACTTGTTCAATTCGCTGTGAATAACGTATTTGATTTCAACGAAAGAAATCTCTGTATTACTGAAAAAGTATTACACCAGGGTTTTCGATATCACAAACTAGTTGAAACTTTTACCAAATTTTATCATCGGTACAAGGACATCGTTTGTAAATTTAAAATCAACATAAACACATCTTATACGTTCAGGTATTTCACATCCTATATTCTATGGTAATATTCTTTTCAAAGCACAAAAATGTCGGCATTCACCTCAAAAGCTAACACAATCTTTAAACAGATGTTATACTTATTCGGAAAGGATATGGTTACTATACTGTTGTCAGGTCATTAAGGATTGCTGTTTTTGGTATTAATTATGATTTACTCATAGGGTATTTACAACGGAAATAAATACTTTTATTATAAAACCAGCTGTTGGTAGGCTACGGGTTATGTTCTTCTCATAAATTTTATGATGGTATGATACTAAACCCCTAAGTTAACGGGAGTGATTGTACTTGATTTTCATATGATGATGACATAATCTTTCAATCAGTTTAATTGAGGTAGGAAGCATACATGTCAGTAAATGGTAGTACAAATGTAGTACTTTTTGCAATTATGTAACAATGTGATTTTGAGCATTTATTTTGTTTCCTATTCTGACATCGGACTAGGACTTCTATTAAACTGAGTTTTACTGTTTGCATTGCTTTGTGTGTCTTTATTCTATATTAGCTATAGGTATAGAGAGAAACTTGAGATCGTACAAAACATGTTTAACCCCGCCGCATTTTTGCGACTGTCCCAAATCAGGAGCCTCTGACCTTTGTTAGTATTGTATGGTTCTTTCTAAATTTTGGTCCATTTAAATGTTGTTGAGTTTAGTGTGACGTCCATTTTCACTGAAGTAGTACACGATTTTATTTAGGGACCAGCTGAGGACCATATCCGGGTGCGTGATTTTCATGCTGTGTTGAAGACCCATTGATGGACTTCGGCTGTTGTTTGTTTTTTTGTAGGGTTGTTGTCTCTTTAACATCTTCCTCAATTTCAATCTCAATTTTATTGGTACCATTTTAACCATAAAGAAGATACAGCGATATATTGTGCTTCCCTCATCATGTTAATGTAAAAACTGCCTTTTGTCATTAAAATGGACTTTGTAAACAGGACTCACACTTCTTGCGTTATGTGTGATATCCGACGGATACAAATCAAAAAGTTAAAGGGACATTTTTGTTTCTTTTTTTCAGATACTACTTGAGTGTTTACTTGCGACATTCTTAAATTTTAAAAGATACATTTGATTCAGAATAGAAGACCTTTTCATCAAATAAAACTCTTTACTATATGGAACGTAACACATGCTCCCTTTACGTACGTTCGTATCTTTTGACAAAATGTTAGAAAGCTCTATTAAGATTTTTTTCTTTCTACCTTTTTATCTTGTTTAAGAAACTATTTTGAGAGACTAAAATTACTTAAATACCGCTTGTTTTCATATCATTTATCAACAATCTTTCTTATCAATTGCTCCTGCATTTGGGTACATTAATTTTATACATGTACATTCATCTGAAAAAAGCGAATAATTTAAATTCGTGTTTTTAAATCTGACATTAATAACTTTACATGACTCAGTTTATATATGCATTTGAAATTACTAATTTTTAATGATAGATATTTGATAGAAGTATATCATCCGACTGAAAATTATAATGTTTGGAACAGATTGACGCTTGAGTGACTTGCCTTACACTTGAAAGTTTGAAAGGATGCTAATGTCGGAAAACGGGGGCTTGGCTCTTTCAACCACATGTGCAAAACATGCATATTACCAAATAGGAATCTATTTGACTGGTATTACATTTTAAACCTGGTACCTTTTGTTAGCTATTATTCGTGTGTTTCTCTGTCCTAAATGTTCTCCCATTTATTTGTTGTGTAGTCCTGTCATGTAATGTTCTCATTTTAATGTTATATTTAACATTTCCATAAAAAGGGGAGGTTTGGCATGCCACTAAATCAGGTTCAACCCACCATTGTTTCTTAAAATGTTCTGTACCAAGTCCAGGAAATGACCTTTGCTATATTTTAATATATAGCTCGTTTCTGTGTGTGTTACAATTTATGTTGTGTTTCTATTGTGTCGTAGTTATCCTCTTATATTTGATGTGTTTTCCTCAGTTTTAGTTTGTAACCCGGATTTGTTTTCTCAGTCGATTTATGAATTTCGAACAGCGGTATAATACTGTTACCTTTATTTACATGATTTGAAATGGATTAAAATAAATTGAAACAAACGGATTTAATTGTTGTCTATATTTTGTAAACAGTTACTAATTTTAGTTTTGAATATAAGTCATACCTTCTCTGCCGATCAATCTTTATTCTTGTTACTAGTGTCATGGTGTACTTAATTTCATCTTGTATTCTAAAGAAGACTGCATTTTTGTGTCCTGTACATATTATATAGTGTTCATTTAGTTTCAAAATTTAAGAATATAAGGTTTTAGAACCAAATCAACGAGAAATTACGTAATCACTACGATTTGGATCATTCAATAAGCAAAAGCTGCAAATGATGTAAATATGAAAGACATACCTGTGTGTTTTCAACAAACACATAATATAAATAATTGACATTAATTCTTATATTAATAAACGTATTTGAAAAAAAACCAACATTACCACATGTGAATATATCCGGTTGTGTCATTGGCAGATACTCTTCATGTATTAATTTGTGTGCATAAATAGGAGATATTTGTTATACATATATACTTATAAGATGCGATATGACTGTCAGCAATCAAAGTTCGAGTCAATTTAAGCCTGTATGGGTCACCGTACGACCATTGTTAAACAATAATAGAATGGATCACAATAGTTGGTCTCCGGTGAAAAATGGTCCCATTGGATTTCATTCTTCAGCTCTTCTTATATAAGATAAAAACATTAATGACTGCATTACGTCCAATAGCACGTATAAAATGCATTTTCGGAACAAAATAATGTATAAAACTATGCTATAAATAGAAGCCACGTACTTTTCATCAGACACACGTTTCTGACCCCCATCTGATAAAACCTGTTTAAACTTTTTAGAGAAATGTAGATTTATTCTAGCCCAGAATATAATCCCCAATTAAAGGCAACAGGGAGACTATCGTAACGATCTGTTATATATAGATGTTTGGAATATTGCAATGATTTTTTGCAAAATCGATAACGTTTTGAAATCATGATTTGTTTTTTAAAAAAGAAATTTTAAAGTTTATTCTTTTTTTATTATTTCAGTCCAATCCTTACTTACAAATTCAAGCAGAATCGTATACACTATAGAAGGTTCAACGATAAACCTGACATTTGAACATACTGACCTACAGGCATTGTTTTTGTCAATTAGAAATGGAAGTTTTTACAGCGAATATTTGAGATTGGAAGAAAACAAATACGTCACTAGAACACGTCCAAGTATTAATGAATTTCAGATCATAAATATTACATCAAGTGACGAAGGATTATATTGGTTACAAGCTAGAATACCTGCATTGGAGCTAACCATAACTAGTATGTGCATTGTTACGTTTTTACATGTTTCTGGTGGGGTTTTACTGTATCAGTCGATGATTGCCGTTGAAAAATAGTATATACTAAAAAATAAATCAATACATTGCAATCAGAATGATATACATCAACGATACAAAATAGAATTACCTGTATAACAGAGATCGACGAATATAATTACAATGGTATAGTGCGCAATTTGTCTGTCCATATTAAACCTAGCCAATAACGTTCATCAGTTGTCATTCATGTTAATATCAGCATTGATATTATTTCTTTTCTGCAATTGGGTGTCTTTTAATACATGAACAGCTTACCAGATATTATTAGCCTGTATTTGTATACTACACAGATATTCCTTTAAAGCTCCGCATGATGCACTATATTTGTGTAATGCAACTTGTGAGTCTAAACTCTTGCATACTTTTAATGACCTCATAATGTGCATTGCAGTCGCATTCCAAAGACATATTGCTCCGTCTGTGAATGTCCCAGTCTTCAGTCTTCGGTCTGCAAATTTCCGCTGACAAGCAAACATGAACAGCAAAGTTAACTCCATTTTTAGTCTCTAAATATCAGCCATATGTGTACTCGGATCGAGCATGCAACATGTTTAGCTGTTTTATTTCAACGTTGGTACCATTTGTCACCGTTCTACACTAAATTGATAACATTATATAAGCTTAAAAACATTACCAAATAATGCTCACCTTGAATATTTCTACTAATTTTGGGAGGCTAATAATGTGTTTTATTGTAAGTCTTGTCAAGTCCAGAGCATAAACAACAAGTTATGTAGAATATATAATTAAAACAATCAGGCATGCATGTATACATAACCTTTTTTAAAATATGTTTTAAAAGTAGTTTTTTATTGCGTTTATTTGTTAAGATAATACACATTTGTAATATATTTGAATTTAGATAATTATTTGGTGATACTTTATATTGGATATGCGATTAATAAGCTGACATTCTCTAATTCTTCGTCAATTTATCCCTTTCTGCACCCATTGTATAAAAAGAATTTAATCAACGTAAGGTTCGTTTGATCTCAGTACTTCATTGGTTAAAATCCGATTATGGCGTCGAATTTTCTTGCTTTCCTCTGAATTTCCTATTATGACGGCATGAAAAAAGGCGACCATGCCTGATGACGTCACAAAGAAAGAACACATCTTTTTGCAGATCATTCGAAAAGAAGGAATAATTTTGCCTGCATAATGTTAGAAAATCATTCCACCAATGATAAATATAGATTCCACCACCAAATCTCGTGTAATACGATATTTATCCACTCTCGACAGTTAAATTTTAAATATTTAAAACGCTCGGGCATGCCTCGCGTTTTAAATTTGAAAATTTAAATGTCTCGAGTGGATAAATATCGTAATACACTCGATGCAGTGGTAGAATCTATATTTATCATTTTCTTTTATGTTTGTTATTATGCAGAAGAAAGAAGCGTAATGGGTGTCTTTGGTTGCATGTATTATAACAACCTTCAAGTTCGTTGTTGCATTTGTGGAGTATTTTTAATGAATTTCAGATGAAAAATTGTAGCAGCTGACAACGAATTTTCAGTTTGCGTTTCTTTATCCGGAAAGAACAGCTGGGTACTAATAAACCTTGAAAGACAAGTCTAACTGCAAATAGTGTAGTACTCGTAACTAACATGTACCAGGTGGGTTGGGATCCCGCTTACATGATTAACTCCGCCATATTATTTATGTATGTGCCTGTCCCTAGTCAGGAGCCTGTAATTTACTGGTTGTCGTTCGTTTATGTGTTACATATTTTATTTATCGTTATTTTTTTTTATATAAATAAGGCCGTTAGTTTTCTCGTTTGAATTGTTTTACATTGTTATATCGGGACCTTTTAAAGCTGACTATGCGGTATGGGCTTTGTTACTTGCTAAAGGCCGAACGGTGACCTGTATTTGTTAATGTCTTTGTCATTTTGGTCTCTTGTGGACAGTTGTCTCATTGGCAATCATATTTCATCTTCTTTTTTATATGTTCTAATTTGTAATAACACATGTCTATAAAAACTGTGTTGTTCATTTTAAGCCATCGGATAACAAAATCTCCTCTTTTCGTTCTGAAACAAATATTACTTGTCACAAACATTCATTTGTGTCATTTTTTCAAGGGTAAACATAAACATATGTCAATTCTAACATAAACTATTGCTTCCGGTAATATCAGGTTGCTGACCAGGTAATATTATTTTATTTACGGAATAGTGAGGATTATATTACTAAGAGATATCTTGGAAGTATCCATTGACAACAGTAAACCGTATAATTAAGTTTTTTTTAAGTATTTTAAGCCTATTCTTTTGGCTCCCACCTCATACAATTGAAAAACATAAAGTGCAAAGGCATCAACATAATCAAGCTTACAATGTAAACAGTGCTGCGATATCTATAGCAAGACACAAAGGTACATTCTTGTAAAAACTTGACATTCCTTTCAATGTTTAACCACTAAAGGCATACACATGTCTCTTAATGTAAGAAACAAATGAACTACCAAATAACAAAGTTAAAGATAAACATACCCTAGAGTTTTGGAATATTTTTTTTTACTTAGCCTTATTATATGATTAGTGGTATGTGCCGCACTTTGAAACATATTGTACATTATACTTGTACGTTGGAATTTTAATTGTAGACACATCCTGTCAATCTAGTCCATCTTATTACGAGTGTACCATTAACGGATCATCGGCAGTTCTCACATTTATAATCGAGGCGTCATTTCGTTATGAACCAGTAGAAAAATGGTACATTTGGAGATACAAGCATAGAATATTAAGCAATTTCACACTGCATGTAGACTATTACATTCACAATGTTACCCTTGAAGACGAAGGATTTTACGACTTTTATGATATATTTGATCTGATCAAGCTGCAAGTATCCAGTAAGTAGTTGTTTTTCATAAAAATACAGGTACACTATATTATACAAGTATAACCTTTGGATAAGGTTAATACGAGGATATTACATTTGTACGACCTGGAAGAAGAATATTGACCGATCACACCTAAATACAATTGAACATGATACTGTATATAAACGAATCAAATTAGAATTTACAAAAATAATGACATAACTATATATTTCTTAAATAACAACAATGCAAGTTATACTATTTTATAACTCACACCTACCCTCCCCCTTCTTCAATTGTCCTAATGAAATACTGTTAGAAATACATACATATATAATCATCACTATTAATAATTTTGAATGCTCCTGTTATATAACTAAACTACAAGATGGTAAAATGGACTTTCAACTGATGATGTAAAAAAAAAAACCAGAGGTATATATATACTAGGCAAAAAATGAATCGTAACATTGCTTTTTAATTTGAAAAAATCACATATATTAATTTCAAATATTTTCATGATTAAAACTACTAACCTGAATGATTTATCTATCAAATTTACTCATTTATAAAAAATATCGGAAATGACGTGACGACATTTTCGAATTTCAAACAAATAATCATATTTTCAAAAATGTACCTGTATAGGGTTGGAATCGAGTTGTCCTTTTTGTCATTTATTGTGTTGAACACGATTGTTAACAAAAGGTCGCTTTAAAAAATTAAAAAGGTTACACGTAAAACATTGCCCCGTCTACGCCAAAATGAGAGAGAACGAGCTACTGGGATGTTGGCAGCAGGAATGACTCAAGTGCAGGTTGCAAATCATTTTAATGTCTCTATAATGACTATTGCAAGGCTTCAGACTCGTCTTAGAGATATTGGCACAAAAAATGATCGCCCCCGTAGTGGCAGGCCACGTCAAACGTCAAGACAAACACATCCGCATCATTCATCTCCGGAATCGATTTGTAAATGCGTCAAAAACTGCACGACAAACCCACGGAAGACAAAACAACAAAATATCTGCTCAAACAGTTCGTAACCGATTTCGTGAAGTTGGTCTAAGTGCTCTTCGTCTATTGAAGAGACATATCTTTACGCAGCGTCTCAGGCTGGCGCGACTTCAATGGACACGGGTACGGATTCGATAGAATAGGCAAACTTTGAGACAGGTTCTTTTTTCCGATGAATCCAAATTCAACTTGGAATTGAGCGACGGCTGAGCCAGGGTCTACCGGAGACACAATGAACGATTTTCTGATGCGTGCGTGCAGGAAACAGATCGGTTTGGTGGTGGCAGAATCATGGTATGGGGCGGAATTACCTACCAGGAACGCATCGATCTCAAAATAATTAATGGTAACATAAATGCAACAAGGTATAGGGACGAAATTCTGGCTCTAGTTGTTCTCCCGTTTCTTCGAAGACATCGTTTTAACCACGTTTTTCAGCAGGACAACGCCCGTTGTCACGTGGAACACATTTCGATGACCTTTTTGGAGAATAACCATATTCGTGTGTTGCCTTGGCCAGCAATGTCTCCAGATTTATCACCAATTGAACATCTTTGGGACGAACTTGGACGACGTATCAGGAATAGCCAAAATCCACCGGAAACGCTAGTCCAGCTCCGAATAGCACTTTTCAGGGAATGGAACAACATCCCTCAAGATTTTATTCGAAGTCTTATTGATTCCATGCGAGGGAGGTGTCAGGTGGTCATAAATGCAAGAGGTGGTCATACAAGGTATTGTCATGTTATCTCGAATTCTGTACTCGTGTTAAAAATGTCCGAAAATGTGCAATATTGTTTTCAATAAAGAAAACTTGTTATTATTCTCTTCAAAATCATGTTAGCTAACTATTCCATTAAATTTTTGTTATCAATTTTTTGTTATAAAAAATTCAAATCATCTTATAAGCATGTAACGTTTCTGTTTTGCCTAGTATGTTGCCAGCAATAAATGGTGTGTCTGTGCGAAGTATTAATATTATTTTATTCAATTAGTCAATAACATTGAGAATGGAAATTGGGAATGTGTCAAAAAGACAACAATACGACCAAAGAGCAGAAAATAGCAGAAGGCCACCAATGGTTCTTGAATTCAGAGATAATGTCCCGCACCGTAGCGTGCTTCAGATGAGTCCTAAACAAAATGTATTATAGTTCAGTGATAATGGACGACATACTAAACTCCATTCAGTTAAGATAATGCATAAAAGAAACTATAGGTAGAAATCATATAAGCCTTACAAAAGCCAGATGCGTCTGAATTGGACAAGCACAAACATGCGGCAGGGTTAAACTTATTTCGAGATGGTAGAACGTAGGAATTACTGAATGCATCTTTAGTATAAAATCATAGAGTATTTCTATATTAAGGAAAAGTTAAAGGGTAAGCAAATAATAATTACCTAGTATTCATGTAAGTTCAAGTTATACACCTGTTCTAATGTTTTGACAACATAAACGCAGTGAGTACATGCACATGTAAGAACAATTCTAAACAAAGTAAGAAGATGTTAGGTGAACATAACTATAGCATGTAAATACCTATAGAGCATACACACAGGAAAGAGATGTTAAGACAAAATTAGGATAATGAGTATATGAAGGGACAACACAAACATAGTAGTTAAATCTTAAGACAACACAAACATAGTAGTTAAATCTTAAGACGATACATACATAGCAGTTAAATCTTAAGACAACACAAACATAGTAGTTAAATCTTAAGACGATACATACATAGCAGTTAAATCTTAAGACACCACAAACATAGTAGTTAAATCTTAAGACAACACACACATAGTTATTTATTCTTAAGACAACACACACATAGTAATTTAACCTTAAGACAACACAATCTTAGTAATTTTAAAATATTAATACAACACAAACATAGTAATTAAATTTAAAGACAACATAGACCCCGTTTACACAAGCAAAAATAATCGATCTTTACTGACATCGATCCTTTTAAGATCGATCTATGGTCTATTATATACGGGAAAGATCGATCTTCAATTGGACGTATATTATTTACCCCCAGAGGTGGTTTTAAAAAGATTGATCTTATTTGAATCGGATCTTTTTCTTGTGATAACGCTTAGACCGATCGTGATCGATCTTTTTTTTTAAATAAATCTGCGCACGTTTTGGCTGAAAAAAAACACAGGTCAAAACGTAGAATGGAATAATAAAAGTAAACATATATCCCGCTGTTTTGGGATTATCTTCTAAATCGATTAGCTCTATTTCTTTGCTACAAATCCTCATCCTCAAACGCATTGATGGTTCCTATTTTAGTGATAGTCTACACACTTGTCTTTGTTTTATGACTTGTGATATAAAAAACAAAATAATAATGATTAAATCCATACGTAATTCTAATGAGTAAACTATTTTCTACATCATTTTGCAGTGTGTGCGAGATGCATGATTTCCTTTAATATTCTATTTTTAGGATTCTTTGTTATAAAAATATATGGTGATATTGTCTGACCGATCCTTTTTTATGTTGTAGTGTAAACTAATTGGATTAAATAAGATCGATCTCGATCGATGGTCTTGCTTTTGCAATGTAAACGCGAACTGGTCTTTTTAAGATCGATTTAAATAAAGATCAATTCAATTTCTTCCAAGTGTAAACGGGGTTTACGTAAGTAGATTTTAGGACAACTAAAACATTGTAAGTAGATATAATGACAGCACAAACATAATATTTATTTGTGAAGGAAGAAAACATACTATTAGTAGTAGATGTGTAAACAACATAAACATAGAGGCAGATGCAAGGAAAACGTAAACATACATTGTAGTTAGTAGATGTAATCATGGTAATGACAACACAAAAATAGAAATTAGATTTAAGGACAGTATGGTAATATTAAGTACTTTTTCGATTGAACATCAGGACAATATATGCACTGACGGTACTGCTATAATTGTTGATATGTTAGGAAAATATAAAGACAGTAGGTATAAGTATATTTTTCAAAAAAGTTTTTTTTTTTACAGAATTATGGTTCATTAATCAAACCCATCTGAAAACAATAGTAGGACAAGAAGGTGAAGCAATAGAAATCGTTTGTTACTCTGATACTGAACAGCACATAACTGCGTTGACGTTAGAATCAAATGGAACAGTTAAAGCCATTGGAGATAATCAAACTGTGAGCTATTCCTTTACACCAGACAGATCAGATCATCTGACAAAATATCAATGTGTGGACAGTAAACACTCTTCGATAATGGTTGAGGTGGAATTAAGTATAAAATGTAAGTAGGTGTAGAAGAAAGAACAAATAGTACCTGTTGTAATCTGACTACAACGTGCAGGAATATTGTGCATGTTTCATGTATTACTTGTGTTTACCTATACAAAACAATAACTTGTATGGATCAAAATTATGGCCGTAAGTCACGTTCTCAGATTTAACATCTTTTTAACGTTATTATCTATATTCTTGCTCTAAATGATGTCGATTAGAAATATTGTAACCAGGTATGTTCAAAGGTGTCATTAGGATCAAATGAACATTTCCAGTTCAATTGTAAAAAAATTGCAGATATATCAAAACTTATTGATATATGCCTTCCCTTATTCTTCTCATATTCCAGCATGTCAATCGAAAATAGTGTTTGAAACAAAACAGTTTGCACATCAATTGAAAACGTAGAATAAGTTTTCTTGTTTTAGGTTATGCAAAATCTGTTAAGAACCGCATTACACTAATAATCGAATATATCAAGCGCTAGCACAAAATTTTTTGAAGACAACTCAACTATATGTTTTTTTCATTTAAATTCATTTTTAGTTATAGTTTTACAAAAAAATAGTTTACCTGATTTCTAACATCGATTTTTTTCTTATTTTTCAACTTTATTTTGCAATAACATCCATCTTGTTGCAGAATGTAGCGTAAATCTAAATAATGTACTTCATTGCAGTTGTTTTCTCAAACCATGTTCTTGATTTATCAGGAAGAACACATACACTTTAAAATTCACCATCACAAATCGGTTGACCGATACGATAGAACTCTATCGGTACATTATATGGTAATGATTGATCTAAGACTGCGAACCATTTTCAATAGTCAGATTTGAAACATATACATTGTATCAGTCAACAAGTTCTCCATGATTACCAAAATAATTATTGTTGGTATTAGTGGTTTCGATCGCAAGAAGCAGGGGAAATCATGCTGCCTACGTAATTTGTTACGAAAACTAAATTTCCCACATTACTAACTTTGCATTACAGATGCTCCCGTAGTTATAGTTCGTTATACGAATGACACAATTGCATGTGATTGCGATGGGGTTCCACCAGTTTATAGTATGTATCAGTTGGATCGAATATCAAAGTATGGGGAAATTCTCCGTTCAGTAAATTTGGATAATGGAACATTCATTTTCAAGACAGATCAGTTTCCGTACCAAAGAAATGGAAGATACATGTGTGTTGTGAGTAATGGTATACATGGAACTAATGGAAAGGAACTTCAGAATAGTTCAATACATGTAAATTATGAAGGTATGAATTGATGTTAACAAATCTTCCTGTGCTTAAAACTTTTTTTTCTTGATTAACCGTCACCAAAAATGCTCCGACCTAAACATTTGAAAGCCAGGGATATACAATATTTGACAAATTCTCAGCTCAATATGATCAAATAGGCATAGCAGGTATACAAGTCCGAATGCAACAACGGACAAATTTTCACTAGGGAGGTTGAACCTCAATTTCATTTTAACTTTTTAATGTCGTTTTGACCTTGATGAATCAATACACTTTAATAACCTGTTGGTGGAGAGTGCCAAATAAAATCTAAAGATAGAAGCGGACTTTATATTAAAATTAGTCATTGTTTTATGTCGGAACAAATCTCAGAAATTGACATATTAAACAATTATTAGTGTTAACCGGTAATTTACTCTATAAAAAGCTCAATGTTTTTACGTCTTTTAATTGTGTCAATAGTTCAATATATAAGATATATACTGCATCAACTAGCATTCAGGTTGAAAGAAATAACAGGGTTTGCTAAATTGTAAGACAATGCATTTTAATTGCAACCAATATTACTTTTAATGGTGCATAAATACTCTGTTATGGGCGGGACGTGTGTCTGATGTACACTTGTTTTGTCAGTCAAATCTTGAAACTAACTGTTCACAAAACCTTCAATTTTTCGAAATGCTAACAATTTTTTTACCCGAAGAATAGATATTCAAAATCATTTTTTATAAGTGTTCCTAAACTTCGTACTTTATTTAAACTTTGTTTTTTTTTTACCTATTTGTATTACCGACTCACTGGCGAGTCTATTATAGACAAATCATGTGCACACACTTTTAATCATGTTTACTTTATTTGGTTGATATTCTTTTGCAGTTTGTAAGACTAACATGATTCTAAATTTTAATAATAATGATAATAGTGATAAAAAATCAATCTATTTTTTTTAAGTATGTTTTATATTTTATCAATTAAGTACCTGTCCACCTAAAAATCATGCAGAGTGCTGTGTAATAGTGATTTATCAAAATAATTGATTTTTGCTTAAACTTCAGTGATTAAAGCACCATGTTAGCAGGAAACCTTGTGCAATTTTTTTTTAGTTATATTCATGGTTTCCCTCTCAACACTAAAGAATTGAATCCCCCTTCTAAGACTGAGTCCTCTATCATTGTATTGAAATAAGTGACCAATTCAAACAAAATATCCCCGGACAATTTGTATACACAATGATGTCAAATGGAAGATTTCAAATTATTGTTTAAAACTTCTAAATTTCAGCAGATGCACATATGCCCTATTTAAAACAATTACTCAATAGTTTTTGTTTTTTTTTGTGTCACTTTATGTATTCCTACATAAATAGTAATGATGCATATAATGATATTATTTATAAAAAAAAACTTGAAAAAAATGCATTGAATTGTCTGAAGGCGTTAACAGGCAAAAAATATTCGTGTTAACAGATTTTCAAAAGTTTTACAAAGTAAAGTTTTCAAATTTAAAGATTTGCCCACATAAAAAATATAAAGTCATAAATTTTAACATTTTTGATTTTCTTTTTCATAATAAGGTCCACCTGTATTCGCAAAAGAAAACAGGTATGTCAATCATGGAAAAGTAGGAAAATCATCAATTAGGATGTCATTTTTAGTCTACAGCTGCCCTGATGTGCAAAAAATATTCCTTCAAAAGTTAGGACGCAAGCTTGGAAAAAAAAGAAAATTGAATAAATATGTTTTGAAATCAACATTGTTATACAATGAATTGGACAACGAAACTGGTGTCCCTGGTTATTATATTTTGATTGAAAGTGACGATTTAGACATAGAGGACTTTCAAGCTTATATTATTACAATACAAAATCGTTTGGGTGCTAGCGATTATCATTTTGAAATTATAAAGAAAGGTAAGTAAATACTAAATAACAGTATTATGGAACTATTCGAACTTGTGTTAATGTGCTTCAAGTTCGAATTCCGTTTACAAAACCGTTGACTCATACTCTTTCTAATTCTGACCACTTTTGATATTTTAACTGGAGACATCCGGATCTTGTTTTCCTCTGCAGACTAAAGACAAAATATTCCACTTCATCTATAACGTATGTTACGTTTGTCGAAAACTGCTGATTCAATTATTATCCTGTATACCATTTTTTTAGGATCAACCAAAAAATATATTTTAGTCAATAGTTGAAACTGAGGCTTCCGTAAGCTATACAAGCAAAGAGAACATGTGACATCGTTGAACTTCAAATAATAACATAAAACCAACTAAAATTCATCTCCAATGAAAATACACGAATCCACAGTACGATTTTTCATTGCATATTTGGAAAATAACGGATGTTCTTTGGAAAAACATATTTTTTTATTTATCTTAAATCCTTTTTATAATTTGTATATTGTTATAACACTGATAAACAAAAAAAAATAAAATCCATAGACTTTTGCTAATGTTCAATGTAAAGTATATACTGTAAAATGAGCCATCATTTGATGAGAATTATACTTTTTTTATTGACGATCATGTCATTGTCTTATGATATGACAAAAATGCATTTATCGGAAATTTTTGTACATATCACATAATTAAGCTCAATTTTCATACTATCTTAATCTTAAAATTTTCAAATTTCAGAGGACCGTGAAATAGATCAAAGAGAGAGGAAGTACGTTTTCACAATTTGCATTATAGCTGCGGTTCTATTCGGTTCAATTGTTATTCATGTCGGATTCTGTGTAAATCGTGCAAGGCTTAGGGTTCCAATACATTCCAATATCAATGAGGACCGCACATATCATACATATGATGAAATTGGGACAATTGCGTACGGTGCTGTCATTAACGTTCGTCATTCAGAAGCACACGACAATCAAGGTCTGAACCTAACGCAGCAACACGCAGCGACGTTTTCAAACACAACTTATGTGCAAACAACCGACAATGATTCAAATGCTTTGCATGCTGACATTCTAAATGATAATTTACAACAACGTGGGGTAACTGGCATGCAAGAGCAACACATGTCTTTATCTACGAATGAAACGAATAGTATAGATGATAGAGAACAATCAAGTGATCAAAACAGTCAAACTAGCAATGATTCTAATAATAGTGAATCACCACAGACTGTTATGGTAGGCAATGTTGGTGATGGATATGAAAATCCTTATCAGACTGTATTACTAGGTCGTCCAGAGAGTCATCAGTATACTCAGATCCCAATAGAAAGAAACACAAGCAATTCATTTGCGGAATCAAATTGTGAAATGCAAATACTTGAAAAGAGTTTGACAAAAGAAGGAGGTTACATCAATCTGCAATTCTAATTTTCACTGAAATTGTATCTGATGACAAATATCGGGTTTAAAGTGTAAACAATACGAATATGTGTTCACACAATCAGAAGGTTTAAAACTTTACCTTTACTATAATTAAATACAAGATTCGTTTATTTGATATTGTTCAGTAGTGTGTACTTTGAACCTGTATTGTGTTTATTTTTACCCTGTATTGTATGTACTTTGAAATTGTATTATGTGTACTTTGAACCTGTATTATGTGTACTTTGAACCTGTATTACATGTACTTTGAACCTGTATTGTGTGTACTTTTACCCTTTATTGTATGTACTTTGAACCTGTATTATGTGTACATTGAACCTGTATTGTGTGTACTTTTACCCTTTATTTTATGTACTTTGAACCTGTATTGTGTTTACTTTTACCCTGTATTGTATGTACTTTGAACCTGTATTATGTGTACATTGAACCTGTATTGTGTGTACTTTTACCCTTTATTGTATGTACTTTGAACCTGTATTGTGTGTACTTTGAACCTGTATTGTATGTACTTTTTTCCCTTTAATGTATGTACTTTGAACCTGTATTATGTGTACTTTGAACCTGTATAATGTGTACTTTGAACTTGTTTTATGTGTACTTTGAACATGTATTGTGTGTACTTTTTCCCTTTATTGTATGTACCTTTAACCTGTATTATTTGTACTTTGAACCTGTATTATGTGTACTGTGAACCTGTATTGTGTTTACTTTTACTCTCTATTGTATGTACTTATAACCTGTATTATGCGTACTTTGAACCTGTATTATGTGTACATTGAACCTGTATTGTGTGTACTTTTACCCTTTATTGTATGTACTTTGAACCTGTATTGTGTGTACTTTGAACCTGTATTGTATGTACTTTTTTCCCTTTAATGTATGTACTTTGAACCTGTATTATGTGTACTTTGAACCTGTATAATGTGTACTTTGAACTTGTTTTATGTGTACTTTGAACATGTATTGTGTGTACTTTTTCCCTTTATTGTATGTACCTTTAACCTGTATTATTTGTACTTTGAACCTGTATTATGTGTACTGTGAACCTGTATTGTGTTTACTTTTACTCTCTATTGTATGTACTTATAACCTGTATTATGCGTACTTTGAACCTGTATTATGTGTACTTTGAACCTGTATTGTATGTACTCTGAACCTGTACTATGTGTACTTTGAACCTGTATTATGTGTACTTTGAACCTGTATTATGTGTACTTTGAACCTGTATTGTGTATATTTTTTTCCCTTTATTGTATGTACTTTGAACCTGTATTATGTGTACTTTGAACCTGTATTGTGTTTACTTTTACCCTCTATTGTATGTACTTTGAACCTGTATTATGCGTACTTTGAACCTGTATTATGTGTACTTTGAACCTGTATTGTATGTACTCTGAACCTGTATTATGTGTACTTTGAAACTGTATTATGTGTACTTTGAACCTGTATTATGTGTACTTTTAACCAGTATTATGTGAACTTTTAACCTGTAGTATATGTACTTTATATGTTTTGTATATATGTTTATCTTTCTAACATTATTTGTGTTAATCTATTTTAATGTTTATTTTCTTTTTAAACATCATGATCTGGATAAAACCCTAAATTGTTTGATTTATGTTATATTATGATATACTAAATGAAGATTTTGATTATTAGGTGTTTGCTTCTACTTTTATTTTGCAAAATACACCTTATATTTCAATAAAGTGGTGAAACGTGCCTTCACATCATAGTTTGTCAAGTCTTGCACTAAAAAGGTAATCAGTCAGTTTTCCAAGCAATTAAAGAATATCTATATGATGAAGTACTCTGTATATTTGATAAATTCATTCTGAAATTGTTTCAATGTTATTATGTATTCTAAAACTGCGATAGTAACAACAATACTATAAGTATAGCATTTATGATTCAGTTTCTGCTTTGTACAGATTTATATCAGTAGCTTTAAAAAAAAGTTCCTAAACATTTTCATATTTACCATTTATGTTTTTTACACATATTATTCAATAAATTGTTTCTTTTCTGTCAGAAGACATGTAAAAAACGGCGAGATATCTGTCCTTTTAGCAATAAGGATGACAATTGATTTTTTTCATGATTTCCTCTTAACAGAAGAAAATACTTTTTTGATTGACACAAACAAAGCTTCACAACGATTTATATTTATGTATTGCTTGATTTATTCTAATGAAATGGAATTTAAAATGTAATATCACAGTTTCAGTTTCCTATACGTAGTTATTTGCACTCTTTAACAGAGGAAGTTAACAATTGATACATTTATTGTTTATTTTTTTAAATACGAGTATGTCCGCAATACATATAGAATATTAGATTATTGTTACAATATTGAATGGGCCATTGAATTTTAACACTTGTGAAAGGGTTATTATGTTTGAAAAATTGTGAATGGGTTACTACGTTTGTACATTTGTGAATTGGTTATTATGTATGAACAATTGTAATCTTGACATTGTGTCTCTTTTATTATCTAATGTATCAAATAATTGTGTGGTGTTTGTCTTAATCAAACAATCATATTAAACAGGGCTATACATGATACCATGAATCAAACAACTTAGCAAAGAGTTCTTTAAATGAATTTAACGTGCAGAGACAATACTGAACGTTCCAATTCCGAATGGGCGTGGCCCTTGTTAAGAACAATTCAGCCTTGGCATTTTAAGAGGATATGTCATTAAGCATAGAGCTTCAGGTGGAAAGTGACAAAAATTAAAAATTATCAAACCTTGCTTAAAATAATGGGTCAAAATTGTAAAAAATCCAGATGTATATAATATAAAATATGGTACTAAAAAGAAACAAAATGAGTGATTATCAGATAAATCAAAGAAAAAATAAAATTGGGTAGACTTTTCTATTTGTATTGATGGCAGCTACCCAACATTATGCTGTTTCAGAGGCAATTATGTAACAAAAACTACAAATATTGTCACCCAATATCATACAAAAAATTACACATATGAATTAATTTGTACTAACAAAATAATTTCACACAAAAGTACATTCAATTGAGTAAGAAAATATGCATAAAATCTCCATGGCAACCATATCTGTTGAATAGCAACCAACTGAGGCTGAAAAAATACCATGTTGATTTTTAACAAAATGCCCAAAATTTGTAAAACAATCAAGAAAAATAAAGATTAAGCAACCCCAACCCCACAAAAACTTAGGGATGATGTTAGGTGCTCCAGAAGGGAATGCTTATCCTGCCTAACATGTGGGAACCGTAATCTAATTATATTATTTCATGACAATTCAACTGTAACTTTTTTGTTTTGTGATGGTTGGGTGTTTTTGCAATTACCTTCATTGTACTGTTCAAAGTTTAGAGTGGCAAGACAGGTTATTCAATGCACAACATACGTGTATGCTAGCATCAAAAGACTGATATCTAATTCCAATGTATTTGTCTGTTCGTTTAGTATCTGCCAGGAATCACATCATCACGTGTTCTCTTTAAGCGTTTCGCAATTCTTCCAGTCTATTTGTTCATTTGATTTTTCATCTCTAGTGATTTCAATATCTACAAATTTTATCCTTTTTGATATAGTGTGGTCATACATAATATTGTCTATACTTAATGTGTTGATGTAAAAAGTTTACATAGCAAACATGTTAGTACAATAATTAATGTATTAGATACATTTACTTTGTCAACATGCCTGACTTGAATATTTGGGGAAAAGCCAATATAAATAGCAACAGCCATATAACAATGACTTGCAAACGCAGTTAATAATGCATCAATCAAACCATTAGTGTAAATGCAAATATCAAGTTATCAGGCAAAATAACTAATTTATATTTTGAAAATGGCCACCATTCAAGATGCCCTTCGGCACTTCAATTTTTGATCTCCTCAGAAGATAGTCTTTGTCAATAGTGATGTCTTTTTTTAAAAACTATCAAATTTGAAATTGCCATTTATTGTATTAAAATCTTTAAAATAATTTATCTTGATTTTATGGCAGCCATTTCAAAATGGCTACCCAGAACACCCATTTTGATTTTTTTTTAAATTTTGTCCATAGCTATAAATGTTTTGTAAGACCTTAACTTAAACTCTGCAAAATTTGAGACTTTTACCACAATTTGAACAATTGATGCACGAATCGACCTGACAAAAATGTCAACATGTGTGTGTGTACATAAAGTGTACTTGAGATTACTTATATGAAAAAGACATACGTTTTTATATTGAGTCATTTTAATTGATATTTAATGGTGGGTCTCTTTATGATGTGATGTTAAACTCTTGCTTCATGTAAGGGTGATGGTTGGCACTATACACAAAATTAAACCCGCATTTGCATTTGTTTGAACCTGTCCTTAGTCAAAAATCTGATGTTCAGTGGTTGTGATGTGATGCATGAGTGGTTTTCTTTTAACGTTTTTTTTTTATTTTTTTTTTTATAGATGTACAGATTAGACTATTGACTTTTCTTTTTTAATGGTTTTGCATTACTAATTTTGGGGGCCCTTAATAGCATGCTGTTCGGTGTGAATACCGTACTTTAACCTATATTGTTGTTTTCTTTTTTACAAATTATGACTTGGATTGATAGTTGTCTAATTGGCACTCATACCACATATTCTGATATCTATTTAATAGTTCAGTTGAATTTTTTAAATGTAATTTCAACATAAACTTTGACTGAAAAAAGACTGTAGTCAAACAAAATTAAACTCTTCTCTATACTTAAAATACTTTGACTGCAATAAAGAACTACTATTCCCTTTTAAGTTGTATTTCTTATATGTGCCAGTCCATGCGAAAAGGTACAAAAAGTCATTTTTTGACAAAATTCTAATTTTGATTGTTTCTAAAAGAAAATGTTAAGCTCTTTTCAACGATATATAGCAATACTACCTTTTTTCTTTTCTAAAAACGTTAATTTAAAGGATCAAAACAGCCATTGACGTTGCATTATCCCATGATGACGTCGTGAAAACTTCGGAGAAAATAAATGAACACGTTAATTGTCAACACTATTATTTCCATTAAATAATTTCTAACACAAGCTCTTATATGTACTCCGACAATCATATCCAGTATCATTGTGTGTTTAACAATTCATTATTCACTCCTCATTGCCATTAACTGTAGCACAAAATATGTCCTGCTTTGCAGGAGGGACGTAACGACGCGAAATATTCCGAAAGTATTCCAGTATTTCTGAACTGAACCCGGTCGATGGTAAAACTAGAGGAAGAATCTCACTGGAAAATTCTTTGACACTCCTTCAATAATTAAATTTTAGTTTCTGCATCATTGTTGTTTTTTTTTAACAAATACGCATCCGGGATGATCAGAGGAAAATCGAAACTGTTGATATTGCCGTATTCCTGTCAATGGTTTAAAATGACAAGAGCATTTTTGTTTCCAATCCCTCCATTCCCACTCAAGTTCGTTATTTTCTTTTTTCATTACAACGGCTTTATTTGATGCTGTCGATTTCTCGACAATTTCTGCTGTATCCTATAACAAATCGACATCAGAGCGTCGATACAGCCTTTTTGAGTGGGCGAAGCCTGCATCGATCAAGCATCTGAAAATCAAAAGAGATATTTTAGTTTGAACGTTCAAAATAAAAAAAAACATGCATATTATTTTGCCTGTATCAACAGATATTATATAATAATAAAAAATAATGAATAAACATAAAATATTATGAAAATCTAGTTCTATTGTTTTTATAACTTTTTATAAGACCGTAATATAGTTCAGTAGAAAAGGGGGAAATTGTTGTCGCTTATTTTACCATATATTTTTTTTCTAGAGGATTGATTTTTACAGCGAGAACGTTTGTCTTTTAAAATGAATTTTACATTTACCTTGCATGTCCTGGTATCTGCATGATGCAGTAAATTGTCGAATGCGGTTTTGCCATTGCTCTCCAACAAAAGTATGCAATCACATACTTGTTTTTGTTATGACCTATAAAACATATTTAAAATAGTACTCATGGAAATGTAGAAATCAGTAAAAGCAAGAGAGATTTCAAAATAAAAAAACTAAAAACAAGTATTTTCCTAGAAATTGTCCTATAAGTAACGAGTTTCTAATACTTCAATCTATATCTTATTTCCAAACTTGCTTAAAAATCTATTTGACAGTTGGGTAGTTCTAATCTTATTAAATCTTTAACGGGTTGTCTCCCTTAGACCATACCTCCACAGTTATCTGCCCGGAGACCGCATTCTCTCTCGTCATATCCGTAATGTGTTAGTGCATGTTGGAGCATTGAAATGACTGCGTTTGGGCCATGAATCAATCTTCCATCTTTACCTGATAAAAATGAATGTATCAATGTATTATCATATTATCTTGATAAACAATATAATGATTAGTACACTATTAACCAATATTCCCGTTAGCATCGCGTACAAACATAAAAACTGAGAAAACTGCATCAATCTAATTTATATATTGAAAAGCAAGATTATTTGACGGAAACTAAAAGTATAACAAATAATGAGAATGAATGGTTATTTCCTGCATACTAGTTCAATCAGACGAACATGATAAAATAATAAGACCGCATTTCTTTTTCTTTTTTTTTTGGGGGAGGGGGGGGGGGGGGGGGGGGGGGGTTGAAGATTAGACACCTTTTTAAAATGATCACTTTATTACAAAATCTATTAAGGAAAAAACTTTGATTATAAATTAAACAAAGACAGTATCACCAAAAAAGATTACCTATAGTTCCATTTTCATCCACTAAGTAGTTATACTGAATAGGTATACCATCAACTCTAACTCCAAACATATGGATTTCCCGAGCTGTCACAAAATACATTGGACCTATCTGTTAACATCGATGTGGCAGCGTAAAGTGCTGGGAAAAGTCAAAAGTATTATGAATGTAGCGATAATTATGAAAAAGGGGTCTGATCGGTATTGGAAGTCGATTAACGCCATATAATTCATCTTCATTTTTTGAAGCCAATGTTTATATACGTCCCCTTCAATTTTACAAGCTTCTATATGTTGTTGAAGTTCAGAAGAATATCTAAGTTTGTCCTCTTCTGTTGTAGAATCAATTATGAATTGTCTGAAATTCTCGCATTTAAAACATACATCGTCTTTTGGACCGCAAAGTTTTATATGCGGGCAACATTTTAACCATATATCACGAAATGACGATTTCCCTACACTGCTTACATCTTCAGTTTCACATGCAGACTTATATTTACAATACTTATTTAACAGAGTTTCTGATGAAGACAAGTAAACAGGCACTTTATCATCTCTTCCTCTTGGTGCAGCTGGTTGAGGTAATCCAAATTCATTGGCGAAACCAACAACAAAGTCAATGACCCGTTTTGTGTCATCGTATTTCAAAGCGTTATGCGGGATTTTTCCCGCATTCCCATGGTACCTTGGAACTTTACCAATTTTGTCGAGATGCGATTTAAGGTTTCGTAAATGTTTCTCGCCAATATCATGACAAACTTTAATTCATTCCCGACAAATTGGTTTAGACTCAAAAGAGTAAGAATATCGTATCCTTTTTTCTTTTTCCTTTGCGAGATATTTCTATATCTCCAGCCATAGTAAAAGTTCCCATTAACAACATATCTTTTTCATGTTTAGACATTTCTCTCAAAGTAAGAACATTTTAATAAATAGTCTCAACCTGAAATTGTTTTAAACATCTTTTCTTTCCTGAACAACCAGCATCGTGTGCCTTATGCAATTTTGCATAAAGCTCGTCTATACAGTTTTCATTCAAACAATCCACTTCTTCTGTTTATCATTTTCTCTATAAAAAAAAACTTCCTCACAATTTCTTCCGTATTATTATTTGTATCTGATGCATCACTTTCATCGTCAACTAATTCTGTTTCAAAATTATTAGGCATTTGTTTTGGTTTAGGCGAAGTCCAAAGAAATCATCATGTAATTCATCTATTTCCTGTGAATTACATGAACAAGTTATTTATTCTAAATTTCATAATTTTAATTTCATCATAGTCGAATCTAATTAGATTTTTTTTTTAATTTGTTATCAATCACATTGTATTTTTTATAAATTATTTTGCAATCAGATCAGAGAAAGGGTGAGAGCAGAGAGATACGAAGCAATACAGGAATTTGTTTCGGGAAAAGTTTGATAATGGCAAAGCTCTATATTTATGAAAGTATTTCGACAAATCGAAAATATTTCAATGATACCGGATTGTTGTCATTGTAACTCTTCATATTTTTATCTGTGTACGATGTTGTATACAGGAATTGTACAGAATAATACAGCTGAATATAAAGTACTAAATGGTGGCCCCATTGCCGGCAATGCTATTTTTAGTAATTATGTCCTTAAAAGGCGTTTTTAATAATCTATTTATGGACAAACTGCCTTTGTCTAATTGAAGCTCGATATCTGTTAGTTATTTAACCGCACTCAAATACATATTGTCCCATGGCTTTTCTTGGTGAATTTTGGGGGTTTTAACGAGACCTTCAGATTTCGCAGAAAATTTTCCCTAATTTTGATCAACAAAAAAAAAATATTTCCCGCCCTTTATCATATACATTTAAGAACAAATTTGTGCTTGCATGAAACTTCATTAATAATGTTTTCCAGAAAAAAAAAATATAAATGATATAACAACTAATCATAGAGAGCCATCTATTTTTATCTCTATGTCATGTTCCCTTCATAAAATGGCTGCGCCCATGTAATCTTATTTGGTACATTGTAACCAGCTAGTACATGTACACTGTCGAAGGTACGGTGTGCAATAACTACACAAAAAACACAGGATTTATCATGTTTTGTTGAGTAAAATCGGAATCATCTTGTGTCAGAAATTCTGAAATGAATTTAGTGTTTTTAGTGTTTTTATTTGTTTAAGAATCAGTTTTATTAATATTCAAGACCGCAAATAAAGAAGTTGGTCACAGGTTGAATGTACATCGTGCGGGGTCCTTCAATGATCTAATGGCATTTTTTCTCTAAAGAATAGTATTTATTACCTAAAAAAACAAGACAATATACACACTAACCTGAAGCCAATCAATTTTTGTTGGGAAAGTACAAATTTGAACAACCTCGACACTTTCCCTGCTTCCCTGACGTGACACACCCACCAAACGATAAAACATAAACACCGCTAACTTTGACGCCGATTTCGGACGTTTTACGTTCTTGACGTTTTTGTACCTTTTCGCGTGGGCTGGCTCATATAAGTGAGCTTCAATTTTCGTCTTTGTGTAAGCACATCTGATTGCGATGCAGAAAAAAAGATATTAGCTCCAGTTCGTTCATGACATATAAACTCATATATAAAATATGCATACTGAATACTGAAATAAATTATCTTTCACTTTAAGATGTAGCCGCCCACTTGGTAAAACTATAATAAACAATAATGTTCTACTACCAACTGGAAGCTTCTAACACTTGGGATATTTGTTACTAACAAAAACTGAATAAAAAATAAAGTATTTGCTACTGTTTCCTTTATATATTGAAATCTACCTATATAAGTATTTACTATTTATACGGAAAGGTTTTAAGGAATTTGTGGTAACAAAATTTCTGCCTTAATAGTTTATCAGTAATACATAGTTCGTTGAAATAAAATAAAGAAGTTACAACAAACACCGGCATAGCGAACGAGTTGTGCAATATATAAACTATAAACACCGTAAAATGAAGACAAAGGAACATCACCATCCACAGGGAAAACATTTACAATAGGGAACGAACAATCGTTCCTTTTGTCGTAAAATTTAGTAAGTTGCTTCATTTCACCAGAAAGACCACAATCAATATTCTGACGAATTACTCAGGAATTATTTCCGGTTACATGACTAATGACTGAACAGACTATGTATATCGCTGAAGAGCAATCCGGCCTTTCCTGACATAGGCACGCCCATTCTATCTATATATTACTATTCACATAGTCTGTGGACGATTGTTGCTATTTCCTATATGAAATTGTATCTATATGAACGAGATGTACGATAAACTCGCAAATGTTGTGTTTTTCCACTTCACTTTACCGAATACAATGATGAACTGTTGCTCTGCAACTCCATACTGTATTTGGCCTTCTTAACTTTCGTGTGTCACTGATGAGGCTTTTGTACAGGAAACGTGCGTCTTGTGCAATTATAAAGTTTCAATCCTGATACCTTTGATGATTTATTTTTCAAGGTAACATTTTTGTAAACAAATCAATAAAAAGTTGCATTCTGAAATAACATATTAATATTTGCATATGGTTGACTGTAAGCGTAGCATGAAGCAAGTATGTCAATCTGTAAAGCATACATTTGTTTACAACACTCATTCGTGTGCTAGAGTTCCATTCGTAGGTTTCATATACAAATGAATAAATTTTTGTTTAGAATATTGATCGCATTTATAAATAAATATGTGTGCAACACCTATATCAAACATTGTACATAACCCTTGCATATTTTTATTTTGATTGTAGATATGTCCTGTCCACCTCATACAGTTTGTGCCATTGAAGGATCATCGCAAGTACTTACATTTAAAAACAATGAGTCTATTAATTATAGACCAATCGAAAAAGGACCCTGGAAGAATCGACTATTAAGCAGATTTACAATACATGTACAACTTCACATTAACAATGTTACCTTTGAAGACGAAGGATACTATGAAATTAATAGTGTACATGATGTGATTGCACTGCAAGTATCCAGTAAGTGATTGTTTTGCAGATGAGTATTTCACACACATACAAGAAGTAACTGTTATCCAAGTATAACCTTTGTCTAATTTCGATACGAGCATATAACGACCCGAAAGACGTACGATGTTTATATACTTCTTTAAGTACAGTGGCTACAATCGTTATATTTTATAATTATCGAAAAGCCATAATTATACATGTTATACATGAGTGTAGCACCGATGCGTTTCATTGATTACTTCGAAGGGAAGTCCTTAAATAATCGTTCAATATCCCCTTTGTATCTGCTGTTTCAGTCTAAATTTGAAAATTGAGTTAAATTTATGCCTCTTTCTAAACAAATCAAATTATGCAGCGTGTACACAATCATGTATCAAGTCAGGCAACATTGCAGTTGTTATAAAATATTCCGTTTCTTTGTATGTCGGCGTTTGTTTTTGTAGTAGTTCTGTGTTTCTGTTGTTCCTTTATTTTTATTTGATGTATTACCCTATGTTTTGGATTGTGACTCGTATTAGCTTTGGCTTAATCGATGTATGACTATTGAACAGCGGTATACTACTGTCGCTTTTATAAAACAACTATATATTACTTTGATTTTTTTCTGGATAAAATTGTTCTAATATAAAAAGAAAATGTGGTATGATTGCCAATGAGACAACTGTTCTCAAAAGACCAACATGACACAGACATTAACAATTATATGTCACCGTACGGCCTTCAACAATGAACAAAGCCCATACCGCACAGTCAGCTATAAAAGGCTCCGATAAGACAATGTAAAACAATTCAAACGAGAAAACTAACGGCCTTATTTATATAAAAAAAATGCTAATAGCTTGTTTAACTGCATTTGAAAACAATGGTATTTGTAGCATATTAATAAAAGATAATGAACACCAAACACCGAAAGATCTCTTATGTCACCAATTATTGTTGAACATAATTAATAACAGGTTACAGTACGTAGATATAAGCCAAAACACCCACATACAAGGTAGAACTAATGATAGCGTAAAACTATTAAGTAGATGCTAAGACAACATTAAAATGCTAAGCAGATTTTCGGTACACACGCACACACATAACGTAGATTTCAGCGTCACTGAAGAGTCTTATGTAGACGAAACGCACGTCTGGCGTAGTGAATTATAATTATGGTACATTTGATAACTATTAAGACAACATAAGCACAGTTAGTGGATGTTAGGACATCATATTCATATATACATAAGAAGGTACTGCTACATTGTATGTTTGATAATATGTTACGAACACATAACGACACTGAGTAGAAGTATACTTTTTAAATGGATTATGGTTTTCTAATTGCAGAATTATGGTTCATTAATCAAACATATCGTAAAACAACAATAGGACAAGAAGGTGGAGCAATAGAAATCATGTGTTCCTCTGACACTGGACAGTACATAACTTCGTTAACTTTAGAATCGAATGGAACAGTTAAAGCCATTGGTGATGAAGAATCTGTGAGCTTTTCGTTTATACCAGACAGAACAGACAATCAAATAAAATTTCAATGTGTGGACAGTAACCGCTCGTCGATAATGATTGAAGTGGAATTAAGAATACAGTGTAAGTATGTAGGAGCACGAAGAGATTATAACACTCAGTGATCTGACAACAATGTTAAAAAATATTTTTCGGAGCAAATTCATCATCAGTGCTTATCTACACAAACAAAAATTTATCATGATCGATATTATGTTGTGTCGTAACGTTTTTATTCATTTGACGTGGCTCTATACTTGCACATTCTGTCAGTGTGTTTTAATTTTTTTGTATCCTTGTTTTTCGTTTTTGCTCATGTGCTTTATTTTTAATACTTTTTGTTTGTCTTTGTTGATATATATGCATGTTTTTTTTTAGTAATTAATTTGACGTGACTCAGTACTTATACATCTCGTCATTGTGTTGTGTTATGGTAAAATTTTGAATTCTCGTCTGTCCCTTTTTGCTTATGTGCTGTGTCTATGCAAGTCAGAGGTTAAGCTAGCTGAACACTTTCCATTTACAGTCCTCATTATTTGCAGTAATATCCAAACTGATTGTTTTACGCTTTCCCTTTTCGTCTCATACGCAAGTATGTCAATCCAAAGATTGAATACGACGTTTATTAAACAAAGCTTTTTCTACCATATTTGAAAACGTAACCCACATTTCTTGTTTAAGGTTGTACAAACAGCGTATCGATTCAAGAATAACATCAAGGAGCATTTCATGACAATGATGGATTTTTTTAGCTACTTGTATAGCTTCAAAATCTCCTTCATTTGTGAATTTTTCTCAAGATAGTGCTGTTGAGATTTAAGATAGGCATGTACAATACATATTAATGTATTGACTCATTATTATTAATGTAGTAAAGAACATGTATGAATCATGAGGTTTGAGACAGTTTCTCTGCCTTCAACTCAAGCAGAGTTTGTAGAGAAACCTGCTGCTTTATTCGAATTTTGCCATTAGAGGCTTACTGTTATGAAGATTTAGTTCTAATTTTGATCTGAACTACTGTAATGATACTGTTCATGTACCTCCTTTTGGAGTTTTTGTCATGGCTGATGATAGTCCAGCCGGAACTGAATTTTGATACGTCTTTTGATCCTGCATTAAGGTTTTCAGAAGCCTTTAAGGCTTCTCTTAGTGAGATTAATGGTCCATTATCTCATCCTGTTTGTTGAACAGTTTAATCATGATTTTGCTTGGAAAATCCCAAAATTGTTTAAAAAGGCAGAAAACTCTGTCTAAGTTTTCTTCTGGACTTTCTGTGACTGTTAATAATACTACCATGTCAGTAAATATCAAATCAGGAAAATATCAAGTTCATAGAGGAGTAATACTATCACCCTGAGAACTGTGAGAATCCTAGTGTGTCTAGGATAAATAACAAGATTGAAATGGCACTGCCTAGACAGGCCCACTATGTGTTTTCAAAGATGCAGGAAACCCAGAGATACTTTATTAAGGGGTTGATCATCACCCCTTTTGTTGAGGATTTTATTGTAAAATTCTATTTGTTTGTTTGACCATGGGTTTCTATTTAAACGCATAGGAGATGCTCAGAAATATCTAGATGATAAAACTTATTTGTAATTCTGATGTGATAGTTGATTTATTAAGTTTTTAGTTATGATTGCATGAAGCAAACTTGGTGATTATACAAAGATTCTAAAGCAAATTTAGATTCCTTGGAAGAGGTTCCAGGTCTAGCAATTATTTTACTCCCAGCTGTTATGGGAAAGGCAATATCAGTCTTTTAACTGTGGAGGCTCTGTTGGTCAACAGGGCGTATATTAGTAGGCAATTCCCTTCATTGAGAGGGAGAGGTTTCCAAAAAGGGAACAGAGAATCTCAAAGAGGTCACATTTCTCAACCAGTTGCTATATACAGTAGATAACTTAAATACTATGATTTGGAAAATGTTACTAATGATCTATTGATATTAGATTTAATAAGAAATGGTTATAAAATTATTTTTAGTGATGTACCACATATTTGAATATAATACATTTCACCTTTCATAAGGATGAAATAATTTCAGAAGTCCAAAAATTGATAGCTAAGGGAGCTATTTAAGAGGTTGATCGATCATTGGAAAATCAGTTTATTTCCTATATTTTCTTAGTTTCTAAGAAAGATGGGTCTTCAAGGCCTGTTACCTATTTGAATAATTCAAACAAACTTAGCTTGTGGCTAATCAGCATTTGGTGCAGGACAATTTATCTTTTGTTTAGATGTAATTCTTAGGGATGGTTATCTATATATATATATATAGAGAGAGAGCTAACATCTATAGATCTCACAGATGCATATTTAAGTATCATTTATGATTATATCACAATTTCCTGATTCATGTGGAAAGGACATTGATATGATATTTATGTTCTTTGTTTTGGATTGGCTTCTGCATCAAGAGTTTTTACTAAGGTTTTAAAACCTGTCTTTGTATTTTTATGAAATAATGTCACTTGAAGTATATACATGCTATAGTTTATACATTGATGATTCTTTTATTATGGATCAGAATTTAGATGGTTGTATTATGAATACAGAAGAAGTGGTGCAAATGCTTGATAAGCTGTGCTTCAGAATAAATTTTGAGAAGTTGGTACTCATTCCTTGGAATCACATTGTTTTCCTTTGTCTCATTATTGATACTGAGCTATTTAAGTTTTTTATGGCAGATGAGAAATGGTAAAATTATCTCCCTTGGGAAATTCTTCTTAAATAGAATTGTGTAACTGTATTATAGATGATTTGCATCTTATATTGGTCTTGTGGCACATGCTTTTAATGCAGTATCTGTGGGAATGTTGCAGAAACATGGCGAGAAATAATGTTGAAACACTGTATAGTTGTTACAGTGTTTATTATCGTCAATCTATAGGTGAAATTTTTAACAATTTAAATCAGAAATTAAGAATTGATTTTTAGACCCATCCAAATAAGTTTTTGGATTGGACCAGATGCCTCATTAGAAGGATTTGGGATCCAAATTTGAAGAAAATTTTTCTGTTGGTAGATGGAGCTTCTTTAAGAACATGCGCTCATTTCATATAGATTTCTTAGAATTGTTGGCTATATTTTTCTTTTGGAGAGAAATTTTTAGTCACAGAGAGTTATACAATCAGAAAATACAATTTCAGTAGCATTTATTATGCAATAGGAGGTATAACCTCTTTGTCACTTTTAAAACATGCTTACTACAAATATTTCATTATTTGGGCTTGGTGTTCAAGAAAGAACATTTTTATCACAGCTCTTTATATTCCTGGTAAGAAAATTTTTGATGCTTATCATATGTCTAAAAAATTTACAGATTCAACAGGATGGCAATTGAAAGAAGATATATTTGTTTTGTTGTTATCACGTTTTCATTTTCAAATCTGTAGATATTTGATTCGTTGTCTTTTGACCAACAAGCTCCTTTCAGAGATGTTTGTACTTTTCATGGTCAGATTTAAGACCTTATACTTTCCAATCTTTTTCATTGTTGGGGATAAAGAAAATTATTAGTGATAAAGTTCAGAAGGCTCTTTTGATTATTCCTTTTGGTCTGCTCAGAGTTGGTTTTCTTTGCTAAGACCAATGTTAATTTATTTGACAGTTAAAAGTTCTGCTAAACATAAAAGTTAGTAACAATGTTACATACTGAAAAATACCTTTCCGTTAGGAAGAGATTTGATTTAACTGTGTATTGTAAAAAATATAAGTGAACCAACACCTGAAGGGTTGATTGTGCGGTAGGGTAAAAACGTGTGTATTATATTCAGAAATCACTTTAATATAAACAGGAGATTTCGAAATCATTTGTAAAATATATTTACACTTCATCATGCATCTATGATCAAGCATTATCAATATTTTTTGAGAACTTTCATTATTTGGTGTGTTCAAAGAGAACCAATTCCTTATCACCATCTAAAAAGGATGTTATTGATTATTGAAATTTTATCAATATACATGACATATGAATACATATTTAAAACAAAGTTTTACAGTATGCTATAAACAGTAAAAACATAAAGGTAGCATGCATTTAAGACCTCTATACAAAAATGTATTGCAACACATTATTTCATTGTGTTCTGATTCTTATTTAGACTTGAAGTATAAAACATCTTTTTTTTTCTGTTTGCTGTCGACTATACCAACATATAACAGTTTAGTGTAACTACTAGTATATGAAATGCTGTTAATTGTCTTGCATGTGAAAATATAATAATTAATACTTTACATTTTGTTTTGATAGACAACATAAATCTTAACAATAGACTTGATATTATTCATTGTTTTGTTATAACGATAAGACACTTACAATCTTATATCACAGTTTTCTTGTCATTTGTGTTTGTTTCCAATGCTTTTCAATAGAGGAAGTTTTCAATCGACATGTCCTTTGTTTAATTTTATTAAATTACAATTGTGTCCGTGATAACGATAGAATATCAGGTCATCGTACATATTACCATTATGAAATAGTCATTGCGTTTGACCAACAATGTATTGTTTGAATGTAATAATTCCATAATATTTTTCATTAAAAATTAAACAAAAAAATATATGTCTTTTATTGCCAAATAACAAATGGTATCATTTGAAAGAATGCTCAAACTTACATAAGGCATACCACAATACTGGAAGATAAAATTTAGATTAACAGAGCTAGAACTTACACTATGAAAAAAAAAACTACTTATCACCCTTCAAGAAAGTTGTTTCAATGGTATTTTTCAAGGACAAGAGTCCAAATCGGGTCATTCAGTGTAAAGTTCACGTACATGTTACGACCGAACCTATAACATAATGTTGTTTTTGCTTGAGTTCGATTGCCAGGTCTTAAACTAATCAGTTAATAAATCCTATATAGTCATTCGCTATGACCAAATAACGTCAAGTTATGTTGGAGCGTTCAACATTTAAATATGAGAGAATTTTGACAATCAATAAAGCATAAAAGATCCTTGATATACATGGTCTTGATAGTCTAATACGGAATATAGAGCAAATTGAAAACTTTACAAATGTACATTATTATTTTACAGGGTTTAATAAATAGGATTTTTTAAATGTGTAAACATTTGAATTTATTGATGTACATCTTAAGCACTTCATAATTTTTAGGGTATATTAACAAAAAAAAACTTATGATTTTTTTTTATTTACAGCATTAAACAGTTTAGAATAATAGTTGTTAAGGCGGCGTTTACACAGTGCCGATGATGGTTCCCGTTTAAGATAAGGCAGCACTAAGATGCGAAATTATCTTAAATATTCGAAGTGTATAAACACAGTCGTATGCATAAGTAACATATTCACAATGATGAGAAATGGTCTGGAGTGTTTGGTCGAAAACCTCCGACAACTAGGTGCGATCCGTAACATATTGGTAAACTCGAATTACAATCGTGACTATGTCATGACAGATTCTGCTGTATTTGTAATGTGATATAGCAGGATGTGCTAAGATTGCGTTCTGTTATTACATGATGATTCGAAATATGGCGATGTGTTTGTTGGAAGGAACTTCCAGATAAAACGGTTTTTAAAAGGATATATTCAGTCAGTGTCGGTTTACGGGACGCTGTTTGGACACATTTTGGTCTTTTTCATGTTTCTATACATCGGAAAAGATACAAAGAAGCCAAATCGAACGAGAGCGGGATAATTGAGAGAAGTTCTGCCTGAAACGGATTAATTCACCGAATACAAACTAAAACAAATTATGTTTGATCTTTTTGAATTGGTTTAAAAGCAATGGAACTATTTAGTTACTTGTATACAAATGTGTACTAAGTGGTGAAATTGGAGTCGAGTTCGTTAAACCATATGGAAAATGTTTGTTTTTATTTGGGATGACGACATATATAATATTGTAACATTGGGATGACGACATATGCAAAATTGTTTCAAAGTAACATATTATTTGCAAACTATTTCGAAACCTTTTAAACAGAAATGACGTTAAATTGCAAAAGGTTTGAAAATTTGAAAATATTTCCATTCATTTTATTCTCAGTAATTTCCAAAGATAAAACAGTTGTATGTGTGTTATTTAGTATATCGAGTCATTACCAGTGGAACTCGAATCACATGGGTGGAAGGGCCAAGTAAGATACAATCACTAGTTTTGCTATCATATAGTCAATACTTCTTAAAAGTCGGTCAATCAAAAGGCAGACGCTAAATTGTAAGCACAATGTTGAATATTTTTCAAAGCGGAAAAACCGTTAACATTTTCTGACTTTTAGGTAAATAATTTTTTTTTTTTTTATATATTACACAATTTGTACATTCCCATACAGTTGAGTTGAAAGTGTGATTATTTTCACTGAACTTTATATAATCAATTTGTTTTTATGAAAGTATGGAGAATAAAATATTCATATAGAGCAGTTACTGTTAGGCAATAAGCTGTTTATTGAGATGTTGCATTTATAAGATGTCGCAATTAATTAATAAGACGTGTAGCTATTCGTCAAATATCAGTTCGGTATAATAACATTATCTAAAATGTAATTGATTCTTTGCTTTTTGTAGCGTGAATATCTGTTTCCTCGTCTTGTGAACAATTATACAAAGTTACAGACACATGACACGAATTTGACCTATAGTGTTGTTGTTAGAATGTAAATCAAGGAAATACAACCTAGTATATACAAAATGGCGTCAAAAATGGTAGGATTTAATTTTTTTTTCGTTTTACCTTACTCCGTACATTTCCCATATATTTCTTAATTGCACACACCTATTGTAATAGTTTGGTTTTTAAATTGTATAAATAAAAAGTAAACCAAACATGCCCAGCAAATTGTAACAAAACCCCTCCCTGACTGTGTTCCAAAGTTTTTGCAAAACGAACAAATTTAGAAATTAAGAAGATCTAAGGTTTGGAAATCTGGAATAGAGTGCTAGATATTACTACAAGACCACACTTACAAATATTTTGGTTTGCCCAAACCCTACATTCAAAGGTCGAGACAGTGGGTAGGTAGGTAGGCATTTTCTTTTTTTTCCAACAAAAAGAAATTGAAGTATCAGATGTTTATTAGTCTTCCTGCCTATCTGGTTAAAAAAACAATTTTCTTCAAATCAGGACAATAAAAGATTTTGATTAGGCAGCTATTTTCTGGTTAGGTAGGATTAGGGCAAGCAAACATATTCTTTTTTAAGGCCCAATGTATCCATACCATTAGGAATCCATTAAACTTCCATTAAAAAAAGGTAAATGGCAAATATTAACAAACCTCTGTGATACATGAACATGTATAACAGCATAACCCTTTGTTAGAGGGAAAGCCTCTCATAGCTTGGTGGGGTTGTGCCTATCCTAATAAAAGTTCCTGCTACCAAATGAGAAAAATATATTGCTTTGCTTTTATGAAGCCTATTCTTGTGCAATCATTCTACAGTACATAGCCACCTATATGAAATAATTCTTTCAAATTCTGAATTTTGCAGTATAACACATGACCAAATGATGACAATGTTTTTATTACTCTATTTTTATTCTTGCATTTTGACCCCTTCTCTCTAGTATCATATAATCTTGACTTTTACTGCACATTATCCAATATCTATTATTAATATACATGATTGGGGACTGGGTTTTAAGCTAACAGATACCTTGGTAGCTGTTACACCCAAATTATGTCCTGATACTCTTGGCATTATCAATAATTGATCTTGGAGTTGTGTGCATTAAACAAGTGATGAATGTGTGTACTGTTAATCAATTGCTATTATTTCAAGTTGAAAAAAATTCTGGACCCATTATCTCTGCTAAAAAAATATTGTCTCACTGGCAACAATTCTCAATTTTACATCTCATATTTTTTATTCAGTAAGCCAGCAAAACCCGGAAGCTACATTTAGCTTGAATTTTTCATCTTGTAATACATGCCATATTGAATTTAGAATAAATCGAAAAACCATTGTGAGCACATTCACATACCCCACGTCCCCACATTGTCACTGGACAAACAAAATCTCACCAGATTCCTAAGTTCAGTCATAACTTTACATAAGTCAACTGACTAAAATTTTCCTCTTTAAGCATGTTAAGTACTAGAAACAAAATTGAATCATATTAATTTCCTGTCGATATGCACATCTACCTAGTATGTCCTTGTTGTCTACAAAGCTTGATAAGATTCTCTTGTGAGTTTTCATAGAATTTGCAATGAAAAACTGTTGCAGAAGTATATTGAGGCCAATAAGTTCAAAGGGGAATGACTTCTAGAAAAAGAATTGAATCACAATTTTCTATGATATGCACATCTATAAAATTTCATGGAAGTTCTGTTGTGTGTTTTCAGAGGATTTGTGATGACAAGTTGTTGAAGACCAGGACTGACAGACACACAGACAAATGCATGGGTCAAAAACGTTATTCCCTCTGCAAGTTCATTGTGTGGGGTCATGAAATAATTATACCCCACGCAACGAAGTTGCGAAGGGTATAATGTTTTTGACCCGTCCGTCCGTCCGTCAGTCTGTCCGTCAGTCCGTCCGTCCGTCAGTCTGTCCATCAGTCCGTTCGTCCGTCCGTCAGTCCTGTTTCTTGTCATCGCAACTCCTCTCAAACCACACAACAGAATTTCACGAAACCTTTTCTGATAATAAGGACATACTATGTAGTTGTGCATATCGACGGGAAATTGCGATTCAATTTTTTTTCTAGGAGTTACGCCCCTTTGAACTTATTTACTTTAATGTACTACTGCAACAGTTTGTCATCGCAACTTCTCTCAAACCACACAACAGAATTTCACGAAACCTTTTCAGATAATAAGGACATACTATGTAGTTGTGCATATCGACGGGAAATTGCGATTCCATTTTTTTTCTAGGAGTTATGCCCCTTTGAACTTATTTACTTTAATGTACTACTGCAACAGTTTGTCATCGCAACTCCTCTCAAACCACACAACAGAATTTCACGAAATCTTTTTATATGAAAAGGACATATTATGTAGTTGTGCAAATCGACGGGAAATTACGAATCAATTTTATTTTTAGGAGTTACGCCCCTTTGATGTGTATATTAACAGGAAATTATTATTCAATAATTTTTCTAATACAATTTTTTTTCTTATACTTATTTAATTTCTCCAATGACAATGTGGGAACGTGGGGTATTTGTGCGTGCTCACTAAGGTTCTTTATTGTCATTGTAAGAGGTAATAATACTGAACTTTCTTATGCATCAATACAACCATTTAATCAAGCACAGACATGATGTACATGTATCCAGTTTAAGATGCATTTAACCCATTGTATTTTTTTTGCAAGACAACTGTTATTACTGTTTTCTTTTTGTTGATGGCATATCTTTATTTGTAACTGAAGTCTTTTAATTAGAATTTTGTGTTTTGAAATGCTGTCCAATTGACTAATACCCAATATTTCCTTGAATTCATATGCTTAAATCTTAGGGAAAAAGTTAAATCAGTTTTATCTGAACATTACTGAAGTTATGAGTAGTACATTTTTTGTAGTATAAAGCAAAAGGCTTTTTTTGAAGTTTTAAAAATGTAAACAATGTGAAGGACATGTATATTTCCATACTACTTGGCTAAAACTGATCAAATGTATTCTTTATTTCTATTTTAATTGTTAACAAAAATATGTTCATGATAGATTTAAGAAGACATACAAAATTTCAAAACAACAATTAATAAAATTCATTGTAATTAATATATGTATTAAATGCACACAAATTTGTATGTGCAATTAGAATCACTCCAATTCACTCATTGAAACATGAATAATTTTTTTATGAGTTCTTAAGTCTTGTTTGTAAGTTCTTTTAAAGTGAGAGTCTATTTCATTTGTGTGTATAATCTATGCAGGCTTGTAATGCTTATCATGTTTCTAGATAAACCTCCTATGATCAGGTTAACATAATTGTGATCTGAAAATATAATAAAAAAATTTGTATCTTTGTAATTTCTGGTTTTTATGAAGTAAGGGATATACATGGTATGCCGTTGTTTGTCAATCCAGCCATTTAAATGTCAACACTTTATTCAATATCTCAAAGGAGTAGGGGCATAAAAGACCCTTATTTGACTCAAATTAATATTACTGCAAATTTGAAAGTCATCTTAATCCTAAACATTTAAAAATTTGTCCAAACTAGACTAAGGAGCTAAAATAATAAAATAAGTATAAATGTAACCAGATGCTCTGCAGGGCACAGCTTTATAAGACCCCAGAGGTCGAATCCTGAACAGTTGGGCAAGTATTGACACAACATTCAAGCTTGATATAGCTCTGAATTTGGATTGTGAATAAATAGTTGACACAAAATAGGTTTCTGACACAGAATGAATGTGGTCTAAAGTTGAATTGAAAATTTACCTATTATTGTCCAATATCCAAAATCAAAATACATGTTTAGATTTAGCATATGAAATAACCCCAAGAATTCAATTTTTGAAGAAATCTAATGAAGTTCCATTTTGAAACTTTTAGACCTCAATGACGACAAATTTGATAACTGGTTCCAAATATAAAAATCTAAATACATATGGTTAGATTCAGCATATCAAATATATATCCATATATATATTCAATTTTTGTTTAATTGTGGACCTCGATTTAGACCAGTTTGAAAACTGGGCCTATAATCGAAAATCTAAGTACATGTTTAAGTTTGGCATATCAAAGAACCCCAAGAAATCAATTTTTGTTAAAATCAAACTAAGTTTAATTTTGGACCCTTTGGACCTTAATGTATACCAATTTGAAAACAGGACCAACAATTAAGAATCTAATTACACGGTTAGATTCAGCATATCAAATACAAATGTAACTTCTATATTTCAATTTTTAATGAAAGTTTAATTTTGGACCCTTTTTGTCCCTTATTCCTAAACTGTTGGGACCACAAACCCTAAAAATCAATCCCAACCTTCCTTTTGTGGTCATGAACCTTGTGTTTAAATTTTATAGATTCCTATTTACTTATACTAAAGTTATTGAGTGAAAACCAAGAAAAATGCTTATTCATGCCCCTTTTTGGTCCCTAATTCCTAATCTTTGAGACCCAACCCCCAAAATCAATCCCAACCTTCCTTTTGTGGTCATGAACCTTGTGTTTAAATTTCATTGATTTCTTTTTACTTATACTAAACCAACTTAATTGGAAAGAATTGATGAAGACTCTTTCTGGACAAACTGTACAACATGGAACTGGTGGTAGACTTTAAGTACAAATATGATTATCAGTGGCAGATCCAGAAATTTTCATAAGTGGGGCCCACTAGCTGATGTTAAAATAAATATATGGTGATTGGATGTAGTCAAAATAATTATTAAAAAACATCTTCATCCTGGCAGAAAAAAATAAAAATATACTTGCAAGACATCATAGTTATAAGGACTAAATTGTGTAGGTATGAATGTGGATAAGTTATATCAAATAATAAAAAATTGTAAACTTTTAAAGTAAGTGGCAACCTACATATATCTTGATTTACAAATGTATCAATAGAAATAAGAATATTAGAATACAGATATTATTTACATACATGTACATGTAGAGGCCAGCTGAAGTCCACTTATGGATGTGGGGTATTTTTGTTTAAGACCTATTAGTGGCTAGCAGGAAGGTTTTTATACAGATGAACAATTATTGTTGTAATAAATACTGTGTTGTCTGTATACATTACCCCCCCCCCCCCCTTCATTATTTGATTATGATACTAAGTTGGTAAAAATAAGCCCAGCTGCCCTGCCAATAATTATTCTGCTTATCAAATGGCTTATATTGATATACATTTTTCTGTATAATACATGTTGCCTTTGCTCCATCTTCGTCAGGTTGGGCTCATGTTAGAAAACATGGGGTTACATCAAACTTCACCAGGACATGCACCATGTTGTTTTTTCGGCGACCAAAAAAAAAAAAACAACGTGGCTGGGTCAAAATTTAAAATGATGTCTCCGGGAATCTGTACTATAACAGGCAATACAGAACATAATAGTAATTGCAATTATAGGTAGAAATAAATATAAAATTAATGTGAAATAGTAAAAAATGATAATAACGGTAACAAAATAGTCCCTTCACAACCGGCTGTGTTTACTGAAGACATTTAATCTCTAACGGAAATGCAACTTTAAGTTTAAGTTATTAAACATAGCAAAATTTTCCGTTTGATCACTTATCTTCGTAAAATGAGAATTTCTATGTTTTTTCCCATAAAAAGTATCTTAATTGAATAAACAGTAATGTAGATTTTGATTAGAGATTGGGAACAAAAAAGTACACAAAAGAAGGTATGGCAGAGGTCATATTGAGTGTAGTGTTACAAAGTATTGAACGGAACGGATATGTGATCTCTGCGCCGGAGATTGGATTCAACGTATAAAATAAAACTATTAGGCCGCATCATCCAAGTACATGTACCAACACTGACATGTCTGAATTCATTTGTGCTTTTTAATAAAAAAAAAATGTATATGAGGTTCTCTTCTGGGAATAGTATACTGTTAATCTATTATGTCGGTTGATTGATTTTATTTGTAGTTAAACGTCAAGTGACAACTATTTCATTCATGTGCACAAATCTCTCGACAAATTTGACGAATTTGACGAGATTGTTGGTAGTTTTACCACATCGTATCCGGACACTGTACAACTGTACACATAATACACTTTTCGTAAGAATATTCTGCGGAAAGAGAATAGTAAATCCAATCCAAACAAGAAGAATAACAATGAAATATTCATGCATGTATAAATGCATAAAGTAAAATTAGGAAGAGACAGGTAAAAAACGGGGAACGGAGTAACGTCGACAAAGGTGTTGATATCCCATGATATGAGAATGTTATTCCGATGCGTCGGATAACCTTTCTATCCGCCTTCTAATTAGAAAAAAATGAAAGCTCTATGTAATTGACTAATGTATATAAGAATATATAAAAGAAAAAAAGAAAGAATTGTGTTGTTATGAATAAGTCTAGTAGAGTATAGCGAGTAAAGAAATTTGCTATCAGAGGCCTTCTGGGGAAGAACAATGCGATTGTTGTTTATACATATTTTAATAAAGCTGAAGTCTGATATGAAAAGTCGCAGAAACGATCACATTTCATAAGCAGACATGTCCCCAAGTCTGGTCAATAGCAGACTTGTCCACAGGTCTGGTCAGAAGCAGACCTGTCCACAGGTCTATTCAGGAACAGACCTGTCCACAGGTCTGGTCTGTGGCAGACCTGTCCTCACGACTGGTCAAAATCAGACTTGTCCACAGGTCTGGTCTGGAGCAGACCTATCGATAGGTCTGCAACAGTCATAAAAAAGCGGACCGTAGGTCTGGTCCACCGTAGACGAAGTTAACCTTCTGGTCTGCTTAAAAATTCTCAAGTTAACTTAAAAAGCAGTTAACAAGTTAACTCTAAGTTAACTTTTGTCAAGGTTAGGACCGCACCATCTGTAGGAAAATGCGAGATATCTGTCCTTTTTTTCTTTAACACAAAACGCATTATAATGATGATACACTATATATGATTCATTAAAAGTTTTGTGTTTAGTTTTAATGAAATAAAACTTCAAATGATGTATTACACGTTTCCGTTTTGTTTTTTTGCATATTTGCATAGTAATTTTTCAAACACAAAGCCAATATGGTCTTGAAAAACGAAACACTCAACTCAATGAACTATAATTTATTGTGGGCTACAACGAGTTTACTACAACTTGAAAACACGTGGAATTAGTGAAAAAACTTCCAACTTATATAGTGTCTGGGGCTCTCAAAATAAATGATTTTTCTATGCGAGTATAATAATTGTAAAATATATAATATAATCTTCAATTTGCATGCTCAGATTGAAAAACATATTGTTTACTGGCTTCACATTTTGACTTTCTTTTTCGCCATGCAAAAGTAGTTTAACAGGTTTTTTTACATTGATATGCATTGCACCTATGAACTTATTTTACGGAGTGAAACAGTGACATTTCAGATGACCACTGTCCAGTATGAGAAATTTATGAGCTCATCTAATAAACCTGTATAAGTCCTTCTAATAATGTCTGCCTCGAAAAACACGAAAACTGGCACCGATTTTCAGCACATGGACTAAAAGTAAGGACATCATAATAGTCAGTATGCCAAAAATAAGTATTATAAAAGTGGGGACAAAAAATAGCTTAACATAGTTTGTAAAGTCAGTCTGTTGCTAATGTTATCCAAAAATATACCTCAGAGGTATTTTTAACGTTTGGCTGCTGTTCTCTTGACCATGGCGTATGTGCAATATCTCCAATTATTTAAATCCTCTAGATCATTTTGGGTGTCAAACTACCTATCAAGTTTTTCTAGCACGTGCTTTGTTTATAGAAATAAGAAAATGAGTTATGAGTCCTGAATGAGACATCTTTCCATTCAAGACCCAATCTAGTAGAGTAAGTAAGCTATGAAGGGACCAACAATTACAAGCGCAAATCAATCCAACAAAAACAACGGCATGATATTAAATAAAAATGGAGAAGAAATCGATCCAATAAATAAAAGAAATATAATAGGTTTAGATCCAACAATGCAGTATTTACAAATCATATCAAAGTTACCACTTTGTCGCATATAAACACGGATAACATCATTAATAATAAGAATCTGTATTGTCAAATAAACAAGATTAAACATGTTTGTGACAAACTGATGAAGAAAAAAACAAACATTACATTTATATTCAATGATTTTAACACGTGGGTACAAATGTAAATGTTCGTAAAAAAAATAAAAATAATCCAATATATCCATTAAAAAAAAAACAAAATGCAACTACAGGTCCGAGAACACAATAATTTCGTAGTGCATTTCTTTTAGAACATAAATGAAAATAAAAAAAATCCCACCTGCGCTTTCTCAAAGAATTTTTTACAGTGTGTTTTACTACTTTTGGGACAAATTATATCAAAGTTATAGAAAACTTCATCGGCTCAAAATATGGACACTCCTATGTTTAGGGCGTCTTGAAATCTTTTGACAGCTTCCGAAATGCTATTTGTTAACCTTTTTCAGCTGGACCAAATCAATACTTTCCTTTAAAATTCTGGACCCAAATTTTTTTACAGTGTAATTTCACCCCCCCCCCCCCCCAACCCCCCCCCCCTACTTGCAATTTGAGACATTAAACATGGAGAAATAAATTTGGAAGGGGTATAAAAATTAATGGCAAGTATCCCACTGTCAACACTAGGGATTATATTCGTGAACAACGAAAATCAAGGGACGACAATTGTGGTCTCGGACCTACAGTTGCTTGCCTCACTACCTTCGGAACATATAGGGAACAGTTTGAAATTCCCAAATACTGATTTATGAATAAAGTTAATTTATAGATTTTGTTAACACTGTCAGACAAGAATTTAAAAAGATCTTGTGCAGTTTTGATGAATTATGATAAATGATATAGGCCTTTGTGCATGTTCTGTACCCGTGCAATTCTGAATAGGGAAACAAGTTCTACAGACGTTGGTAAATATTTCATAACGGAAAACCGAACTTTCTGAAAATCGTTTGTATAGAAAAATAAGGATATGGACTTATGAATGCCAATGGGATAATTACCCATTTAAGCTCAAATAAAGGGGATGTAAGTAATGACATGCAACCGTAATGCCTTCAATAATGAGCAAAACCCATACAGTAAAATCAGCTGTAAATAGATCTTATATATATTCAAGGCAATTTTCCGGAAAAGTAATCAATACAAATTGCGGAAACGTATACTTTGAATTTGCGGAAACGTAGTATTGAGACTAAATGCAATACGCCCCTATTGATAATTATACGTTGTTGTTAAAGACAAATAAATAAACGTCGATTTAAATTACTTTTTTTATCATAAAATAATGTACAATATCATTAAAAAAAATTTGTGAAAACCCCATCAGATATTTGACAAACTCTAAGTCATCGCCTTAGTGTACGAACATAAAATTAAAGGATGAGACATTTTTCTTGCTGCTCTTATTAATATTATCATCGGCTGGAATCGATGGTTAACTTTACAATAGTAAGTTTGTCGTATGTAAATTATGTTTCTCTGTTGTTTCGTTGCTGGTGGACGAATACCTGAAATCTCTGTATCAACAATCAAACATAGTAATGGCTATATATTGGGTTATTCAAACACTTGTTTCTTCGCATAGAAATAACCCTTTGTTAATCTGAGCATGGAACGAATACTTTAGATCACGAACTATAAATATGGATACATAAAATGAAAAACTTAGCATTGCACGAACAAATGTGTTGTATTTCAGGATATAACACGTGATTTTCGCTGATTGCAAACATGTAGAAGTCGATCATGCAATGTTACTCATTTAATGGATTGGTCAATGACCCAGGTAAATATTAATTGCGTCACACGTAAATAAATAATAATATGTGCGAGAACATAAGTATGCTAATTTATGCATTTCCATATATGGTAGAGTTCCCGAACTGTTTAACAGAGGAGGTTTACAATCGACATGTTGTCGTTCAATTTCACCAACAAACTATTAAAATCGACAACGATATAATACAAGGTCATTGTAACAAACGTGAATTGTGTTAGAACCATTGTGTATTGTTCAAATGACAAATTTATCATTGTAGCAATTGTGAATTGTGCATTGCGTTAGAACCATTGTATATTGTTTGAATGACACATTTGGCATTGTTACAATTCTGAATTGTGAATTGTGTTAAAACCATTGTATATTGTTTGAATGACAAATTTGGCATTGATTCATATTTTTTTAAATAAAAAATAAAACCACACTATTTACTTTTATTATCTGGGTTTATAAATCATTGTATGGTATTTGCATTATCAAATAACCAAATGTACCTTATCAAAGAATGCTCGCAATTAATTAATTTATACCAATAATAGTAAAAAAATATTTTACAAAAGAGGATACAGATTGCATAATTTAAAACAACAACTTACCAAAGAATTTGTTCAATATTTTTTAACGTATATATGTAGACAATAGCATATAACAAGTTCCCTTCGAATGTGTCTCATATATACATTAACTCAGCTTGAAGTTTAATGTATCTTCGTAACTTCAATGTTAATAATTTTTTTTAGAAATTAGATGACAGAAGATAAAATTGTTAGTGTTATACACGAGCAAAACGGAAGGACATTTTGTGACCTATAGTTGTTTCTTCTTTGTCATTTGGTCTCTGTTGATGAGAGTTTTCTCATTGTCAATCATTCCTCGTCAACAGAATTGTATAGCATAGATTATGAAAAATGAAGTATCACACAATTCAAAATGAAAACATGCAAATAAAAAAACATTTATAAAAATAAATCTGCGGCTAGAAAACAAAAATCGGGTATTTTGCTGTTATGATGAGCATGTTCAATTGCACATCCGTTTATAACTGTAAGGTTAATTATAACTACATTTAGTTATAGACGATAACACTTAAATTTCAAATTATGTTTGTTATTTACTACATTTTTCACACGTAATTAATGCTCTTTTTATAATGTCGTTTGCAGTCATAACTTGCTATGTCTCATTTTTTTCTTATTTAAAAATGGTGTCGTGATTAATTTATTCTAGATTGTCAATACGTATGTCAGCCTACATATAACAAGGAACAGGCATGGTGTCGTGACTGTTTTAGGTTGATTCTCAATATTCTGAAATATTTTATAGTACGATCCAATACAATTCTGCCTCCCTAAGTTATCTTTTTAAAACAAAAGAAATGCGATTTTCCTTTTCTGCCTACAGCATACAATTGTCTATTGCTATATATCATTATCCAAAAGGACAAAATACCAAATTGCATACGACACTAATATATAGATGATGAGGCATATGATCATAACAATTTATCTGGTAGTTAAAATAATGGTAAATAAATACATGTATGTTCATGTTAACTTTATCCGAAACACATCAATCCTTCGTTAATAAAATACCGAAATTCTTAAAAAAATAAATAATTAAAATACATAAAATGTGTAGCAACATTTTTTCCTTCATTAGTTAAGCATCAATCCCAAAATATGAAATCCATTGATGTTATTACTTTGTTCGAGATTTTAAAAGAATTGCTAAATTCTATCAAATGTCAAGTGTGCCTTATGGATCTTCAACATGAGAGTTTTACATGCATCATACAATAGTTGCTTAATATCAGTCTGGATTTTACTTTGTCAGAAATATCTCCCCATTACGCCGTTCATTTTCACAATCGTAGAAAGAGAAGCCATTGTAATGATGACGCGCTAACAATTTTGCTCCTGGAAAAATGTGGAAACCGATAAATTTATCCACATTGCACCATTACGATCCTTATATGTCAGTTGTATTTTAAAAGACAAATGTATCAACTAGCTAATGAGCATCAGTTAATGAGCTTGTATGCATTGATTCAACTTAAAACTATTGTCTGATCGGTTGCCAGGTGGAATTTTCGAAAATTCATAAACATTTAAAAAAAATTCTAATTAAAAATTTCGTGGACGAGCAGACTAGATTTTGTTTAGTGTATAAAGACTATAAACCCTAGTTTTCGCACACAAAAAATTATATACATATACCGATATTTGAATAATATACAATGTGGCATGATTACAAATGAGACCATATCCGCAAGAGACATACATAAAACAAAAATCAACAGCTATAAGTCGTCGTACTGCCTTCATCAATATGTTTTTCACTTGGATGTCACTTTAAATTATATAAAATAAAAATATGTCTTGCTTCACTTTTGTTAATATTGTACAGCTGCATACATTATTCGTACTTTTAATTTAAGTTGAAATAGCAATATTGATAGAAACTTTAGTTTAAAAATCACATGTGAGTGAGTAATATATCAGATTGTTACCCTCGAAGAGACATTGTCAACCTCGGTTTCGCCGTGATTGAGAATGTTTTCTCGGGGTAATTATCTGCTCGATCACCCCCTCAGCTGTGTGTTATTTATGAATTGGCATCTTTTAAGGCATAACGCAAGTACAATAAATAAAATATATTGTGAAAATTATGATTTGGTGGAATATGTTAGCATTGCTTACAAGTATCATTATATATATTTTTTTCATTTTAGGAATTAGAGAAAGTATGCCTGATATTAATATTTTTACCAGGTAATGAATTAAGAACAGAACTGAACTAAAAGTCATGCAGGCATACGACAAAGTTCTAAACATAAAAGTCCAACATGTGTAAATATATGTTCAACCATGATTTACATGTAAAACAAAAGCAAGCTTGTTAACATTGAATTTAAAATACGTCTCATCATTTTCTCATGCCATCGAACTCCAAGGCCATTCGAAAAAATGAGAGGTCATAAGAAAAAAAAGAACACTTTTAATCAATTACTACCGGAATCCTGATTTTGTACAACCATTTCCCAAAGAAAAAAATATTATTTTTTGAATCTGGTGTATGTCTTAATCAATTGAAAAGACGGTGTCTTAAGTGTTATCTAAACGAGACGCTCTCGTAGAATTGACAGTTTCTAATATAATACGATCAAAAGAATAACAACAAGATTGAAAAGTAACGAATTGCCGAATGTTTTTTTAGAGTGGCAAATTCAAAAACAAAAAAATAAATGGACAATGTGTTTCTCTAGTTTTTGTGCTTTTTTCACATTTCTTTATCGATGTAAACAAAGTTTTATTCCTCACCAGTAATATATGTAGACGATAACCACACCTGCTTATATACAAATGCACTAGTAGCATACTGCTGCTAGAAAGTCATAAATCGATTGAGAGAAAACAAATCCGGTTTACATTGCCTAATATTAATATTTTTACCAGGTAATGAATTAAGAACAGAACTGAACTAAAAGTCATGCAGGCATACGACAAAGTTCTAAACATAAAAGTCCAACACGTGTAAATATATGTTCAACCATGATTTACATGTAAAACAAAAGCAAGCTTGTTAACATTGAATTTAAAATACGTCTCATCATTTTCTCATGCTTTCCATTGTGGCGTCTGCTTTCCATTGTGCCGTCTGCTTTCCATCGTGTTATCTACATGACATTGTGATACCTGCATTGCAGAACAGTTGTGCATGTTTTGTAAATTCATGCATTATTAATGTGATGATATAAATTAAAATATCTACACAACACTAAAACATTTCTGTCATAACCACACGCTACAAGAACATTTGGTATAGACTTGATACTTCTGACAATGAAACCAACTGACACTTTAGTAAATAGATGAATTTAAGACATTTGTCGTACTAATGACAAGGACATAATAGTTTGAATATATACTCTCTGAATTGAATGAGATATTATTGTATTTTTTTAATTTTTTCAGACCAATCCATGTCTGCAGGTTCAGACATCACAGTTTATGCAACAGCAGGATCAACGTCAGTTCTTACATTTCAAGACATTTTTTTAAACTACAATTTGCTTTAAAAATGACAAACAAATATCACTTATTAAGAGTAAATACCGTATAACAATGATCAAAACAGTAATAAAAATGAAGATAGCAAATATCACAGGTAACGACACAGGAGAATATAAAGTGTACGACCCGCTTGGTGTTCGTCATGGATGGGATTTAAACGTTTCTGGTAAGATAATTTGTACTTAAATACAAGTATAAGGATTGTATTCAGATAAATGCAAGGGTATTTTTTTATGGCTCGGAATATTGCCAGGGGCTTATATTAAACCCATGTCAGATTGTAACATAATGAGTACAAGTGCATTTAAACCTTTTTGACAGATATACAGTAAATCTTATCGATTATCACTATATGATTTCCAAGAAACAGTCATAGAAGTAATTGATTGGTTTTACCAATGAATAAAAAGCTTTAAAATTCTAGATATGTTTCAGGTATTTTAAAACATCAAAACATACATTTTGCATACAAAGAAAAAAATTTCTTATTTCACTTGCAGACATGTCGTGTCCCACTCGTACAAAAGGGCAAGACTGAGCCATTGAAGGATCGACAGCAATACTACCATTTATAACGGATTGGTCTCTTTGTTATAATGATAACAAGGTAGACTTTGTATTGCATAAGAACATCCTAAAAGCAGACATAATTTACCTATACCTTTATGTTTACAACGCTACTTCTAAAGACATAGGCTATTACAAATGTTTTCCAAGAATTGGTCAAACTGTAGTATTCTTAAAGGTAGCTAGTAAGTATTTGAAAAAAGGAGTATTACATATAAACAAATGTAATTAGATATATAAACATATGTGGAACACAAATATCGAACTCCAAGGCCATTCGAAAAAATGAGAGGTCATAAGAAACTTACAAAAAAAAGAACACTTTTAATCAATTACTACCGAAATCCTGATTTTGTACAACCATTTCCCAAAGAAAAAAATATTATTTTTAGAATCTGGTGTATGTCTTAATCAATTGAAAAGACGGTGTCTTAAGTGTTATCTAAACGAGACGCTCTCGTAGAATTGACAGTTTCTAATATAATACGATCAAAAGAATAACAACAAGATTGAAAAGTAACGAATTGCCGAATGTTTTTTTTAGAGTGGCAAATTCAAAAACAAAAAAAAATAAATGGACAATGTGTTTCTCTAGTTTTTGTGCTTTTTTCACATTTCTTTATCGATGTAAACAAAGTTTTATTCCTCACCAGTAATATATGTAGACGATAACCACACCTGCTTATATACAATTGCACTAGTAGCATACTGCTGCTAGAAAGTCATAAATCGATTGAGAGAAAACAAATCCGGTTTACAAGGTAAACCGAGGGAACACACCACCAATAAGAGGAAAACAACGAAACAACAGAAACCCTTAAAGTTTTAGAAGTTAGCTGTATAAATGAATAAATCAAGTATAACAGTTATGGCAATGGTAGAAGCTGTATATATCTACCTTTATACACAAGTATAATTTATCTTACGACAATAGTATTATAATCAGTTTAAAAAATTGTTCTTTTTTTCTTTCCAATAATATTTGTATTCGTTTTATAGTTTCCAATTACCCATGATTTCCAGCGTGTGGAAAACGTTATGCATCATAATGGTTTTCAGATTTATTATTTTAAATTTGATGTAATGTATTTATGACACTAGTTTCTTTTTTTGTAGAATTAAGTTTTATTGGCCAGACAGATATACAAACAATAGTTGGACAGGAAGGTAAAGAAATGACGATCACATGTTCCTCTGACACAGACCAGTACATTACTGCTTTAAAATTAGAATTAAACGGAACAGCTGTAACACTTGGTGATAATCAAACTGTCGACTTCAAGTTAAAACAAGACAGAAAAGATCATCTGTCAAGATATAAATGTGAGGACGTGATACAATCATCAATAACAATTGAAGTAAAGTTAATTGTTACTTGTAAGTTTTTAAGTGCGTTTTGTTAATTTAAGTACACATTTCATCTCTTTTAGTGGAAACATGATTTTGAGAAAAGGGGAACTGGAGCCATCAGTAAATGAAAAACTATAATAGCTTAAAGATCCCCGCATTCGACTAATTCCTATCGCCTGATATTCACATCTCCAAGGCGATGTTATTACTGCGGATCTAAACGTAATTCAAACTGAGCATCATAGAAGGTCATATATCAATGTATTTAGCTCATATAACCCTAAACATCAATTCGAACCATAATGTTAAAACAGTTTTAGATTCTATTGAGGACAGTACCAGACCATTGGCAAAATGAAGAAATTTAACTTGTCAGAATCATGAGAATAGGTCAAAACAATCAGGTCTCTGATTAAAGGTATTTAAAAGTTGAATTGTGTGAACCAATGCATTTTTTATTATTTATTGGTTCATTGCTAACCTGACCCAATGAACCAAGTGAGCTATTGTCATCACTTCGCGTCCGTTGTTCGTCGTCCGTGAACTTTTACAAAAAATTCTCCTCTAAATTTACTAAGCCAAATTTAATGAACCTTAGCCACAATCATTACAAGGGTATGTAGTTTAAAAAAAAACTGTGTCCCAGTTAACTAACAAAAATGGTCGCCTTGGCTATTAATAGAAACTAGGGGTTAAATGTGTTTTGTTTGGTTTATACCTCTGAAACAAAAGCATAATGGGAAATTTTGACGGAAAAAAACGTTTATCAGGCCAAGATAAATATGTCCTGAAATTTTCAGAGGAATCTGAGGAGCCATTGTTTGGTTACTGCCCTCGAATTAGTAATTTTAAGAAAATTTTGCAGTTTTCGGTTATTATTTTAAATATTATTATAGATAAAGATAAACTGTAAAAAAAGCAATAATATTCAGCAAAATAAGATATAAAAATAAGTCATGATGACCAAAATGATCAATAAACCCCATAAAGAGTTAATGCCCTTTAAAATCAAATTGAACAATTTGTCGTGAGTGTTGCGATATTTTACAAAAGTGTTGTCCTGAAACAGCTGAGACTAATTTAACCAAACTTTTCCACAATCATCAGAGTATTTAATTTATAAATAGCGTTCGATTACCCTGTCTGTAAATCAAGATGGCGATATGGCTAAAAATAGAGCATAGGAAAAAATGTAGTTTTTGACTTATATCCCTGAAACTAAAGCAAAAGAATAACGATGCATTATTTCATGCATCAATTGTAATTTTAAACAAAACGGCGAGATATAAGGCCTCCTTGGAGTCTCTAGTAAGTGTTTCAACGCCATTTTGAGGCATAGATTGCCTTGGCTGTGTTTGGCAAAACTTTTGGGAATTTTGGTCCTCAATGCTCTTCAACTTCGTACTTTGCTTGGCCTTTTTAACTTTTTTGGATTCGAGCGTCACTGATGAGTCTTTTGTAGACGAGGTGCATGTCTGGCGTATATGTTAAATTTATGCTTTCATTGTTTCAAACATTAGTTGATGGCAAATCAGTGCATATTATAAAATGTGGTGGTTACTTTTGTAACACAGAATCTGTTAAGGAAAGATTTTAAGCAGCCAAATTATTTTCACTTCCATAATAAAAGATGCACACCTCAAAAACAGAAAAACAACTATACGTTCTTTTATTTTGTTTACTAGTTCTATATAAAGAAGTACAAATATACCGAAACAAAATATCTAGTTGTTTTTCTCCAAGACTTTGTTGTAGATGGTGTTTCAAAAAAACATTTCTAACCTGTAATATTCAAAAGTTGAGAAAGGCAATCTATGCGAATTATATGTATATATCATGATACTTTTATGTTACCTTAATAGTTTGTACAAACCATTTTCAGAGAGTCTTCCCTTAAGCAAAAGAAACAAGACGTATTTTGTGATACTTTGCAGTGTAGCTGCGATTCTATTTATCTATATTAGCACAAGTCACATATGTTTCTGTGTAAGACATTACAAAACCATTGCTCAAAGACATACTCATATTTCGGAAGACCACAGTGATCAAATTGATGACGAACTAAGTTCTATCTCATTCCGTCCTAACAACCATACTCATATTTCGGAAGACCACAGTGATCAAATTGATGACGAACTAAGTTCTATCTCATTCCGTGCTAACAACAACGTAAGTTCGTCAGACACCAACAACGATCATGCCCAGAATTTGACACAAACCCGTCCATCTAATATATCAGTCGGTGTTAATCACCAATCTACCGATGAAAGTGAGAGCTTTGAAACAGCTCAATTGCCATCAAACTTTCAAATTACTAACGCACAAGTGCAACGACTGTCCATCTCTTCGAATCATCCAAATGATATTAGTATTGACTTTTCAGCCATGTCCAGTATTGCAAATGCAGAAATTTGCAATAAGATCAATGCGCATATCATTACAAACAAACTAAGTAATACAAACAGTGAAACAAGTATGGAATCACATAGTGAATCATCTGATAATATTATGGTAGGCAGTGATGGAGATGGGTATGAAAACCCCTACGAAACCATATCACAAGAACGTGATGAAAGTCATCAATATATTATGATGTCAAAAGAAAGACATAACAGTTTATCCTTTATCGAAAATAACTGTAAAGACGATATACTTGAAACTTCTAATGCCAAAGATGCGACATATATTAATCTTCAATTTTGAGTATCATTGCAATTGAATTCGAACGCATTTTTCTTATTATTAGATGTAGATAGTTGAAAATGTATATTTTATGTAGCCAAAATTATTAATACTTTGGGTTTGACTTCAAATCTCTCATTTAAGGTACCACTGTAATATTTACACATAATTACACAAATTACAGTGTTTGTTCTTTCATGAGCAAGCTGATGGGTGTCACATGCACCATTTGCATGGCAGGATGTGCTTTTGTTTTGGAGTACTCGATATCGTGTTTGTGTTCTTGCTGACGTTGTTTGTTTTTTTTCGTGTGTCATCATGGTCAGGATGTTTGTCTTACAGCCATTATTCTTTGTCATTGTCAGTTTATTTTTTTATTGTTGCCTGTAGATGTCCCATTGGAATCTTTGTCCTCTTTTTACGGGCATTTTCTTTTCAGCACTTTTTTCTGTCCACTGAAAAAACAAAAATCTTCCGTATTAAAAGATGTAAAGAAAAAATATAGAAAAAAACGATACCAAATTACGTTTCTTTTGGAAAATACGTTACTATGAAAAATGTGCAGTATATAAAAGAAATCTGAACTGCATTATCTCGTAAGATATTTCGTGACAAAATAGTATCCTCTATAAATGTGGTTCATGTGTGCCAAACATCTGGTAAAATTGTCAATATGGTTCTCAGATAAAGATAAGAATTTGATTATATTGTAACTTTTCAAATATCCATGCATCGATAGAAACAAATAATTCACACTGCCTCAGCTCAAACTTGTGAGTAACCAAGGACCTACATCGTCTTATTGTTTGAATACAGCTTTATTTTGATTGTTGTTTTATTTGTAGTGAATGACTGTATGACTCAAACAAAATTTACAAACGACTTATTATCTTGAATAGCCCAAAATAAAAAAAAAAGCAACACCAATCGAAATGTATTCAGATCATAAATCGAATCCATATATAATGAGCCACCTTCTTTTCTCATGTATGCTGTAATCTAACATGTCTAAGTTCGAAAACGCTTGCATAATTAAATCAATAATTAAATCAATAATAGGATTCATCCTATATGAATCATTAAATATTATGGATATTATTTCTGAACATTTTTTTCTCAATTATTCCAAACCTTTTTTTCGTTCTTTCGTCCCAAATCAACATCATTCGTGTATGTTTTCAGGTCTTATATCGACAAAACTGTTTGAAATCTTTCCTTGACGGTGGCATTGTGTACCTCCTAATTGAACTATTCAAATTAATTTTCTGTTCACATAATTACTGAAATTAGAAGTTGATTGGTATCAGTTTGTGATTTGTTATCAAAGTACCTCTTTTTTCTGTTGTGTTGTGTTGTCTTTCTTTCTATTATTGATGATTTTCAAAATCACCCCTATTTGTACTTAGAATACGAAGGACTACCAATTAACACGAAATATTAAGGTCAACACGAATAGATAAACAAGAGGGCGAAATTATTCTATATCTGTTTGCATGTGTTTTTTAAAAACAAATCCTTTTCATAAACTAGTTTCAATATCGATTTATTAAAACATAAAAATATCGATTATTTTGTAAATATGTTTCTCATTTATGTGTCAGATTATGTGTATGTTATTTAGTATACTCTTTATTTATAACACATTTGTACAGTGTGCTTTGTATGGGACGTACTGAGATAAAACGATAGTAAACAAATAAGAGGTTTTTGTAACTAGAAATAGTATTAAACACATTATAATTATAGTGGATGCTCATGTAAAGAAGAACAACTACGGCTGTACTTTTTTTTTTGGAAAGACACACAAAATACTGTACAACAGTCACTGAATTTCTGTTTTGAATAACTAAATGATATTCAAAATATAAATGATAGTTTCCGTTTCCTTTTTGTATTTACCCCCAAACTATTCCACACAGGAAGTTTACAATCGATATAGTTATTGTTTGTTATTTAAAATACGTAAATTATGTCCGCAACAACGATAGAAAAGTAGGTTATTGTAACAATTGTGAATGGGTCATTGTGTTTGAACAATTGTGAATGGGTCATTGTGTTTGAACAATTGTAAATGAGTTTTGGATCAATTGTTTATTTTCTGAATGATAATTTTGGCATTGATTCAACATATTTTGAGGTTATAACATTAAGTTAGTTAACGTGTCGAGACCCGAGTTATAAAAGAGTCATTATATTTAACGTTCCCATTCCGAATACAGTGGCCACGTTTTTACGCGAACTCAGCTTTGCAACATCTGAATTGCCATCAAACTTTCAAAGAACTGACTCACAAGAGCAAAGTGTGTCCATTCCTTCGAGTTTATCGAATGTTGTCAATACGGACGATTCGGGCATTCTCAGTATAGTAAATGCTGAAAATTGCAATAAGATCAATGCAATTATTATCAACAGCGCACTAAGTAATAAAAACAGTGAAACAAGTATGGAATCAGATAGTGAATCATCTGATAATGTTATGGTAGGCAGTGATGGAGATGGGTATGAAAACCCCTACGAAACCATATCACAAGAACGTGAAGAGAGTCATCAATACATTATGATGTCAAAAGAAAGACATAACAGTTTCTCCTCTATCGAATATCACTGTAAAGACGATAGACTTGGAACTACTAATGCAAAGGAAGCGATTTACATTAATCTTCAATTCTGAGTGTCATTGCAATGGAATTCGAACGCATTTTTTTTCATTGTTAGGTGCAGATAGTTGAAAATGTATATACATGTGCATACAGTCGAAATTTTAAAAACTTTTGGTTTGTCCAATAATCTTTCATTCATGTATAGTAAAACAAAATATTATCTCCTATGAATCTGAATAATTTTGTTGATTCATTTAACATTTATAACAAAGTTGTATTTTTCAAAATAAAACATTTGTTTTGTGTTCTGATTTTAACAGATGACGACAAATATATTCAAATTCCTTGAAAATGACGTACAAAATTACACATATCACGGTGCTTTACATACATGAGCAAGATGATGGGTGTCACATGTACGACAGGATGTACTTATTTTCTAAGTACTCGATTTCATGTTTGGGCTCTTGCTGTCGTGAGCATATTTGTTTGTCATTGTGTTTGTTTTTCAGACATTCTTCTTTGTCATTGTCAATTTATTTTATTTTATTGCCTTTACATATCACTTTGCAATCTTTCTCCTTTTATTTACATGCATTTTTTTGAAGAACTTTTTTCTCCCCACATGAATATTTTGATATTGAAAAGATGTAAAGATAAAAATATATAAAAACGAAACGAAATTTCTTTTATATTGGAAAAATCACGTTTTGTTGGAAAATGTGCAGTATATAAAAGAAATCTGAACTGCAATTGAACATTTATTTCGTAAAATTTCTTGTGAAAAAATTAGGCTATATGTTTGAATTGTGAATATGATTATCAGTTAAAGATAATAATTTGATTATATCATAACTCACTTAAGTATCCAAGCATCGATAGAAAACAATATTCACACTCAAACTTGTGAGTAACCTTAGGACCCACGTCGTCTTTTAGTTGGAGTATAGTTTTACACTAATATTATAATGTTGTTTCCTTTGTTGTGTATACACTATGACACAAACAAAATATACAAACGACTTGTGCGTACATGCATACAAAATGTACTTCGGTCATGCTTTTAACCGCTAATGAATTTACAAAAATAAGCATTCAATTCTTAAATAAATATCAAATATCTTTATAAAGATGTTTCTTATTTATGTTTACGGTCACTATTTGTTTGATTAACACGTGCTCTTTATCAGAAACACGATCATCAGTATGATATGTATGGGAATTACTAAAATTAAAAGATAGTAAAAATCCAAAATGAGTTCTTTATAATTGGACATAGTATTACAACATAATATAAATAATAAAGATAGTGGACTCAAGTGTGAAATATTACAACTATTGCCTTACTTTTTTCTTTTAATATTTAATTTTGTATGTGTTAATAGACACAAGCAATACGCAATAAAATAGAACTATAAAATGCATTTAATTTTCATTTTTAAATAACTAATTGAAATTTAAAATTTTAACCGCAGTTTCCGTCTCCTTAATGTATTGACCCCAAACTATTTAACATGGGAAGTTTACAATCGATATGTTTATTGTTTGTTATTTAAAATATAATTATGTCCGCAAGAAAGATAGAATATTAGGTTGTTGTAACAATTGTGAATGGGTCATTGTGTTTGAACAATTGTGAATGAGTGTTGGATCAATTGTTTATTTTCTAAATGATAATTTTGGCGTTGATTCAACATTCGTGGGAAGTTAAAATATTAACATTTCTCTTTTATTATCTGAAATGTTGAAAACTGTTTAGTGTTTTGCCTTCTAACCAAATATACCCTTTTAAAGAATGCTCACAATTACTCGATGCATACCCAACACACTGACAAATGATATTTAGTTGAAAAGAGCTTGGCACTATACCATAGAACATTAAGCTTTGCAACATCCAAGGGAGTTGTGTCAATAGAAGTTCTAGTTTAAATAGAGTCATTGTATTTAATGTTCCCATTCCGAATACAGAGGCCTCGTTTTTACGCGAACTCAGCCTTTACGTTTAATATATCATGGAAATACCAATTATACGAATTGTCAGAAAGACAAATTAAGTTGAAGGCCATAAGATGACCTATTGTAGTTATTTCTATGTCATTAAGTATTTGGTTGAAAGTTATTGAATTATCAATTATACCTTTTAGTTATCTGTTTATTTGTTGCATGTGCATAACAATAATTTAACATTATAGATATATGATCTTGTATGTTTACCTGTGAAACTGCTTCTAATGAGGTGGTTATACATTTTCTGACTGAGGATAGATATTTTAATTCTAAAAATAAAGGCATATGTGGTATACCTAGCTTAAAAGTCATGAATCGATTCAGAGAATTACATCCAGGTCACTAACTGAAACCAAGGAAAACAGTGAAGTGCAAAACACCAATCCAACATACATAGAAACGAAAAATTTGATTACAAATGCCATATTCAAGAATAAGTACAGGAAATTTCAAGAAAATTTTTGATCCAAACCTGGTTTTGTGGTTAGCCGATATCGCACCTAATGGCAAAGGTAAAAAAAAACGCTAACATGATATCATAATAAAAAAAGTTAATTTAAAACAAGGATAAATATATTGTCATTTCAACAAACAACTGATTTATGACTTGTTATCTGTATTAGTTTTTATATCCTGCATCGTTTCTTTTAAAGTATGGTATTGACATGATTTTGTCATTTTCAGCGCTAATGTTCACGAAATATAAGCTTCTTGATAAAGGCAGTCTCAAAGTATTTGTTTTGTTAGAAATATAATGTTTCATTACAAAGTAAGAATTGTCCTTTATTTAAACAGTTTAGGTGTGCCTATGTTACACTTCCTAAACCAAGTGCATGTATGAAGCTTCAAAAATCAGGACCAGGAACTTCAGCTCGTGTCGAGAGTAAACAACATAACGAGTTAATTAACAATTATTGAACATTTTTGTAATCAACACTTTGTTATCATTCCTTCATAAGTTGACGGACCCTATCACGAGTTGGTTGATCGTTATAGATTATCCGTTTCACAAAAGATAGCGGATATGTCTATTATGTCTTAACTACAACCTGTCAACTTTTCCAAAATGCGACCTACCGAAATAAACTTATTACTTGGTTTGTATTAACATGACGAGGAGGAATGGATAGGGTAGTAATAACGCAAGTATAACATATGTGTATCGTAAAAGCAAATTAATTCCATACCGTTCAAGCGTATGATAATAGCGTACGTAAAACCTTAAAACTAGCTGTCAGTAATTGCAAGTACTCTCAGATATGTACGTAGTGTCTTTCTGCTGAGTGGATGTATAAATAGCCATCCACATATATTCTGTGTTGTTGTTAGATGTATTTCTATTTACATCTATTTATCTAGTTTTTAAACTGTATTTTTTAGTTTGTTCTTATGTTGTACGTCAAATGTACTGTTACACCCCTTTCATAAGCGAGGATGGAGGGTATGCGCCTTGCAACTAGTTTAACACCACCACATTATGAACGTTGATATTAGCAGATGAGTGCCAACTAGACAAGTATCCATTCATGTCACGATTTATAAAAGTAAACCTGTACGGTCTTCAAAACGGAGCCTTGGCTCACACCAGAGAGCATGCTATAAAGAGGCCAACAAAATAGAAGAAGAATACGCAAGACGATGCAAAGAAACGTTCACAACATGATATTGGTTGACTATTAAGCAAACTATAGGTAACATTTCTGCTAATGAAATACCAGACTAAATAATTTATCAGTAGTACAAGGATCACGTTCGTTAAAATCTGAACGGTACAGCAGACACGGGCATAGCGAGTTGTGGTATATACACAACGTAGGATTGTTTTAAAGCAACATCACCATCAACAATAGAAAAAATCAACTATAGCTAACGAACAAAATCGTATCTTTTGTCGTTTATGTCAATGTGTATATACACATCAAGATGTGGTCTGATTGCCAATGAGACAGCTCTCCTCAAGAGACCAAACAACACAGCAGTTTCTCGTGTAACTGGAATATCTTAATCTAGAACAGGACAGTTATTAGCGTTTACATTTGATTTTTCCGTTGGATAAATGTTGGCAGTATATTAGAAAAATTATCGACTATTAAATAAAAACAAATAACCAAGAAAGCGACACGTTTTGTTGAATGTATCAATTAAATGCAATGTAGACGGATCTTTACTGAGTTTTGCCATGACTTGTGATTTATAACAGAACAAACATACGTCTGATACTAAAAGGGCCCAGAGAAATATCTTTTATCAGTCGATCAACTTTGTTAACCTTTTCTTGCAATCCTCCTGTGTTGTAATCACATAAGCAACACGACGGGTGCCACATGTGGAGCAGGATCTGCTTGCCCTTCCGGAGCACCTGAGATCACCCCTAGTTTTTGGTGGGGTTCGTGTTGTTTATTCTTTAGTTTTCTATGTTGTGTCATGTGTACTATTGTTTTTCTGTTTGTCTTTTTCATTTTTAGCCATGGCGTTGTCAGTTTTTTTAGATTTATGAGTTTGACTGTCCCTTTGGTATCTTTCGTCCCTCATCTATAAACACACGAAATAGCCGTTTATTCGGGACTTGCATCCGGAAAGGGTTTAAAATGTGGCAAACTGTTACCATACAGGCATAACATTTAGGAAGACAAATTTTATATTTAAATTTTAACGGGTATGGATTTCCTGAATGAGCTGTAAGATGTGTTAAAAGTGTACGAACAGACTCTTTTTGTTGCATACATTTGTAAATTAACAAATAAGCATTGTTTAATTTGTGAAACATATTGAATGATATTTTGGTTTTTCAATCGTTTCAAAGTTTACAATTGTAATGATAACAATGCTACTAAATATCGGATATAATAGTTTCCGATTTTTTTGGATTTTTTATATACTTCCCCTTAACTCTTCAATAGAGGAAGTTTTCAATATATATCAATTTGTTTATTTTTGTTAAAACTACAAGTATATCCGCAATAACGATTCAAAAGTAGATAGAGACTCCATTGCGTTTTATTAAGTGCATATTTTCCGAATAAAACATTTGTCCTAGATTACAATAAAACCACATTTTTGTTTAAATTTACGTTTATTCTATATTAACATAAAAACCAAACTCACAAAAGGGGAAGTCTATTAAAATCAAACTGGGCCATCCCAGAGTTGAAAACAACTCTCATATTTCCGACTTGATACATGCATGTTCAAAGAACAAATATAATGGTGATTAAAACTGGTATAACTCTAATGCAACTTTATTATCTTTTTAAAAAGTGAATCTTTTAATTTTGTATGCATCTGGGACTTAGCCCAAAACCTTTATTCAATCGTTCAAGTTTGGAGTTTAGCAATTTATATTACGTAAAGTAGGAAGTTACGTGCTCTAAAATATGAGAAAATCCCCAATATATAATTGATAGGCAACACAATCAGTTATTGTATTTGCATGTGGGCAGAGCGAATGTGTTTGGTAATTTAAGACCGGACATCACGATAGGTTATTCAGCCTATGATTTTGGAGTAAATGTTCCCAAGTCAAACTGTATCAACACAAATAGATCATGTACGTCCTTATACGTTTATAAAAATGATTAAGTATTTTCACATTATTCATTAAACTCCGTTCTGTATCAAGTTGGCATCATTAGGTACATCTGATACTTTGTTTTCAATTTTTTCATTACAGAAAAGCAGAAAACCTTTGAGTTGTATGATTGCAAATCAGACAACTCTCCAAAAGAGACCAAATGAAATTTGTTTCAAATCAACAATATAGTTTGCACCTTATTCCGAAACTTTTAAAACATAAATGACGCCCTTTTATTGAAATGCAAAATATTTGAACACTAAAAATATATACATTCATTCCGTTCTCACCGACTATGAAACATGCAATTATCAAGATAACATGTTTATCACTTGGCCAACGGAATTATTACCAGTGGAACTTGAATCAAACGAGTAGAAAGCCAAGTAAAATAAAAATACTGGTTTAAGTTATCAAATAATCAATGCTTCCAAACTGTCTGTTACTCAAAAGGCAGACATGACACACAGCTAAATGATTTATAGATGTACAATGTACTAGTTTTTTACCCACATTGTACAATGATACAATTCCATCCAGTTGAGTTCAAACGATGATTTAAAACCCTAAACTCCATTTAATCGATTTGGTTTTATGACAGTATGGCTTTGGAAAACTCAAAATAAATTATTTTAATAAACGGTAACTGTTTCTTGTAGAAAATCGGTAGTATGCTATAGATGTAGCAGGAATAGGCTTTTGTTTTCTAGTAACTTTTCTTATCACCCTTAGTAAATAATAATACATAAACATTTTTTTAGAGTAACATGGTATACAAAAATAAACATAACATAATGATTTTTAAAACAACCGTACACATATAAAATATATATATAATAACTTTTTTTTAAAATGTAATTGATTTCCACTTTTTAAGAGTGGATATTTGTATTTGTTTTTCTCGTCCTGTAAACAGATACACATAGTTACGGAAACATGACACGACGTTGACCTATTGTGTTGATAAAATGTAAAACAAGGAAATATAACCTAGTATATACAAAATGGTTTTAAAAATGGTAGGCTTATATTTATTTTTCGTTTTTTCTTACCCTTTCCATAATTCATTTATTTTCTAATTACAAAAACCTATTTTAACAGTTTGTTTTTTCTATGATTAAAAATGGCGGGAATGTCATGTTAATAGTGTGTATACGAAAACGATGATTTAAAACCCTAAACTCCATTTAATCGATTTGGTTTTATGACAGTATGGCTTTGGAAAACTCAAAATAAATTATTTTAATAAACGGTAACTGTTTCTTGTAGAAAATCGGTAGTATGCTATAGATGTAGCAGGAATAGGCTTTTGTTTTCTAGTAACTTTTCTTATCACCCTTAGTAAATAATAATACATAAACATTTTTTTAGAGTAACATGGTATACAAAAATAAACATAACATAATGATTTTTAAAACAACCGTACACATATAAAATATATATATAATAACTTTTTTTAAAATGTAATTGATTTCCACTTTTTAAGAGTGGATATTTGTATTTGTTTTTCTCGTCCTGTAAACAGATACACATAGTTACGGAAACATGACACGACGTTGACCTATTGTGTTGATAAAATGTAAAACAAGGAAATATAACCTAGTATATACAAAATGGTTTTAAAAATGGTAGGCTTATATTTATTTTTCGTTTTTTCTTACCCTTTCCATAATTCATTTATTTTCTAATTACAAAAACCTATTTTAACAGTTTGTTTTTTCTATGATTAAAAATGGCGGGAATGTCATGTTAATAGTGTGTATACGAAATACAAATGACACCTTTACGCTAAACTCGTACGATGCATATCCATCAAATTCACATAAAACCTATACGTAGAATATAAACTGACATTCAATGATTAAATAAAAAAGAAAACGACCAACAGACAAATATATTTCACAATGCAAAACATTGATAACAATCAAGTGAACCTTACGAACCAACATAACACTAGAGAGGGGATCTCATGTGCTTCGTACATGTCGAGAGAACCTGATCCATATGCAAAATAAAAATATATAAGACGATTTTCCAATGAGAGTTAATAGCTGTAAATGCAGTTGTAACACTTTGTGTTACTCAAATATAAGCGGTATCTCTTATGTGTTCAAGGCATCTGAAGTTTCTTCTTAAAAATGATATAAGCAAGTATAAGAGTAAATCAAATAACAGTACCCTTCGGAAAAACGGCAACATACTGTTGATGGTCGTCATGCAATACTTTGTAATGCATATACTATCTTTCATTTCAATGATTAATTGACACATGTACAGACACTGTATTGTATGGTTTCAGCTTAATAATTTTTATCAAATCACTTGCTTTTATATGGTTCAATTTTCTTTGAATAGCTTAATATTCCTGGCTAAATTTGTAAAAAAACAACAACTTAATAGACTTTTAGACGCGTTCATGTAAAATGATATAATTGCTGATTTACTTAATCAGAGAAGATGTACTTGGTTAATTTGCATGTCAATGACACCACTCCAATGCTTCATATATAACATAGACTTATAACGTCTTTGTATTAGTGGGTTGATATGTTTAGTGTTGACATAAGTTTATATTGTACACGAGCTTTCGGTAACCGTTTAAACCATCGAAAAATACCCAAAACTATGATGTATAACATTTAGTCTTTCTGATTACAAATAGCACAGAGAAATGAATTATTCGATATTATCATTTTCTTCATATAGCACATTGCTGAAATTTAATTGTTTAACTATAGTAAAACTACCCTTGATTAAATAAGTGCCATGTTAAAACTGCTTTGTAAGTAATGGATCATTTCTTTTCAATTGTTTGTAACGTAAAAGACCTTTAATATACACAAGTATGTGCGAATTAACATAATTTTGTAAAAAATGTCTTCAGATGTGTGAAAAAGAGATACCATTTGAAATTGATATCAGCATGTCAACTTTCAATTGTCGTGTATTTACACATAGTAGTTTTGCCCTGCCCCTCGTAAAAATTTTATAATTCTTTTTCCAATAATGGTCATTTTGTTGTGTCGAATTTTTGTTTTTTCCTTCTTTTATATTGAACGATGAGACTTTGGAGCTTGAATATGAAAAACGGACATATTAGACAATATTGACATGTTTTCACATGGAAAACAGGAAATATAATCTAGTATATTAAAAATAGCATTTAGAATGGTAAGCTTCATTTTTATTTATATTTTTATATGCTTCAATATTCTTTGGATAGTTCAATATACTTGACTAAGTGGGTACAAGAAAATCCAAATACTCTTTGAGGCATTCATGGGAAATGAAATACAAGCTAATTTGGTAAATAACAGTAGATATACAATATGCATGTCAATTAAACCACTCCAATACTTCATTCATAAAATTCACTAAGGACGTCTTTGTATTCGTATTTCGTAGGGTTATATCATTATTTAGTATTAGCTTATGTTGTACATGAGATGTTTGTCAGCGTTAAACCCAACGAAAATACTTTACATGGATACTATCCAGTCCTTTTCAATGTACACGAAACCTCTGGCTCTGATTACTAAAATCCCCGAAAAAAGAATATTTCAGTCAACTTCGTTAATTAAAAATTAACTCCATTTAACAAAAATGCAAAAAGTCTGTTCTATGTAGTGTAACCTACATACCGTTTATATAATAGCACCTTAGGAGACTGATTAACTGAACAAAAAATATTATATACACCTCAGAGCAACAGCGATGTTGAGTCCTTTCAACTTTTTTTTCAATTATTTGTCAAATAACTTCACTTTTATCCCACATTTTTTAAAAATATTTTAACCATATCATATGCAGTATATTTCTTTAACTTACTTCATTTATTTTATGTATCAGCAAAGAAGGTCTTGATTATTCATACAATGACTCAATAATGTGTTAACGTAAGAGAACCCGCTGTGCATGTTTTGTTCGCACAATGATAAAACATAGTGTATTGTTTTCAGTAACCTCCGACATCGAAATGGTCCAGCCTTTACACTTTCTTTTTATGAGAGATCTACCGATTAGTCCGACATTAGGTACACGAAAGATCTGTCCGCTGTACTATGAAGAAGCCTGGTAAATGTTAAGACTTGTGTTTAATGTTTTTACAAATGTATAACTGGCATTAATTTCATTTGTGTAATGCAATGCATTCCATTTTAGGTATTGGAGAAACTTTGTTTGGTGTTGTTCTTTTTACAAGGTAAGGACGATCCTTTCAATGATATTGCCAAAATTCTTACAAATAAAGGTTTAGATATAGAGGCGAAAGGTTCAGATGGGTAATTTAAACACAGTATATGTAATGCACGGAAGTTTGAAAGAAATGTAAACAAAAAATGCTTTTTTTCATAAAATTGATATTTTATGATGTCCGAAAATAAAACATGATTGACCGGAAAACAATATCAGTATGCAGGAATTTCTCGTTGACACCATTTTTTCCTTATTTTGGTGGTTTGCTTGTCCATTAGGTTTTTGGCATTTCGATTGGTAACAACTAATAGCCGACTTCTTCCCTTTTACTTTAGACAACTGTGAACACATTAGATGGTAAATGAAGCTAGATAATTTAACTGCATCTGTTAGTTTTTGTCCATTTAACTTCCATCATATCTGATTTTCTTCAACTCATACATTCTCCTGAACTAGAGATTAAAAAAACAAATAAACAACTTGTTTTGTCTAATTTATAATGATCACATCGAAGTTGATAACGGTGGCCATCTCTGAAGAAGCTTATCTGATTGTTTTTGTACTCTTCTTAACAGCGATGTATCACTCCCACCATCAATTTGTGTACACATTTTTCAACTCTTACGATAATCAATAGCTCGATGCTATTACTTTTACTTTGCTATTGGCGTCTAGGGGAAGTCGGGAAGTCGACATATTCGAGGGATTTGGTAAAAGAATGTCTAATCCTCTTTCTTAAAATAATGATCAGAAAGTACAAAGACCTATGAAACACTGTGAAATTAGCATTAAGTGTCTGCTTCATAAAAAATACAAGAGTCTTGTTTACAAAACTTTGAATTTTTCGAAAAACTAAGGAGTAAATTACCATAGCCGTCTTTGACACAACTTTTTGGTATTTTAGGTCCTCAATGCTCTTCAACTTTTTATTTGTTTGGTTTTTTAAATGTTTTGATCTGAGCGTCACTGATGATTCTTCTGTGGACGAAACGCGCGTCTGCCGTATTAAATTATAATCCTTGTACTATTGAGGATAAGATTATTTGTGCTGAAGGTTTGCATTTTTTCATTAACTGTACTGTCGTCACTTTTGCGTCTTTCTTGAATTTACTATAACCTATTAAAACTTGTTTGTGGCATCTTGGTTAGATTTATTTGTGTAAATGTTTGTACTGTCAGTTGTGTTGTTTTGTCTGTGAAGAATGTTTACAAGTCTTGTCGGCTGATTTCACATTATGGTTTTGACCTATTATGTCTGTTGGAGTTATGCACCCTTTCTTTTATTAATCTCACGAAATTTCAAACAATTGTCATTCAAGTGAAATACTGCGTTAGTCATAACTATAATATTATATTTTTTGGAAAATGCCTCTTCTAACTATAGAATACGACAGTAGAATTAGAAAAAAAAATTGATAAATATATGAGAATTTGTATAATTTTTAAATTCATTCAAACATAAAATTAATTGTCTTATGAAATATCCAGAATTCTACAGAAAAACCAAGCTTTTTTAGATTCTGCTTTAGAATTATGTTGACTCCATTTTCGGAAAAGGACATGTGTAACAACATAAACGTTAAGCTACCTCTTTACAAGCAGAACCAAATACATTGAAAGTTAAAACTATGTACGAGCTTTCGGAGCTGCACAAAACTCCTTACACATATAGATTTATTTTGTTGTCTCCAAGTCATTGTTCCACAACTAAAATATATGTATTACTTATTAGTACACTTGGTACAATTCTGACAACATTATGTGTTGCTGTTTTAGCGATCAATCAACGGTCATCGATCAGTCCCCGTTGGCGTCAAACTCACTTTACCAATCCGTTAGACGGATAGTAAAAATAAATGACTGATCGGTCGGATCAGACTGATAGGACCGATCGACCTTTCTGACGAATTAATCTCTACTACGTCACATGATAAACTAATACAAATTTTGGAATCTTAGTTTCGTTTAATTTAGTAAAAATGTCGACACGTAAAATACGAAACGTTCAAGTACAATTGATAATTACTCTTTTATTCATTATTACGATAGTTATTTGAATTTAAATTAAAAAAAAATATACAGCTAAAACCTAAATTTAAATATTATTATTATTAAAGAATGGTTATTTTTTATTTTATTTGAGTTATATATACTTCTAACACGGAGAGTTCTAAAACGGTGTTTATATTGCTTTTTGAGTTTATTATTTATCAAAAATACTCTGGAAAATAAAAGTAAATGATCAGTTACAGAAAATTTGGTGTATTATTTTCAATATACTAAAGTTTTTTTTTATCCTTTTAATCTTCAAATTCTTTAAAAACGAACTGAATCGAGGCCATTAAAATTAAAAAGATATAAATCAAATTGCTGCATTTTCATTTAAAAATAAGAAATATTGGAAATTTTAAACAATGGTAACCACATTTATTTATAGTATGTTTTCTCTGATATTGTTTTAGTTTTATGAAAAACAACCAATCCAAAACTATAAAGAGTACAAAATTCCAATGGCGCTATACAATTTTCATTCATATATAGAAATTATTGCATTCTTATTCAACAAAAACAAAGGTTTATGGATATCTATTCACATTTTATTCAAAATTACTTATATGAAGGCATTTATAAAGATTCATTGCAATTATTGTTGCAATATTTTAAATAAAAGAAAAAATATTTCCATTTTAGGCAAAGCGTACAAAAATTTAGTATCTTTTCCCTAAAGTTCAGCACATTTTATGAAAACAAAGGTTTCCCGATGTACAAAAAGTACTGAAATCTTATGGCGGTTTATGATTCGTATTGAAATACAGCAATAACTGCATTTCTTATTCCACAAAAACAAAAGTTAAAGTATAAAAATTTAAAAGTTCTGATAATATCTAAACTCTCGAAATCAAAAGACTTATTTTGCATTCTTGGGACCTTTAAAATAACAAATCACAAATAAATTGGCCTGATTGTTTTTTATCATAAGAAAAATAACTTTGGTTATTTTAAACAATGCTTTTAGTATGTTTTCTCTGACAAATGTCTGATATCCTTTTAATTTTATGAAACACAATCAATCCCAAACTAAAAAATGACACACATCCAATGACGCTGAATAATTTCCATTAAAATAAAAAAGATAATTGCATTATTGTTCAATATAAACAAAAGTTTATGCAGTTTTATTCAACGAAAACAAAATTTATGCATATTTATCCTTTAAAAAAATACATTTTCTACAAAATTCATATCAAAAGGCATTTATAACGACTGATTGCAATTGACATTTCATTATTTCAATCATGAGAAGAAATATGTGCATGTAAGACAACGCGTACACACATGTAGTATCTTTTCCCTAAAATTTAGCATAATTTATGTAAAACAATCAATCCTGATGTACAAAAAGTACTGTCATCTTAGGCGGTTTACAATTTGTATTGAAATAAAGCAATAACAGCGTTCTTATTCCACAATAACACAAATTTAGGTATTCTAATTCTGATTATATATATAATCTAAAAAAAGACTTATCTTGAGGCCTTAAAATAGCATCGTTTTTTTATCAAAGGAAGAATAATTTTGGTAATTTAAAACAATGCATATAAAAATAAAAAAAAATGTTCCTTGGATATTCTTTAAATCTTGTGAAAAAGCACCAACCCTAAACTATAAAAAGTACAAAAATCCAATGACAGTCAATAATTTCCATTAAAATGAAGAGATGATTGCATTCTTGTTCAACAAAAAAAAGTGTTTGCATATCTATCCTTCAAAAACTCTCATGTTATACAAAATTACTGATCAAAAGGCATGTATAACTACTGATTGCAATTAATGTTGCATTATTCTGGATATAAGAAAAATATTTGCATTTTATGCAGCGCGTACACAAATTTAAAATTGAGAATGGAAATTGGGAATGTGCCAAAGAGACAACAACCCGACCATAGAAAAAAACAACAGCAGAAGGTCACCAACAGGTCTTCAATGTAGCGAGAAATTCCCGCACCCGGAGGCGTCCTTCAGCTGGCCCCTACACAAACATATACTAGTTCAGTGATAATGAACGCCATACTTATTTCCAAATTGTACACAAGAAACTAAAATTAAAATCATACAAGACTAACAAAGGCCAGAGGCTCCTGACTTGGGACAGGTGCAAAAATGCGGCGGGGTTAAACATGTTTGTGAGATCTCAACCCTCCCCTATACCTCTAGCCATTGTAGAAAAGTAAACGCATAACAATACGCACATTAAAATTCAGTCCAAGAAAAGTCCGAGTCTGATGTCAGATATCCAAAATATTTAGCATATTTAATGAAAAACAACCCATCCTGATGTACAAAAAGTACTGAATCTAACGGCGGTTAATTATAAGTATTGAAGTAAAGCAATAACTGCTTTCTTATACCAAAATCAAAAGTCAAAGTATTCTAATTCTGATCATAAAGTGGTAATAATTTGTTCAAATAAGACCTTTGCAATTAGTGAAATTAATTTGTTATGAAGTGTCAAAAATATGTGGAAGTACTTAATAAATTGCATGATTATATTGGTGATTTTGAATCATTTGAAAGTTTGATTTGTCTACCCTATATACCACTTTGCCTCATAATCGTATTTAAAAAAAATACACAGCTGATTTAATGAGCATTTCAAAGGTCGAAATGCGAATAGATATGTTCAAACTCTTTTAGGTCATTTTTAAGTAACAACAAACAATATAACTATACCAATTGGACCTGCATTAAAGCTATAAATGCCCTTGAATTTTTACTAGATTTATTTTGTTCGCTATGGAGATTCCGTATTTCGTCATATTATCGAAATTATCATGGGGACTAACTGTTCACCACTTATTGCTGTCTGATACAAAAATTTAGTAACACTTCTAGATATTAAGATGATATATTGGCTCTCAATAAAGACGCCTTCAGTATCTACACTTAAAATAACTAACCTACCGAACTGACTGAAGCTAATACTAACAATGCACATTGTCCTGGATCGATCTTGATATCTATATCTTGAACAGAAAACTTAATATTAAAACTTTGCCATTGATTTTTCCATTTCTTATTGTTAATTATCCATGTTATTAATTGTTAATTTTCCCTTGTCACCATCTTATGGTGTTTATATATTTCAACTTGTTCAATTCGCTCGTGTATGTAACAACATATTTGATTTCAACGAAAGAAATCTCTGAATTACTAAAAAATTATTACACCAAGTTTTTCGATATCACAAACTAGTCAAAACTTTTACTAAATTTTATCATCGGTGCAAGGACATCATTCGTAAATATAAATCAACATGAAGACATCGGATACGTTCAGGTATTTCACATCCAATATTCTATGGTAACGTTCTTTACAAAGCACAAAAATGTCGAAATTCACCTCAAAAGCTAACACAAGTTTTAAACAGACTTCTTCGGAAATGATATGATTACTATACTGTTGTCAGGTTGTAAGGATTACAGTTTTTGGTATTAATGTTGATTTACTCAGAAATAAATACTATTATTCTAAAACCAGTTGCTGGTAAGATACGGGTTATGTTCTTCTCATATATTTGATGATGGTATGATACTACACCCCTAACGGGAGTGATTGTACTTGATTTTCATGTGATGAAGACACAATCTTTCAATCAGTTAAATTGAGGTCTGGAGCTGGCATGTCAGTAACTTTTAGTAAGCCTTTGTGAATTTATGTATCATTGTGATTTTGCGTATTTTCTTTTGTTACCTATTCTGACATCCGGCTAGAACTTCTTTTAAACTGAGTTTTACTGTGTACATTGCGAATTGTTTTCTTATTCTACATTGGCTAGATGTATAGCGGGACAATGGAGATCGTTTAAAACATGTTTCAACCCCCCCTCCATTCTTGCACCTGTCCAAAATTAGGAAGACCCATTGGTAGCCTTCGGCTGTTGTTTGTTCCTTAATCGGGTTGTTGTTTCTTTGACATATTCCCCATTTGTAAAATTTTAACCATAAACAAGATACAACGATATCTTTTGTTTCCCTCATCATGAAAATGTGAACAATTTCTATTGTCACGAACATGAACTTTTGTAACAGTACTATTTTTGTTATGTGTGATACCCGACGGATAACATGAATGACATACAAATCAAAAAGTTAGAGGGACATTTTTGTTTCTTTATTTTCAGATACTACATGAGTGTTTTACCTGCGAAATTCTAAAATTTTAAAAGATACATTTGATTCAGAAAAGAAGACCTTTTATAAAAACACCTCTTTGCTATATGGAACGTAACACATGCTCCCTTTAGGTACGTTCTTAACTTTTGTCAAAATATAAGAAAGCTCTGTTAACACCTTATCTTTCTACTTTTCGTCTTGTTTAAGAAACTATTTTGAGAGACTAAAATTATCTAAATATCTCTTGTTTTCATAGCAATGGACCTGAATTAAACTGATTAAAAGATTGTGTCTTCATCACATGAAAATCAAGTACAATCACTCCCGTTAGGGGTGTAGTATCATACCATCATCAAATATATGAGAAGAACATAACCCGTATCTTACCAGCAACTGGTTTTAGAGTAATAGTATTCACTTCCGATGTAAATACCCTATGCTAATTAACATTTTTCTTAGCAATTACTCCTCCATTTAAATACGTTCATCTACAAAAAGCAAATGATTTAAATTTATGGTTTGAAATCTGACATTATTAACTTTACGTGACTCAGTTTAAATATGCATGTGGAATTACTTCTTTTTAGTTATAAATACCTATAAGAAGTATTTAATCCGACTTAAAATTATAACGTTTGGAACGGATTGGCGATTTATAAAAGGTTGCTTTACTGCTTGAGTGACTTGCCTTACACTTGAAAAGTTAAAAGGATGTTGATATCGGATAACGGGGGCTTGGCTCATTCGTTTGATTTAGTTTAACCATATCTGCAAACAAATCAAATGACCGAAAAAAGGAATTTATTAGACTGGTATTCAACCTTGTGTTAACTTTTATTCGTGTGTTTATCTGTCCTATGTGTTCTCCCATTTATTTGTATTGTAGTCTTGTAATGTAATGATGTAATTTTTTTGTTATATTTCGCATTGCCATAAAAGTGGGAGGTTTGGCTTGCCAGGTTCAACTCACAATATTTTCCTTTAAAATGTCCTGTACCAAGTCAGGAGAATGGCGATTGTTATATTATAGTTCGTTTCTGTGTGTGTTACAATTAATGTTGTGTTTCTATTGTGTCGTAGTTCTCCTTTTATATTTGATGTGTTTTCCTCAGTTTTAGTTTGTAACCCAGATTTGTTTGATTTTTCTCAATCGATTAATGAATTTCGAACAGCGGTATACTACTGTAGCCTTTATTTACATGATTTGAAATAGATTCAAATAAATTGAAAGAAACGGATTTAATTGTTATCTATATTTTTTGAATAGTTACTAATTTCATTTTCAAATATAATTCATAACTCTCTGTCGATCAATCTATATTCCTGTTACTTGTGTTATGGTGTACTTAACCTCATCTTGTATTCTATAGCATGTTTCTCTATTGTCATAACAAATCTTAATATCTAATAAAATTAATAGATTTAGCTAACAAAGTCCTTATATTTCAATAAGTTACTTTATTTGTTAATGGAAAATTGTTTTAATGTTAATTAGGCTTAAATTAAAAATTGTTTGCTTTCTTCTCTCTGTGATTAAAGTAAGATAACTCTGGTCAATTTTCCTAACATTCAATCATTATAGGAAGATGATGTAGTTCTGCTTTCATTTATAGTCTTTTTCAGAAAAGTTCTAATTGTTTTGGGTAGGTCCCAATTACAATTTTACACTCTAGCATTCGGCATCAGTTAGAAGCTTCTGGAATAAAATGGTGGCTATGGTGTACTGTTTTGTATTTGTGTTAGGCGTTATTATACTTCTTTCATGTATTTGTCTTAAGGGATCGAGTAGAGCAGATCAGTTACATCAGCTTTCTGCTTCATTTGAGTTCTGGCATAATGGTATACACCATACCGACCTTAGAAACAAATGGCCTTTACGAGTAGAATGACGAATGCTGTTGAACAGTTTTTGATGCATACCACAACTTGAAACAGTGTATTCTTGACAGCACAATTAATGTTTTTTCACCGGCATATTGTACCTCAAATTAAAAGTAGGAAAAAAGTGTTGTATTTTTTTTTTATAATTTCCAGGATATGGCTTTAATAGAGAGCAATTTCATGAATACTGGGAAGATGCTTTTTCTGTGACATAGTCACTTGTTTCAGAATATTTCCCCCTATATACCTTCATGGTATATTAAGGTCTAACAAAGGAAAGTTTTATTCTGTAACGAGTGCCTGTGATCTGTGATTTAAAGCAGTTTGTTTCATCGCTTAAGAAAGTTATTGATGATGAAGGCAGATTTGACCTTGCTTATTTTTTACGTATAAACACGGTATGCATACTGATAGATAACAAAAAAATATTTATAAGATAACAAAATAATTCTTTATATTGGTATATATTAATTTTAAGCATTTCATAACAAATAAAAGAAATTATAGATATACATAAACGACTTTGATAAACTAATGAAAAATCCGAGTATCTAGTACATTACAGATTTTGTAATGATTTTCAATTCAATAAAAAAAACTATATTTATGAGATATAATTATAACCTTGTTCAAGGTAGACAATCAACATATTGACTTTATGAAATTAAACATAGACTCAATGTTTAAAGGAATATAACTCTTGTATACAAATGACACATCAATCGAGTTATTTAGCTGCGAATTCGTGCACCACCTTCAATGAAGATTCTAAATTATCAATATAACCACAAGTTGTTAATCTATAGATATTGACGACTAATGAATGCTAACCACAGTAAAGAATATTTGTTTGAAATTTTTTAACACTTACTCAGAAAAATACTCGAACTACTTGACTTTCAAAGCTCATAATTAACGTGTTTACACACTGATATAATATGGTTGTTTAACATTACAAACCTGTAATCGTATAAGACGCTATACACCTCGTGTGCTTTGCATTAACTTATCCAAAAATATATATCTCTTTATGTATTGTGTATGTGCATGCATTGCAGAAATCATTACTAAACATATACAGTTATAAAATGCGATGTGACTGTCAGCAATCAAAGTTCGAGTCCATTTAAGCCTCTATGGGTCATCGAACGGCCATTGTTACACTATTATAGAATGGATCACAAGAGTTGGTCTCTGGTGAAAAGTGGTCAAATTGGATATATTCTTCAGGGTTTTATATAAGATAAAACCCCAAATGACTGCGTAACGTCCAATAACACATATGTAATGCATTTTCAGGAACCAAAAATTTATTAAACTATGCTACAAAAAGAGCCCACGTCCTTTCCATCAGAACCATTTTTCTGACCCCCAATTGGAAAATCCTGTTAAAACATCTTGGATAAATGTAATTTCATTTTGACCCGAAATATAATCCCAAAAGTTAAGGCAACAGGGAGACTATCGTAACGGTCTCTAATAGATGTTTCGAATATTGCAATCCTTTTTTTGCAACAACGATAACGTTTTTTAACCACGATTTGTTTAAAAAAAATATGTTTTAAAATTGATTCATAGTTATTGATCATTTCAGCCCAATCCATAATTACAAGTTCTAGCAGCATCGTATACACTGTGGAAGGTTCAACGAAACATATGACATTTGAAGACACTGACCCAAATATGTTGATCAGGTTTATCAGAAATGGATTTATTGTTGAAGACTATTTGAGATCGAAAGCAAACAAATATGACATAAGATTACATCCAAGTAATATTGAATTTCAAATCATAAATGTTACATCAAGTGACTCAGGATTTTATTGGTTACAACATAGAGACCCTGTAACTATAACTAGTAAGTGTATTGTTACGTTTTACATGTTTCCGATGGGATTTTACTGTATCAGTCGATGATTGTCGTTGGCATATAGTATATACTTAAAAAAATGATAAATTGCAATCAGAATGATATACATCAATGATACAAATAGAATTATCTGTTTAACAGAGATCGACGAATATAATTACAATGGTATAGTGTGCAATCTGTCTGGCCACATACGTTCTTCAGTTGTCATTCAATTAAATATCAGCATTTAGATTATTTCTTTTCTGCAATTGGATGTTTTTTAATACATGAATAGCTTTCCAGATATTCTTAGCCTGTATTTGTATACTACACAGATATTCCTTTAAAGCTCCGCATAATGTACTATATTTGTGTAATGCAACTGGCGAGTCTTGCATATTTTTTATAATACTACTCATAATGTGCATTGCAGTCACATTCCAAGGACACATTGCTCCGTCTGCGAATGTCCCAGTCTTCGTTTTTCGGTCTGCAAATTTCTGCTGACAAGCAAATATGAACAGCAGATTTAATTCCATTTTTAGTCTCTAAATATCAGCTATATTTGTACTCGGATCGAACATTCTGCGTGTTTAGTTCCATTTTTCAAAAGTTGGAACTATTTTTACCCTTCTACACTAAATTGATATTATATTAGGCTTAAAAACATTACGAACAAATTCCCGACTTGAATATTTCTACTAACTTTGGGAGGCTAATAATGTGTTTTATTGTAAATCTTTTCGAGCAAACAGCATAAACGACACGGTCTGTAGAATACACACTTAAAACAATCAGTCATGCATGAATACATAACCTTTTTAAAATGGTTATGTCTTTAAAGAAGTTTTTTAATGCGTTTATTTGTCAAGATAACAAAATTTATAATATATTTGAATTCAGACCATTATTTGGTGATACTTTATATAAAGGATATGAGATTAATAAGCTGACATTATCAGTTTTTTATGTTAGTTATTATGCAGAAGAAAGAAGCGTTACGGGTGTCTTTGGTTGTATGTATTATAACATCCTACAAGTTCGTGGTTGCATTTGTGGGGTATTTAAATGAATTTCAGGTGAAAAAATGTAGCAACTGACAACGAATTTTCAGGTTGCGTTTCTGTATCCGGAAAGAACAGCTTGGTACTTATAAACATTGAAAGACAACTTTAACTGCGAATAGTGTTGTACTCGTAACGGACATGTTCTAGTTTGCTCATTTTAAGCCATCTGATAACAAAATCTCCTCTTTTTGTACTGAAATAAATAGTACTTGTCACAAACATTCATTTGTGTATTTTTTAAGGGTTAACATAAACATTCTTACCTTTACTTTTGCTTCCGGCAATACCAGGTTGCTGACCAGGAAATATAATTTTATATGCGGAATAGTGAAGGTTATGTTACAAAGAGATATCTTGCAATTATCAACTGGCAACAGTAAACCGTGTTATTACTTTGTTGGATTTTAAAAGTATTTAAGCCTATTCTTCGGGCTTCCACCTCATAAAATTGAAATAAATAAAGTGCAAATGCAACAACACGATCAAGCTCACAATGTACACAGTGAGTGGCACACACCCTGTAACGCAGAAAAGCTGTTCGTACTACACTACATAGCTAGAAACAGGAAATAACATAAAATTGAAAGTCTATGAGCAGCCCCCCCCCCTCATACATTTAAGACTCGAATGTAATAATCAGCAAGGGCTCTTCCAACGGATATATAAAGCATTGTTAAAAAAAGGATTCGGAACATATCATTCTATGACAAAATTTAGAACAAAACAACTCTTGCTCTGTTCGGCATTTTCGAGACTCAACTTGTATGTATTGCAATTTACCTCGATGGTCACAATCGTACCAATTATGAAGACCGTTGGTACCAGTCAAGACCAAATTAGCACATATCCGACAGCCGCTTTAAAAGACAACGCAGTGATTAAGGCTCCTGTTTTCACGGGAGTCCTGAGATCAGATGTATATGTTATTTTACGACCCCAGTACGTCAAACAGCAGCAGATGTGTTTTCCAACAGGACAAAAACTACAACAGAATGATATGAAAATACATGGTCCTCAACATGATTGACAAGGCATTTTTCTAATTTAAGACACAACTCCAGTTTTAGATATTCAACATGTTATATTAGCAAAGAAAACACACAGAGAGCTCGTCAATTATATTTAAAAAAATGTGTTGCCGTAGTGTTTGAAGTATGCCTAGTGCAAAATGTTCATCGATTTACAGTCATGTAGTAGTATGTCAATGGGGACACTAAGACAGTAAACCTGTAATAAGTAATATGCATTGAATAACAGCTAAGGAGTATAATGTAGTGATTTCAGAAAGGTATATAAACAAAGGCTTAACAAAATATACGGTTTAAAAAGCTTTAAGATACTGCCAATGTTTCTTTTAACAATGTATACAACCATTTCAATTGACATGTTATTGTTTGTCTGTCTATGTTGTTATTTTACACTATTGTTTCAGATAACGGTTGAAGGTTTGGTAGGATTAAAAGGATTCTGATGTTCGGTAGTTGTCATTTGTTGATGTGGTGTAATGAAGTCAGTGGCTGATTAAATTAATTTTTTATATAATTATGATGTCAAGAAAGATTTTAAAGTTCAAACGTTCGAATGTTCACAGGCTGTCTTTAAAATTGAATTGTTCGAATTTTCGATATCTCACACGTGATCGTATGTTTGTATAGCTGTTCAGTCATGATTGAATACGTTCGAATATTTAGTGCATGAGTTCCAGCCTACCCAAGAGGAGGAGACCTTGGCGGAATATCCGGTACCAATCTTATCTCGTTCGAGTCATAAGTTGGATCTTATATAGTTCAGAAAAGTCAGCAATCAGCTTTCAACAATAGCCAAAAAATGTCAACAGTTTATATAGTAGTCTAGCTATTAAATAATACATGTACTAGGTTGGTCAGTTGACAATGTTATTAACATCTTTACAATTATATAACGTCAGCAGAATACATGTTCGATTAATATCTGGCTGCAGGGAATATGTTCTATAATATTCGTGCACATTGTTATTTAGCGTCTATAGGATAAATTAAGTTGTTTCAGTAAGTTAATATTTGACAACACCTTGATTATTATTGTTATGTAACACATATTGTGTAACAAATGCCTTTCAACCCAAAAGAAGAACGAAAATTCGGTAAAATACGATAGTCCTTCTTTCTGTATGCTATTATAAATTCTTTAGTTCCTTGTTAAGCTTGCGGTAACCATCACCACATATATCTTTCATAAATTTCGGCAAGTCCAACATCTGGACAAATAGAGTTCAAATAATTCACAAAGTTCAAGATTTGGGTATATATTTAGTTCATTAATTTTCCTTCACCATCATAGAATAATGGTCATCAACCGCTTGTACACGTATCGGTAATTATCTGCTTGTGAATTCGGTCATCAACGTTGTAAGGTTTACAATATAGTTCCATTACGAAGTTGTTGACGCATCTACCTCTCGGTACATTCTTCTCAAGAGATTGTTAACATCGATCTTCAGTTAAGTGCTGTACTCGATACATGTCGCAGAGGAAGACATCTCTCCGGAAGCATCTGTTCCAACCAATTGCGTTGACACTATTTTGTAACAATTGCTTGTGTCATTGTAACCAGAATTTACAACTTTCTTTTTGGCTAACCGAGATATATTCTGATTGAATTAACAGTACAAACATATGGCTATTCCGATGAATGCCGCACCTAATCCCAATAGTAAACTTATCCTAATATGGAAAACCTTAATTGCAATTTCTAGAAGAAAAAAAATGTCGTATACATTTTCTATAATTTCAAGAATCTTGAAATAACATAATAAAAACAAAGATTCGTATATCAACACAAGACATGAACTGTATTTGAAAATTTATAATAAAAAAATCATTTTGATCAATTTATATAACCCCTACACCTACATGATCCCTATAAAATATATACTAAAAACTATATGTGTTAATTTGTTACCGATTGTAATACTTTTACTACTTACCTAATCTTAGTTTTTTTATTACTTAATCTTAACGCTAAATATATAGACCACAGATTTATTTTCATCAATCTAAAAAACAACGTTTTACCTTTTTTCTATAAATAGTACATATTTTCCTAATATCATAATCTTCCCTTTCTTTTTTATATATATTTGTTTTAATTGCTTTAAAACATCAACAACCTACTGCCTATCCTTTCTATACATTTCAATATGACTGAATGTATATATGTTGAGATTTTATGAATTCTAATTCGTTTAAAAACTAACTTACATCTCAAAAACTACAACAATTTTAAGTTTTTCCTATGCTTATATATAAACCAAAGGCATTGCCAGACTAATATGTTTTGTTTACTCCTAAATTGATTATTTCTCATTAGTGTTCATGAAAAATTTCAATTCTACTTTAAAGCTAGTTTTCCTTTTATGTCAATTATATATTTCACTTACATTTTTTTTTCATTAATCATGAAGTTCATATGTCTATCATTTTTTTAACCAATATCAAGCTACCACAACAATACTGTAAATCCCTTAGGGCAAAACCTATTAATGTTTATCTGTTACGTGCTATTTTCTGAAGATATATCTCTTTTTCTATAAACAATATGTTAATATGGCGTAATCAAACACCATAAACAACTTGCACCATTTAATTACTAACATCACGTATGTTAATCATCCGAAGAAGGGGTTGGACTCTAAAATTATAGACTATTTGTTTTTTTCTAAACAAATGTGCGTCAACACTACCTTACTGCGTAAACTAAAACAAATTAAGGGCAATAACACGCAAATAATGTATCCTCAATGTACTCTTGACTTCATCTACCAAAGGTTCTAATTCAACCTTCATTTTCAGCGGTGCTCTACTAATTTTACGTAAAACAAATATTTTCTAGAATAATTGAGTGCATCTTAAAAAAAAACCAACCATAATATGACTAAAAACCACCATTAACAATGATTAAATACGGAGGAAAATGCTTTGGTATCAATCATTTTACTTCTCTTTTTTTTTTACTTATATACTCGATACGAAAACTAGCTTCAAGCTTTCAAAAAATTGTTTTATTTTTTAAGAATCATATATATTATTTATCCTATTTATTGAATAACAGCAAATAAAAAAAAAAAAAAATTACAACAAAATAAATTTTAATTCTTAAATCGACTTATACCTAAAATACCTGATAACAAAAATCGTGCCTTTAACATCTCGTTAACAACTTCTGATTTTAAGCCTCTTAAAAATACGGCCTTACTCTTTTTAAAACTTTACTAAATATGTGTGCCATCCCTTGAAAAGCCATTTCTACTTTTTGTACAGACATAATAATATCTTGATTGTCCATTAAGAAAAATGTTCAGTCATGATGGAGTACATTCGGATATTAAGTGCATGAGTTCCAGCCTACCCACGAGTGGGGAGACCTTGGCGGAATCTCTGGTACCAATCTTATCTCGTTTGAGTCCAAAGCGTGATCTTATATAGTTCAGAAATGTCAATCAGTTTTCAACAATGACCAAAAATGTCAACAGTTTATAAAGTAGTCTAGCTATTAAATAATACATGTACAAGGTTGGTCAGTTGACAATGTTATTAACATCTTAACAATTATATAACGTCAGCAGAATGTATGTACGATTAATATCTGGCTGCTGGGTATATGTTCTATAATATTCGTGCACATTGTAATTAAGTGTCTATAGGATCAATTAAGTTGTTTCAGTAACTTTATCATTGAAACCACCTTGATAATTATTGTTATGTAAAACATATTGTGCTATAGTGGTTCATACCCCTAACGGGAAGGATTGTGCCTGATGTTCATATGATGAAATCATAATCTTTCAGTCAGTTTAATTGAAGTCTGGAGCTGGCATGTCAGTTAACTGCTAGTTGTCTGTTGTTATTTATGTATTATTGTCATTTTGTTTATTTTCTTCAGTTACATCTTCTGACATCAGACTCGGACTTCTCTTGAATTGAATTTTAATGTGCGTATTGCTATGCGTTTACTTTTCTACATTGGTTAGAGGTATAGGGGGAGGGTTGAGATCTCACAAACATGTTTAACCCCGCCGCATTTTTGCGCCTGTCCCAAGTCAGGAGCCTCTGGCCTTTGTTAGTCTTGTATTATTTTAATTTTAGTTTCTTTTGTACCATTTGAAAATTAGTATGGCGTTCATTATCACTGGACTAGTATATATTTGTTTAGGGGCCAGCTGAAGGACGCCTCCGGGTGCGGGAATTTCTCGCTACATTGAAGACCTGTTGGTGACCCTCTGCTGTTGTTTTTCATTTGGTGGGGTTGTTGTCTCTTTGACACATTCCCCATTTCCATTCTCAATTTTATGTGATCATAATGTCTCCTTTTTTGAATATGTATTAGACCGTTGTTTGACCGTTTGAATGGTTTTAAACTAGTTATTTAAAGAGCTCTTTGTAGCTTGTTTTTTCAGTGTGAGCAAAGGTTCCGTATTGAATACCGTACTTTAACTTATAAACTTTTATAAATTGTGACTTGAATTGAGAGTTTTTCTCCTTGGTACTCATACCACATATACCTACTCAAGTTGGATTACTTGCAGACTTGGTCGACTGAACTACCTAATAACAAATTTAAAGATAGACATACCCCAGAGTTTGGGGATATCTTTTTTTTACTTAGCCTTATTAGTGTTATTTGCAGCACTTTAAAATATATTGTACATTAAACTTGTATATTCTTATTTTAATTGTAGATATATTCTGTCAATCATCTTATAACGAGTGTGCTATTAACGGATCATCGGCAGTACTCACATCTATAATCGAGGCGTCAGTTTGTTATACACCAAAAAGAAGATCGCATGATTGGGGATGCAAGAAAAGAATATTAAGCAATTTCAAAAGGCATCTGGACTTTTACATTTACAATGTTACCCTTGAAGACGAAGGAAAATATGAATTTTGGAATATGTTTGATACAATCAAGCTGCAAGTATTCAGTAAGTAGTTGACTTACTACAGGGTATTTCATACAAATACAAGTATAATCTATTATACAAGTATAGCCTTTGAATAAGGTCAATACGAGGATATGACATTTGTACGACCTGAAAGAAGAATAATGACCGATGACACCTAAATAAAATTGAACATGAGACTCTTTTTAACCGAATCAAATTAGTTAGAATTTACAAAAATAATGACATAACTATATATCTTAAATTACAACAATGCAAGTTATACTATAATATATAACTCACACCTACCCTCCCCCTTCCCCAATTATCCAAAAGGAAAAACTGTTCGAAATACATACATATTTAAGCATGACTATTAATAATTCTGAATGCTATTGTTATATAACTAAACTACAAGATGGTAAAATGGACTTTCAACTGATGATGTAAAAAAAAACACATAATTAAGAGGTTTGTTGCCAGAAATAATTTGTGTGTCTGTGAAAAGGATTAATATGCTTTTATTCATTTATTAATAACTCAATTAAATTGAGAATGGAAATGGTGAATGTGTCAAAGAGACAACAAAACGACCAACGAGCAGAAAAAAAGCAGAAGGCCACTAATGGGTCTTGAATTCAGCGATACAATCCCGCACCGAAGGTTGCTTCAGATGGGTCATAAACAACATGTTTTATAGTTAAGTGATAATGGACGTCATACTAAACTCCGGTCAGTCAAGATAATACATCAAAGAAACTAAACTAATATGCGGCAAGGTTAAAGGAGTAGGTTCAGTAAGACCCCTTTTTGGCCCCAAAATACAGCAGTTTTACAAAAGTGTGAAAATGTAATCTTTTAGCCATTTACTGGAAAGTAGAATGTTTCTGCTACATAAATATGAGCTGTTTTTGACAATACAATGCACACTTATCGGGTACTAGCATCATTAAGTCATGCTAAATAACTGAAATCTTCACAATTTGAGCATTTTAGTTAAATTTTAGACAGTTTCCGTCTAAAATGAAAGTGGCCGCATTCGTGTTCATTCATAATATTGAAATGTAAGTTGTATTTGATGATAATACATAATATATATAAAGGTTGAGAATGAACACGGATGCGGCCACTTTCATTTTTGACAAAAACCATCTGAAAAGTGACGTTTTTTTGCATATTTGATAGATTTTATATATTTAAGCTTGAATCGGAGCGTTTGTAATGACCAAATCAGTCAATCTTCACAATTTGAGCATTTTAGTTAAATTTTAGACAGTTTCCGTCTAAAATGAAAGTGGCCGCATTCGTGTTCATTCATAATATTGAAATGTAAGTTGTATTTGATGATAATACATAATATATATAAAGGTTGAGAATGAACACGGATGCGGCCACTTTCATTTTTGACAAAAACCATCTGAAAAGTGACGTTTTTTTGCATATGTGATAGATTTTATATATTTAAGCTTGAATCGGAGCGTTTTTAATGACCAAATCAGTTGAAATCTTTTACATTAACTAATCGAATCAATTTAAATAGACACTTAAGTGTTTAGAAAGTGTCCAAAATATTTCGTTAGATCAACCTGAAATTTGAGGCCAAAATCGGCCCTTACCGGACCTACTCCTTTGTTTTGATATGGTATCATGCAAGAATTACTGAATGCATCTTTAGTATAAAATCATAGAGTATCTCTATATTGAAGAAAAGTTAAAGGGTAAGTAATGAAATGTCAAAATTGGTAAGCAAACAAATAATTCCATAGTATTCATGTACGTTCAAGTTATAAACATGTCCTACAAGTTTTACATTCAGTTAATGTCACAATTTTTTTTGACAACATAAACACAGTAAGTACATGTACAAGTAAGAACAATACACATATAGCTATCAAATCTTAGGACAGGCAAACATAATGAGTAGTTGTAGGGACAACTCACACATAGCTAATATATTTGTGGACATTTTTAACAAAGTAAATAGATGTGTGAATGATAGGTTAACACAACTATAGCAAGTAAATACCTGAACAGCATACACAAGGGAAAGAGAAATTAGGACGAAATTAACATCATAAGCAGATGTAGGGACAACACAAACAAAGTAGTTAAATCTTAAGACAACATATACATAGTAATTAAATCATAAAGCAACACAAACAGAGTAATTAATTCTTAAGATAACACACACATAGTAATTTAATATTAAGACCACACAAGCATAGTAATTAAATCCATAGACAATTTAGCAAGAAGATTTTAGGACAACGATAACATTGTAAGTAGATATAAGGACATAACAAACATAATATTTATATGAGAAGGAAGAACACATCATATAAGTAGTAGATGTGTAAACAACATACACATAGAGGCAGATGCATGGAAAGCTTACACATACATTGTAGATAGTAGATGTAATCATGGTAATGACAACACAAACATAATATTTATATGAGAAGGAAGAACACATCATATAAGTAGTAGATGTGTAAACAACATAAACATAGAAGTAGATGCACGGAAAGCTTAAATATGAATTGAAGTTAGTAGATGTAATCATGGTAATGACAACACAAACATAGAAATTAGATTTTAGGACAATATAGTAATATTAAGTACTTTTATATACACTGACGGTACTGCTATAATTGTTGATTTGTTAGGAAAATATAAAGACTGTAGGTATAAGTACGTTTTTGAAAATAGTTTTGATTTGCTTTTTACAGAATTATGGTTCATTAATCAAACCCATCTTAAAACAATAGTAGGACAAGAAGGGGAAACAATACAAATCGTGTGTTCCTCTGACACTGAACAGTACATAACTGCGTTAACGTTAGAATCAAATGGAACAATCAAAGCAGTTGGAGATAATCAAACTGTGAGCTATTCGTTTACACCAGACAGATCAGATCATCTGACAAAATATCAATGTGTGGACAGTAAACACTCTTCGATAATGATTGAGGTGGAATTAAGTATAAAATGTAAGTAGGTGTAGAAGCATGAATAAATAGTACCTGTTGAAATCTGGCCACAACGTGCAGGGATATTGTGCAGGGTTCATTCATTACTAGTGCTTACCTGTACAAAACAACATGTTGTATGGATCGATAATGTGGCCGCGAAGTAACGTTCTTAGACTTAACATTTTTTAACGTTAACATCTTTTCTTTTATTGTAAATGATCTCAAATAGAAATATTGTAATCAGGTATGTTCAATCGTAGATGTCATTCGGGTCTACATTCTTCAACGTCGTAAGGATCTAATGAACATTTCCATTACAATTTTAACAGTTTGCAGATATATCAAAACTAATTGTTCTACGCTTTCCCTTATTCTTGTAAAATCGATGATAGTGTTTGAAACACAACATTTTACACATCAATTGAAAACGTAGAATCAAATTTCTTGTTCAAGGTTATGCAAGATTTGTTAACGAACGCATTGCACTGATAATCGAATACATCAAGCTCGTACAAACTTTTTCAAAGACAACGCAACTATACGGTTCTTCATTTAAATTCATTTGTAGATATAGTTTTACAAAAAAAAGTGTACCTGATTTCTAACATCGCATTTATTCTCATTTTTCAACTATATTTTGCAACAACATACCCCTTGTTGCATGATATAGCGTAAATCTAAATCATGTTAACACTCTAAGGACTTCATGGTAGTTGTTTTCTCCAACCATGTTCTACCACTAGTTACTTATAATAAGTATCTCATAATACTGATCCGTTACAATAATTACAATAATTTATGATTGGTTGCAAATTCCTCTTTTAGTGTTTTCATGCTATAAAACGAACACACCAGCAGAACGTTACACAGCATCTAAGCGTTTGGTCATTCAGAAATTAGGTATCATTTACGGAGCAAATTGTCTCCGAAATATAGAAACAAAGCAACAATAATCGTATCATTTGTGCACGGGTTACAAAAAAAAAACCGAGGAAAACACATCAATTACAAGAGAAAAACAACGGAACAATACAAACACGAAGTGCAACAAAAAACAAACGTCAAAAACAACATACATTGAAACAAACCACTTGATAACAACTGAAATATTGCAGACTTTGTACAAGACAAATTTAAGCAAGCATGATGGCTTGAACCTGGTTTCACGGCATGTCAAACCTCCCTCTTAATGGCAATGATATAATTACGGTTTATATGACAACATTACATAACAGGAATACATAACAGATAAATGCAAGAACTGCACAATACATAAATGAATAATATAACAGTGCATCTCGACATGTTGACAACAGAATAACACCTAAACCTAATATTAATTAAGGACAGTTCATCAAAACAGCATAACGTAAATGTGCTTCACATGAACGTATCAACGCAACATGTTCTTTTCTTAAAATAAAGTCAGGATAACGTTTGTAATGGTTTGGTTTGATGTATTTTATAACATTTACAAGCATATAAATATAGAATTGTATAGAAAAATGGTGTAATTAATTGTACTATCTAACTATTTTGGTTTATCTTCTAAATATAACTGTATAAAGCAGATAAATACTGTACATAAAGTAGATTTAAACTAAAAATCATATAAATGAACTAGGCGACTTATTATTTTTTACTATTACATACAAATAGGAAAAAAAGAATTACAATTACCAACGATAAGAAATAAAACAAAATCTTATCAGAACTATTGATAAAACATCAAAACTAAATACACGAATGCTGGATGTACATAAACCACGACACGACTTATTGCGATACAAATTCAAACTCAGTATAACAATCATCAATTCGAATTTTTCCAACACTATAGCCTTCGATTTGACATAGCTCGAAATATTTAATTCACGCATATGAGCTAATGATGCTCTACATCAAGACCTTAATGATATTTATCGAGAGCTGATCACAATGAGAACGCTCATTAATGACTAACGACAGTCATATAGCAAGAATAGAAATCATTACCTGTATCCAATTGGACAACAAACCATGCTGTAAACATGTTCTTGAATGCACAAAAGACTTTCAGACTAAATTGAAGCAATTTATGTGGCATAGGTGAACGTTTTGAAACATTTATCTTTTGCACTATTTGCTTTCAGGCATGATTTATTATTCATAAATACTGCGTTGATATCTATGTTTATATGAGGATATGAATATAAACTATGTTGAATGTTAAATTGTATATTGTAGATTCCCCTGTTGTCACATGCCATTTAACAAATACAACTATCAAATGTGATTGTGATGGCATACCAGAAAACTACAGTGTGTACCGGTTAGATCAAATATCAAGGAATGGAGAACTAGTCCGCTCGGTAAATTTGAATACTGAAATATTCACCTTCCGCACAGGTCCTTTTCCTTACCAGAAAAATGGCAGATATACGTGTTTTGTTAGTAATGGCATACCAGATACTACTGGAAAGGTTCTGCAGAATTGGTCAACAAATGTAACATATAGAGGTAGAGTTAGATTGTATATATATTGTTTTCTACACATCTATTGCATAAGGCTTATCCATAATATTTACCATTGCATTTTAAGATGTTAATTAACTTTTCCGAATCACTTAATAAAAAGTCGACAAATATTATCATTCTGAATTCAGCCTATGTAATAATCATTCGATGTTTGTGAATTTGGTTTGTTATATAATCATGGTGCACGTTTCAATAAAACGATGTTAAAAATAGTTTCCTTAATTTCGAACATTAAACAAATTGTGCATGCCTTGTTTAGCGTTTTCCTGAATATTTTAAACATTTTAATTCGTAATATCAAATTGAATACAATATAGTATTGATAAATCAAAGTGACATAGTTTAATTGTAAGTGATTTGCTCCTATTGAGTTTGATTCACAATAATTTTTTTAGGTCCACCTGTATTTTCTGCAGAAAACAGAAATGTGAAACATGGGGAAGTCGGATTATCAATATCAATGTCGTTTTATATATACAGCTACCCAGCTGTTGACGAAGTAAACATTGAAAACATAGGACAGAAGCAAAACAAATTTGAAAAACTTAAAAATTACAACATTTTAAAATCTACATTACTTTACACAGAGTTTGATAATGCCGTCGGTGTTGAAGGTTACGAGATTTTGATTGAAAGTGAAATATTAGAAATTGACGACTTTCATGCCTATCTTATAATAGCAAAGAATCACTTAGGGGAAAGCAAGTATCGTTTTGAAATTATAGATCAAGGTAAGTGAAAACTGAAAGCGAGAAAAGAACCACAGATTTTACAATAAACGCACACTCCGTTGCATAAAACAAAAAAATGACATAAAGACAATCAATGTTTCAAGAAAAAAACCTTAAAAGAAGACAAAACATTTTTAACAACTATAAAACCCACAAATAAACTGACAAAAATCGCAGATGCGCTGATTCAGTAGCAATGGTCGTCTTCCTCATAGCTGATGAAAATTCGGTGTTGCTACAAGAGGACATGAATTTGACTCTTACAAGATTCACACTAAAATAGAAACGTTTATAATACTGGAACTGTGTTTCAAAATAAGATTGTCGATATAAAACCGAAGCAGACGCTTACTACCTTTCATAACCTTGAGTTGTAAGATTTTCAACCCGACACGATTTCTCAATATTTAAGATAGCACAACACAAATATTTTTTTACTTCCAATCACTAACCTTTAAAATGCTGTAACTTTCTTATGAATTCATAGAAAATAATAATAGAGGTATATATAGATAGATAAAATATTACTCTTTAATTACTCTAAAATTGTTGCAATATTTTTTGTTATGGAATCATTATGTAATCAATTATTATGTAATTAGTGGCAAAATCTGGGTTAGTTTACTTGAATGAATTTGGCTCTATCATCTCTTCAACTATACAATTTGTTTTAACGGAATCTTAATCAACACAGCAACAAAAATAAGTCTGTGTGAAATACTTAAAAAGTACAAGCGAGTCTACCAAATTAACACGGTTGTCGAACCTGTATTTAACACTTATTTACTTAAACAATGTTAAACATGTGTAGATTCTTGCCATGTGTACCGAGCATTTGTTTGTTCACGTATTGGTAATGTTTTACGTTTTTTTTTTTAAATCAATTTTTCGAAAAAAAGATAAAAGATACACGGAATACCGATAGGAAAAACATGTATGAAGTTTAAAACAAAATCATACTCCAGCTTCTCTTGAAAGATACCGAGGCAAACTCAACAAAATATGAAAGCTTTATTCGGGGAATTAATAAACTGAATTGCTCAATTCAATATAGTTTTTTTTAATATATGTATTTCAGAAAATTTCCCTTTGGCCAAAGGTAAGAGAATAATTTTCGTGATAGTTTGCTGCATAGCTACCATTCTACTTGTTTATTTGACGATTATTCACGTCTGCGTATTTGTTAAGTATGTAAAGACTCGGAATCAAAGACTACAGAATCTGCAAGAAGACCACATTTATCACACATATGATGAAATTGGCACAATTGCGTTCCGCGCTGTCAGCAGCTTACATTCGGCAGACATAATAGACAATCTAGGCCAGAACCCGACAGGAGAGCATACAAATAATGTCTCATTTGATGCCAATCTGCAATCAACAATTGACTACACAACTGAATTAAATTCAGGCTTTCTCAATGATGGGTTACAACGTGAGATAACAAACGTACACGGGCAAGGTAGCTTTATATCTTTGCTTGATACCAACTTTTCTAACACAGATTTATCGCCGATTTCTTCCACTGGTATGTCAAGAATTCAAAAAGTCGCAAATTGCAATCAAACTAGAAGAAATACAGAAAGATCAAGAGAACAAAAAAGTAAAACATGTAAAACTTGCAATAACTCTCGTAGTTGGTCTTCAAATGATGTTATGGTAGGCAATGCAAAAAACGAATATGAAAACAACTACCAACTGCAAGATGGTCACCAGTATCTCGAATGTTTTGACAGACAATTCAGAATCTCAGCTACTGACTATAGTACAAATAATCATCAAAAGAGTCAAACAAGTAATGACTCTAGACCTACAAATAATGCTATGGTAGGCCAGGCAAGAAATGAGTATGAAAACAACTACCAACTGCAAGATGGAAACCTATACTTTGAAACCCTTGATGACGGTCAGATCAGCATATCATCAACCATGGACTCTATTGTTAAAATTCAACAAAGAAGCCAAACTATTTCTGACGCTAGTAGTGGATCATCAGATAAATCTAGGTTAGGCAATGTAAGAAATGAATATGAAAACAACTACCAACTGCAAGATGGTAACCTGTACCTTGAGGTCCTTGATGATAGACACATCACTATACTATCTTCCGACTCTATTGAAAAAAATCAACAAAGAAGCAAAACTATTTCTGACGCTGATAGTGGATCTTCAAATAATGGTATGGTAGGCAATGTAAGAAATGAATATGAAAACAACTACCAACTCCAAGATGGTCACCTATACCTTGATATCCTTGATGACAGACCGATCACTTTATCATCTACTGACTCTATTGCCAAAAATCAAACAAGAAGCCAAACTATTTCTGACGCTGATAGTGTATCATCAAATAATGCTATGGTAGACAATGTAAGAAATGAATATGAAAACAACTACCAACTGCAAGATGGAAAACTGTACTTTGATATCCTTGATGACAGCCAGAATATCATTTCAGCTACTGATTATAGTACAAACAAGCAAAAACAGAGTCAAACTAGTGATGACTTTAATAGTGGATCATCAAATAATTTCATTGTGGACAATGTTGGAGATGTATTTGAAAACCCTTACCAAATGATATTACAAGATCATGTGGAAAGTCATCCGTACACCGAGATCATCCGAGAAAGACATAGCGGCACCCCATCTACTGAATCTGATAAAACTGAAAAGCAAAGAGCTCACCCAGGCTCAGCAAAGGAAAAATAATCATCAATCTTTAATTTTTTATTAACACTAAACATGCCCAAAAACAGATGATCTAAGTTTGAAGATACTATAGTGCTTTCTAAGTGTATATTCTCGTCAAACAAATTTTATGCACATATTTAAATTCAAATTCAATATGATCGTGTCGTTCTGTACAGTTTATGTCAATGATGCTTGTAATTTACCGTATAACAAACCTGCCGATAATTATTGGTTTCAGTATGAGTGAGAATCGGTTGTTTATAATAATAAATGAGCCGTCAACACGTTTAATATTACTATGTTAATTCAACATCGAGATTTGATATAAAGCGATGTCCAATCCTCACGATCTGTTTAACCTTTTTGTCCACACTCTTTTTGTATTTAATTCGGCGAAACGTTGATGATATCTTTTGCCGATATCATTTGTTAAGTCATGAAAATGTGTTTTTTTCCGGCGTTGTCTTTTTGCAGCCATTGGAATTCCTGTTAAAAACGTTATTCCGGCATAAATTAATGCGAATTTCCAATTCAAGGTTACACCTTGATATTTTTGTATTATTCATTATAGGATTAAACACTTTATAGAGGTTTTGTTGTGTTAACTGGGCGATTACCTCACAAACTAAATAAAAGTCCAAAGGACTTTTATGTCAAGTTTGTGAGTAAGAGACCCGGTTTACACATCAATAATCTCTAGAAAAAAATGTATGTAATCCTTATGCTTCTTCAGCAAAACACGCGATAATTAGTTAACATTTTTTTTATGGCTGCTATATTTACCATCAAAAGCACAATGGCATGTCGTAACTAAGGAGTACGCCGCCATATTGAATTCCTAAAAACCATAAATGTCCGATAAATGCAACAGAATCTAAAATGAAATAGTTCCATCCTCAAAAACTTCATTTTAATTAAATATTATCCGAATTTGATGCGTAAATGTAACGAAATAATCTTTCATTTTCATTCGTATGATGTCGTGTTTTGCCATGACGTAAATTCGCCAAATCCTTTTCGCGGAATTTTATTTAAATTTTAGTTTTGTACATTTTCGAAGCCTTAGTCCATTTATTTCATTTGCTATTTTTTGGTTATTGTGTATCAAAATATAAACAACTGTTATGCAATTGTTTTATAATCTCAATTTGCTGAAAATCCTAGTATTCCTGCAAACATGTGTACTGCGCATGAATAGATTACGAAAGTAGTTTCAGAAACATGGTTTATATAAGTGTAAACAAAGAGAAAAAATCTTATTGACCAATCCAATTCTAGTATTTATAGATATGCAAATGATATAAGAATGTATAGTTTAAACATTATTACAGATTTATTATGCCATGTATAAATGAGAAAATACCTTTCTAGAAATATTGGCTGTATCGACCATACAATCAGAGATACAGTACATGTTTAATAGTATAACCATTGGTCTCACCATTTAGTGGATATAAAGTAGAAATGAAAACGATTCCAAGTAATACACAAACAAATAGTCTTTTTGTATATACATGAACATAGCTGTTATTCTACGTAGATTTTTTTTTCAAATGTTTTTCAAATGTTCTTGATGATAAAGCATGTCTGTAAGGTTGCTCTGTAAAAAAGTGTAGAGGAAATGAAAGAATAATAATGAAGTAATGCACCAAAAAACAATATTACTTTCTGCTATATAGAGAACTGTGGATGGTCATTTCACGAGCAATTGATGATGTCAATAAACCTAGTGCGTTTGTATATATGTACATATGTGTATATTAAAATACATTATTGCAACTTTTTTTCATTAAAAGTAAAATAACAAAAACATTGCGTCGTATTTTTGCTGAATGTATTTGGGTTTGATCCGTTCCTCTTGTATGTTGATAGTTTTTCCAAGTGCGTTAAGTCGTTTTCCACATTAATTTCATTTACATATGTATATTTATCAATTCAAATCCACTGAAAGTCATGATTTGTGATTTCTATTCTCGTCTTTCCGACAAAACGCTTGTACTTCATTTTTGGCTATACAAATGATGTCATACATGTATCAAGTAAAATATCAAGGTTTGATGACTAGCTAAACGCATTTATTCCATCGAACTGGATTAACGGATACAGCAAATTAGTCTGCCACAAACATAGACTTACATTTAATAATTAACAACGGTAAGTGAAAAATACAAAATTGAGAATGAAAATGGGGAATGTCTCAACCTCCCCTCCCCTTTAAACCTTTAGCCAATGTAGATTAAACAAACACACAGCAATACGTATAGTAAAACAACAACGAAACAAATTTTTACAACAAAAAAGTTTCTGTTAGCTTCTAAATTTTGAACTTTCCCTGCAACATCATCTCGGCATCGCCTTTATATAGCGTGTATATCTTCCTGATGGTATAATATTCAAGAGATTGCATTTCTTATAAAACCAAGATGTAAATGTGGTGCAATTGGAATAATCCCCATGAACACGTTATGGCCAACAGATTGATTAACCGTATTTAACTATCTGTTTAAAAGATGACGACGGAAATGTTGCAATTATCATAACCGTAATTCAGTTATTTGGCCTCTTAATGTGTTATTGTCACATCTGTCTGAATTTTAAGAAAAAATCACTGAAACGAATTATCAGATCTTTTCAAAATACTTTTAGAATATAGGTTTACGATTAAAATATGATATATTTCTCAAAATATATTGATCAGTCTTTAAAGATTATTGTTTTGTTATTTTTAAAGTGACCAACTTGATCTATTTGTTTTCTAAGAATTAGATTTCAAGCTAACTAATGTTTCCCTGACCATAAATGATGTATTTAAGCCAAGTCTACTAAATTGAATATTGCGGTATATCCTATCTATGTTTCGTTCATTGTTTTGCACAAAAATCAGCAGGCTTGTTTTGTTGCTTGAATTGTTTAACGTTTGTTCGTTCGAGTCTTTTTGTATGAGTTTTGCTATTGTAAAATTGAAATAGCTACAGTGCTGCAATATGTCATTGAGGGTGGTGATATGTACTCTTTGGAAACAAACGAACAAATTTTGGCAATTTCAAATCCAAAATCGAAAAATGAGAAATGATTAGAATATATACATATACTATTTTACAATTTGTACACCTGAATGCTGTTGTATGATAAACATTTCTTGTTTTGTAATTTATCAATCGTGTTAGCATACTGGTGTTCAACACACGCTAGTAACATTAATGTGTTGCTTGTTTGTGCAATTTAGGTTGTTTTTTTCATATTTTCTTTTTATGGTGGTATTGTCTGTCTTTCTGTCTGTCTGAATTATTGAAAACTGACAAATAACCTATAATTCAGGGGTTTTCTTTTGTTGCTGTGTATCAAATGTGATGTTCGTATGATGCTTTATACATTCACCTGGTTGTTGTTTGTTTACTATGTCTTGCTATGTGATACGAGTTGTGTTCATTGTTTAAAGACGTACGGTAAACTTAAATATTATCAATTTTATCATTTTGTCCTCTATGCAGAGTTGTTATATCATATTTTGTACATCATACCACATTACGTTTATGTGTATCGATTGTTTATTAAAAAGGAAACTCTAGATTAAGGGTTGTACCTACATGTATATAACAAGTTTATTTTGAACCAAGAACTCAAGCTCGTGTCGAGAGTTAACACATAACGAGTTAGTTTGCAATTATTGAACATTTTGATAAGTAATTGTATCAGCAACAAAGTATTTCGTCACGTTCGTTGTTTGCTGTCAATATATGTAATTTATGTGTGATTTGGTCTTTCGTGCAGACTTGTCTCATTGACCATCAAACCACTTCTTCTCTTTCTTTATATCAGACAACCATTTTGATTCTTACTTTTATTCTTTTTGAGAAAATGCCGTCGGTGGACTCATGAACACTAAACTAAAGATTACCTATAGTTTGAAAGACAAAACAATTATCATTAAAGTCGAATGTTAATCAATTTAAAGTCTAAAGTTGCAATAATAAAATGATACTTAAAATCGAATATAAGAGTTTCCTATTCCTTTTAAAACGTCCTTCAAACTATTGATAGAGGAAGCTCAATATGTATATTTTTTTATTGTGTTGGATTTCGATTGTATAAAATCAAGTATGTCTGCAATAACAAATCAAAATGGGTCTTTATTACTTTGAGGAAAACTACATTGTGTTTGATAAACTTCATTTAATCTGAATGTAACATTTGTCATTGATATGAATAAAAACTACATTTTTTTTTATTTAAACATATAAAAAAACTCCAAGGTCAATTCAAAAAGAGGAGTGTTGAAAAAACTACAAAATCAAACCAACGGAAAACAACTGCCGTACACCTAACTTTGATTGACTAGAAGTTGTATGCGTGCCATTGATAGAACTCTCCATACAAGACACAATTTATAAAAGTAAACCATTATAGGTCAAGACACGAGCCCTCTACGTCCGACATCAACTATTCATGCTATGTAAAAAAAAATATATCCCTATTGTACGGTTTATAGAATCCAATTGTTGTATTAGAATGTAGGAAGGGATTAAATAAATGAAAGGACATCACAATTGTTATTTAGATTGAATGTAAACTAGCAGATAGGCATAAAACGCAGTTCGATTATTTATTATTTATTGTTTTATACGTGCATAATAATGATTTAAGTGTTGTTTATAAAAAATGAAACTAAATTGTTTTGTTAAGAGAGTGAATATTCACAGGGAAGCTACTCCAGGCGGTTGCTACTCAGATGTTTTATATTTTATCAGATTTTTGAACTCCTCTGGTTTATCCATCAAAGTGTCCCTAAAACGTTTGTCCAATGACCACCTCCTTTCTCTTCTTTTTTCATTCCATATATTTTAAAAAGCCATGTTTGAAAATCTTATACAATCTTTGTTTTTCTTCCCTGTTTTTTAAACAAAATAGTGGCCAATGTTAAATAAATGTCCAGAAAAAATTGCTTCCCGCCAAATTTTAAATGTCTTTTATTTTAAAAACAAGCACACTGACCCATATTTTTCATGCTGTTTTAAGTTTCTCTATGTAGGTTCCACATATTTATAGAAGTCATTTGAAATCCTTGTTATTTTGAAACTGAGTTTTTAAGTGGTGACTTTGGAATCATTCCTTCGTACGTTTACGACCCTAACACGAGTTGGTTGACCGTTATAGATTATTCGTGTCACAAAGGATATGTCTAAACTACAACCCACCACCTTTCCAAAATGTGACCTACCGAAACACACTTGTTATATGGTTTGTACTAACATGAGGAAAAGAATGGATAGGGTAGTTATAACGCGAGCATAGCATATGTGTATCGTATTATGTAATGAATTCCGTACCGTTCAAACGATTGATAATAGCATACTACGTTAAACCGTAAAACTTGCTGTCAGTAACTGCAAGTACTCTCATATCTGTACTTCGTGTGTTTCTGTTGAGTGGAAGTCTAAATAGCCGTATATTCTGTGTTTTTGTTAGATGTATTTTTATTTACATCTATTTATCTTGTTTTTTAAACTTTATTTTATAGTTTGTTATAATGTTGTACTGTGACACCACTTTCCCAGGTGAGGATGAAGGGTCTTAAACTAGTTTAACACCAACTCATTCTGTATGTTGACACAAGTAGATGTCGTATGAGTGCCAATTAGACAACTATCCATCCATGTCACAATTAATAAAGTAAACCTGTACGGTACTCAACACGGAGCCTTGGCCCACACCGAAGAGCAAGCTACAAAGGGCCCAATAGAATGACTTGTGTAAAACCATTCAAACGGTAAATCAAACGGTATAATGAATATAAAAAAACGAGAAACACTTATAAACCACATTAACAAACGACAACTACTGAACATCAGATTCGTGTACATGCCTGTTTATAAGTCAGGAGTTCCAAATTCAGTTGTGTTGGGTTTTTTTTGTTGCTGTGTAACATATTTGTTTTTGTTTCATTATTCTGTAATTAAAATAAGCCGCTGGTTATCTCGTTTGTCAGGAATATGACAGTTGTCCATGCATTCGTTTGATGTGTTATATGTTTTAATTTAGCCATTTGATAAGGGACTTTCTGTTTTGAATTTTCCTTAGAATTAAGTATTTTTGTGATTTCACTTTTGAATGGTTTTACATCTGCCATTTAAGGGCCTTTTTCAGCTGATTATGCAGTAGCAGCTAACATATTCTTTTGAATTTCTGTATCAACTCATCTTGTCTTTAGAAGTGTTTCATTGGCAATTATTTCACATCTTCTTGATTTATGAGTTTGACTGTCCCTTTGGTATCCTTCGTCCCTCTTTTCTTATTAATATGTTAATGTTTATAGTAGTGTGTTCGCATTTATTTTTGTAATACTGAAATCCTTTAAATCTAATATTAAAGTTTCCGTTTCCTTTAAGTTGGTATCCCCACACACATCAGAGGAAGTTTCTAATCGACATGTTTATTATTTAATATTATAAAAATACTATTATTTCCACTAGAATCACGATGACGATATACATGAAATAATAGTAGGTCATTGTAACAATCATGAATTGTGTTTGAACAATTGTATACATGTATTGTTTAAATTACAAGTTTGGCATTGCTTCAATACCAAAGTAATTACTTAAAGCGTACCCAAACAATATTTGAAAAATATATTTGTCTGCAGTGGGTAGCCATTATACCACAGAACAGAAAACCGAGCAACCTCCAAGAGTTGTTTCAATTATATTTGACATAAATAGACAATAGCTCATAACAAGTACGGAAGATACAATTGTTCACGTTATAAACGCACAAGATTGTAGATCATATGGTGACCTTTAGTTTGTTGTTTATTTTCATTTGGTGAAGAGGTGTCTAAGTAATTGAAGTAGATCTATATATGATGAAGTATTCTGTACATTAAAAGTTTATTATGTATTCTATAACTGTGTAGTAACAAGTTCACAATAAATCAAATATAGCACTTATGCGCCAGTTTCTGCTTTGTACAGATTTGCATCAGTAGCTTACATAAATTTGTCCTAATCATTTTCATGTTTGCCAACCCTGTGTTTTACACATGTTAATGAATTGTTTCCTTTCTGTCAGGAGACATGTAATAAACGGCGAGATATTTGTCCTCCTAATAATAAAGCTATGAATTGAAATTGTGTTCATGTTTTCCTCTTAACAGATAAAAGTCAATACTTTTTTGATAGACACAAACAAAACTTGACAACAAACTTATATTTATTTAATGTTTGATTTATTTTAATGAAATGAAATTAAAATATAACATCACAGTTGCCGTTTCCTATATGTATTTATTTGAACTGTTTAACAGAGGAAGTTTACAATTGATATGTTTATTGTTTATGTTTACAACTACGAGTATGTCCGCAATAAATATAGAATATTAGATTAGTGTTACAATTATGAATCGGCCATTGAATTTTAACAATTGTGAATGGGTTATTATGTTTGAACAATTGTGAATGGGTTATTATGTTTTAACAATTGTGAATGAGTTATTATGTTGGAACAATTGTGAATAAGTTATTGTGTTGGACAATTGTGAATGGGTTATTATGTTTTAACAATTGTGAATGAGTTATTATGTTTGAACATTTGTGAATGAGTAATTATGTTGGAACAATTGTGAATGAGTTATTGTGTTGGACAATTGTGAATAAGTTATTATGTTCGACATTTCTGAATGAGTTATTATGTTTGAACAATTGTGATTGGGTTATTATGTTTGAATATTTGTGAATGGGTTTTTATGTTTTAACAATTGTAAACTTGACATTGTGTTTGAACAATTGTTTATTTTTCTGAATATGAATTTTAGCGTTAATTTATCAATTATGTTTGGTTGAAAATCTGGTGTATCAAATAATGTTTTGGTGTTTACCTTTATCAACTAGTCATATTAAACAGGGCTAGACATGATACCATGGCTCAGACAACTTAGCAAAGAATAGTTTCAATGATATTCAACATGCAGACACAAGCTATTACGTTCCTATTCCGAATGGGCGTTGCCTTTGTTAAGAATAATTCAACCTTGATGTTTTAGATATCTTAGTACTACTTTTAACATGCAATTTTCAGTAATTAAAACATATGAGATAAGATATTTTTACTTATAAACGAAGTAGGTTGAAGGTTAAACAGCACAGACCTATTTTATCGATTTCTATACCCTTGGAAGTCTATTTATTTGTGTTAAACTTAAATTTAGATAGTAACGGTTGTTGACTCAACTGAAATATTAAATTGTACTGTAAACTTGTCAAAGCAGATTTCGTTTATTCCTGATGCATAATGACGAAGTTACGAACTCTTTATCAGAATTGAAATACTTTGGCATTGCTTTAAATTACTGCAATCATCACGTGCAACGATATGATGTAGTAATAATGTTTTACTCTGAATCTGTACTGTTATACCAGAACACAGATGTTAAGATGTTTATAATTTGATTAATTGATTTTCTATTACCTATTTGTACGGTACTTAAGATCCACAATTAGCTTTGAGAAAAGTCATGTGTCAAATGGAAAATGGCACAATTGCGGGTCCTTTTTATCGTTATCGTTACCGAAGATCGATCACGATAATAAGCTATTTAGGGAAAACAATTGACACATAAACATGCAAATTAAAATCCCAAACTTTTCTTTTTTAAATCAGACGAAATAAAAACATTAAGATTACCCATTGCACAAGACAGCTCACATTAATCCTTGTACTTCAGGTACAACGTTAACCAAGCATAACTACTTCCAGGTTGTAACTCACAATTAACTTTTCCGATTTTTAAATTCAATAAAAGGACGTTTTGACTGCCAGTAATATCGGCGTCCTTAAAATGGAGTATCTATGACGGAACTCAGTAAATTGTTTGAGTAAGGGACACATTTTACTTCTCATGAAAATTCTCAGTCATACGCATCAACACGATAAATTACTATGGAAAATTATAGTTTTGATCTCTTTCAAACTGGTAAGAGTGTAACATTTATTTATAACAAATTGGATGGTGAAATTTCTTTTAAACAATGACACAAAGGATGTGAACAAACTAGATTAATGAATCACATGATTATATTTGTTTCTGTAAAGTAAATATTCCGATGCTAGGAAACAATGTAGATATATATATATCATTATTTTATTTAATATGTTTTTTTCTGGCCTAGAACTATATCCGATAAACAAGATTCATTATAAACACATGCAGTAAAAGAAATTGGATTCTAAAATTATATATACTTACAATTATTACATTCTTACAAAAAAATTAAACTGGAAATTGGCAACCCGACTCGAAGAAAGAACATACTTTTATCTGTTGTATCAGTGGTGAAAAAAAAAGACATATGTAGTATATTATAATAAGTTATAGTTTTTACGATTGTACGAATGTTTGTTTGACCAAAAGATATTACGGAGACTGGAATTTGATGCGACTGCCATACAAGTGAGGGTTTAAGCGCTATAAAACCCAGTTCAATCAACCATTTTCGACATTTGAAAGTGCCTGTACCACATCAAAAATATGACAGTTGTTGTCCATTCGTTTGATATGTTTTATCATTTGATATTACCATAATTTAACAATTTCAACAATATGTAGGTTTCAGTTTGAAAATTGTATGTTTGGATACAGGCCGTTATTTTAACTTAGACATATTTTTAATCAGGGAATTTGCATAATTTTTTGTGCTTGCATCTTTTTTATAAAGTCCATGTTTGTTTTGTATTTTAATGTTGAGTGTGGCACACAACACTTTCTATTACAAAGTAATCAACACATTTTCATTAAAATATACTGTGCCGCGCACAACACTATCTATACAAAATGCCTTATATTGAAAGTGTTATGCAATGCTTAAAAAATTATAATGCAGAATAAACATGGAATTGCAAGCACAAGAAACCATGCAAATAATGTAATGAATAATAATTCCATAACGAAAAAATAGCCTGTTTTTAGATAATACTGTGAAATGCGTAAACAAAATATTACTTAGTATAAGAATTACTTGTCTATACTTAAACTTATTTTCATATCAAAATATTTAAATTATAATTTTTTGTTTTTAATATGATTTTTATGATGTAAACATGACTAAGTTTTACTAAAATTAATAATTAACTATTAATCATAAATGTATAAAATTGCATAATATTTACTGTATTTCTAAAAAGTAATTTTTAATATGAGACTGACAAAATATTCGGCCAATCAGAATTAAGGTTGCATTTGACTTTGGTAAGCTATTTTTAAAATTGGCTGGATCTCTTTCAGATTTGAATTTGAACAAACGTTTTCTGAGTTTGTTAAAATACATACACGAGTAACATGCATGACAGGAAAGGAAAACCTTACAAAAAGGACAATTTGTGGGTATTCGTGTTTCTGGCTACTTTTTGTGTACTAATTCAATTAAATGAAAAGGTAACACAAAGAGTTGCTGGGGAGGTAGCCCATGTTAACGTACAACAAACAAGAAGAGAAAGGGATTATAACAAAGGATATAGTATATGATAGTTCTTTAAAAAATTATGTTACTTTTTTACATTATATGCATTTAGTATAAAACAATGTGGATTTTTTTTTATCTGTAAATATATTGTAAATATATATAATTGATATGTAAAAAATATACTCAAAACCTACATAAAAATGTTTCAAGTACCAGTATGTTCCGATATTACTTGCATCAAATAAAAGAAATACCCAATAAATATTAAAAGAATTACTTACTTTTTTAGTACAAATACTTAATGTGTATTAAAAGAATTACTTACTTTAATTTATACAAATACTTAATGTGTATTAAAAGAATTACTTACTTTTATTTATACAAATACTTAATGTGTATTAAAAGAATTACTTACTTTTATTTAAAGAATTACTTACTTTCATTAAAAGAATTACTTACTTTTATTAAAAGAATTACTTACTTTTATTAAAAGAATTACTTACTTTTATTAAAAGAATTACTTACTTTTATTAAAAGAATTACTTACTAGTATTAAAACAAATACTGAATGTGTATTAAATAAATTACTTAATGTGTATTAAATGAATTACTTACTATAATAAAAAGAATTACTTAGTTTATAGGACAGAAATTACTTAAGTATTCATTAAAAGAATTACGTAAGATGATGCATTGAAAAATTACTTAAGATGAAACATTGAAAAATTACTTAAATTTAATTAATATGTAATTACTTACAATTACAATTTTTAACAAACATTTTTACTTGTTTTGTGACATAATTTGAGTAAAGTTAATACTTGTTTTATGTAAATTCAAGTCATTTATTTTTTTAGTGTAGGATAGTGTTTGGTTTCAAAAAATAGAATGTTGACTGGATCTTAACCAATAAAACAATTTGAGGTGGATGATTCACATGTTGACACCTTCAGATGTTTTTTATGAACATTTATTTCTCTTTAATGTGCAGGGGAATAAGATTATATATGTGAAGATTAAATGGTATTTTTAAATTTATGCTGATGCAAAAATAGGAAACGCATTTCAATTTAGTTTGTTAAAGCATGATGTAGAGTATTGTTTTTAAAAATTGATAGCCATGTTTCTAGAGATGTTTTAACATGATTGTATAAAATAATTTATTAAACTGATTTACATTGTCTCTTTAGGTATATGCATAATCCCGAAAAAAATTCAAGTGATCATGTATAGTTCCTGAAAAATTTCCTGATTATACATAGTTCGTAAGTGTACACGTTTGCTGTTACATATAAACGGTACATACGTATATCTTTGGAATAACGTCTAATTTTTTAAATGAAAAAAAAATATTCGGATACGCTATTTGACTTAACAAAAGAAGCACTTCTGAATATGTAACTTATTAATCTGCACTCCACCAGTATTTTTTAATTATACGAACGGATTAAGAACCGTATAGACTTTGAGTAGCTTTTTTTTGACTTGGTACACTGAAAACATATGTAACTGTAAAAAGTAAAAAAAGATACACTTCAACTTCAGATTTATTTTGTTGCCACATCGTTGTCAATATAATGCAATTGTGTGCGACTGTCATAAAAGTGAGTGGTTAATCTAGCTGTAAAATCAGGTTTAATCCACCATTTCCCTCACGAAAAAAGTAATTCCAGGTCAGTAATTTAGTGATTTAACTTTATACCACATGACGCTATACACATGTTTTGTAATTTACCTAAAAAGATTCAAAACTTTCAAAACACTTATCAATGAACCTAATTATAATTAGTATACAAAATTTACATAATTATAACTTCCCATGGTCTATCAGGATTATTTTTATCATTTTCGAATAAAGCACAAGGAACGCCTTTGGAGCGTTGATATCAGCAAACAGCCTAACACCCATGTTTTAGTGATTATTTGTGTTACAAGAAACTAAGACAAACAAAAGCCATAATTTGCATGAAGATAGGTAGTGTGAATGAAAATGAAAATTCCGTTTTGTAAAATAAGATTTGTCATATGAAAGCAGTTTTAGTGCAAAATACAAATTCGCTATATGAAATGACCTGTCCTTGAACCGTCATAGCGGACATCATTATTTTTTAAACGTGAAAAAAAACCCTAGAAACGTAGAACTATATGAGTGGAAATATTTCCTGTCATAATTGATATGATTTCCAAAAAACAAAGTTAAGCACATAATTCATCAACATATTTTCCTAAAGTGCTTTTAGTTATTGTTCTAACGGAAACATAACACGGACATTGACACTTCATTCATTTTTAATCACCAAATGGTACACTTGACACTTTATTTATTTCCAAATATACTTTTATAAATGTTTAATTTTTTGGTTAGTATGGGGGGAGGGAGCGGTGTTGGGGCGGGGGGAGGGGGTTACCAAGCTATATTTCGGATTCACCGACCATTTGTTTAGGACTATTACTGTATTACATGTAGGTGAGAATTAGGCGAGACAGGTGACTGACTTCTGATCGTTCTTTTAGTTGAGAAAATATACGTTAAGTTGCGTCAAATTTTATATTACCTTTTTTTTTTTTAATTTACCTTGGAGTTCTGTGTTGTCGTTCCTCATGTTTGAATGATGGCAAATTCGTACTCCGGTTGATGCATGAATAATTACAAGAAACTTTTATTAAGGTTTATCACAGAGACACAAAAGTAAAATAACAAAAAAAAAACACTAATGGAAATTTTAAACAGATTAAAAAAAAAATGACAAAAGCAAAAGCTCATACAACGAACCATTGCAAATAAACTGTCATATTTCTGACTGTGAACAGGCGTTTTTTTTAAGCAAAAAATATTAATGAAACTGTTATCTAAGCCTCTTTGATGACAGTTGCATATACTTGCATCATATTTACAACAAAGTGGAAGCATTATAAGTGAAAACGTCAAAAGTTGGGGTATACCAGTCATGACTGAGTTTTAAGTTTGAAGGTACCTTTCACAACCATTGTGTATGGATATCTGGAGCTTGTAAATTTAGATCTGATTAATCAAAACTATTGTATCACTTGAATTCATTCTGTGTACAGGTTTATCAATTTACCACTGTGATAATATCTTTTGAATATAGCTATGATCGGTACACACATTAATTCGCTATCAGTATAACTTATAAAATAATCACTAAAATTATACGTGGGGTATACGTAATTCAAAATTATAGAGTCACAATGAGGCCTTGCGTGCATCACCAGACATACAACTGCACACTCAGTCAAATATCACAATTATGAAAAGGAAGTTATCACTTTAAATACAGATCATACGTCTATACTGTATGGGATTCTCTAATGCAATGCAATAAGGTCAAGTTGAGATACTGACATAGGTAAATTAATTCGTCAAAGTGATCATATAGTTTTCTAAAAATCAATTTCAGTTGTTCTTCGTCATAGCTGTTAACTGTCGTCAATACAAATCCGAAATAAGCAACCTAATATTTATAGTTCAACACCCACGCTACGTCAATCTTTAACGACCCAAATGTTGCAAACACTTGTCCTACCGCCATGACAAATATGTTGTTGTTCCCGGAGATAAAGCCCCAAACAATATCGTGTTAGAGTGTAAACATCATTACATAAACTGCTTGATAAATTAATTAGGTATTGACAATTCACTTGGAAACTCAACATATACCCTCACGACATTTACCAAAGAGGAAATCCTGAATAATCATAGGTCAGTTATATGTTCCGTTGGAATTTCAACCCAAGATAAAGAACTGGATCTTCCATCACTATATTGGCACCTATACTACACAAGTGTCCTTACAAACAATGGTATATTGCGTGGTCTTCCAAGTGCTCAACGAAACCTCTTTCTTAATCATTAACATCTATTTTATAAGCAATCAAGCAGGGCTATTTGAAGATAATATCGATATTAATAAGGCGCTCTAGATAATTTGGATATGTTTTGAGATTTCAAAAATAGCATAAAAACTATACATAACAATTGCATCTTACCATTATAAATCTTGTTTGGTATATACTAAATTATTTTTCCTGTTTTTCATGTGAAAACAAGTCAATATTGTTTAATGTTTCCGTTATTTCATATTAAAGTTCCTACGTCTCATCGTTCATGATAACAGAAGAAAACAAAACACCAATTTGACTTCACAAAATGTCCTTTATTTAAAAAAAAAATCCAATGTTGTTACGAAGGTCTGACAGAGCTACTGTATCATAAGACACTTTTAAGTTGACACGTCCATGTCTATTGCAAATGATATCTTCATTTTAAAAATCTGAAATCATTTTTGTTACAAATTGTATTTGTTTATTTAAAACGTGTAGCATCATTTCCGATTTAACGTTTGTATATTAAACGTTTTGTCTTGTAGGTTAAACAAACTGACTCATTAATTACAAAGCAGTCTTTAAAAGATACATATTTAATTAAGAATTAATTTTATGATTGTTAAACAGTTAAATAATATAAATATACTATATCATGTCTATCAAGAAAATGATAACACTCAAACAACTGATTGATCGGTACTATTTGTAATCAGAAAAAAAATGAATATTATCCATCAACATTGTGTGATTGTTTTGTGATGGTTTAAATGGTGACCAATATCTCGAGTGCTTGATACAACAATATAAATGTCAACCACGAACAAAAAAGACAACTTAGTTTTATCTTATATATGAACTATTAGAGAGGTTTAAGTCAGATTCAAATGTTAGTGGATAAACTGTCTCTAACCAAATCCGTATTTATATCTGTTTTCATTAAGGCTAAAAAAAATAAGTCATTTTCGTTTAGTACACACTTAGCCAAAAATATTGAACTCTCCAACGAAAATTGTACAATAGAAAAAACAGACTGTCTGATAGACGTATTATGTGTGCGCTATCAATAATGTGGAAGTAATATGTCCTGTTTAATGTCAAAACAGTCACCATCGTCTCTTGTTCCCGTAATGCTTTATTAAGGTGTTCTGGTCTAATCATGCATTATAGCAACAAGAACAACAAAAAACGTATTTGACAACAAAAGTGAGTAGCATTTGAAAATATGTTAATATCGTATTACATAAAGGAAGGGCAAAGACACGTTGTCTATTTACACGAAACTTGAAAGTTTGACTGGTCAAACGATATTTTGTTTTTTAGCTCTCGAGTACTGGTATTTTTTGTATGTTACAAAATGTACAAAACTTATTTTATGTTTTTATTGGTCATTTAGCACTAAGCTTTTCAAAAAACAAACAGTTGAAAAGACTCAATTTGTTACTTACAAAGCAGTTTTAACAAGACACTCTTATCTGTTCAAAGTTTAATTGCATTACGTTTAAACATTATGTCTTCAGCAATGTGCTATATCAAGATACTGATAACATTCAGATTATTAACTTTTAACTCTGTTCAATCAGTTAGGACCAGACGATAATAATAAGAAATATGTAGGTTTAGTTCAAACGTCACAGGCAAATCTACATTAAAGGTGAATTATGCATTCAATAAAACGTTTCTTGAGCAATCTGGATTTGATAGCCTAAGATTATTTGTTTTAATTAAGAACGTTACATAATATGAATGTTAAATTGTGCTTCTTTTCTCTTTAAGAATAAATGCATGCTCTAAATTCAATAAAATGTTTTTGCACATGCGTATAGTGACTACTGCAGAATGATAAATTTTATCAAACTGACATGCATTTAATATATTTCTTGAACTGAAAACACTTCCGCACTCTCAAATGATGCACATGTTGTTACTAATTCATTTATTGTGACTGTAATGAGTTGCAATTTGAAATTGACATATTCGACCAAAATACGACAACCTGTTTATGCTTGCTGTTCAAAACTCCTCCATTTGAAAAATCACATTGCCAGTAGTTTGCGTGTTTGCGAACAAAAAAGAGAGGTTCATGGGAGAGCCTACACAAACGCTGTACACTTAAACAATTCAGACATGCACATTACCTTAATTGTCCTAATCAGAATCGAAATAATTGATGCTAGCTATAATTTATTGTAGTTTTATCATGGATAGGCATTATATTGGTGTTAATTTAGTCCTCACTAGAAGGAACAAATCAGGAATCATTTAATACACGGTACTACAAATTCCGTAGATTCTTATCAGAAGATAATTAAAGTAATAATTATTTAATAGTTTAGCTAACAATTTATGTTACCGATTCGAACACTTATCAATTAAAACCTTGGTTGAATTTATTTCTCTACAGTAAAATAACGTTTTGACTGACGTTAAAACAATTATCTCCCCTTTTTATGTTGTCATAGGAAATCCTGTGTTTTTGTTTTATCACAAAAAAATGTTTGTTTATTTGTTTCCAACTGTATAGCCTCTCCTTTTTCTAAAATTAAATTGGTCTCTACATGCTTTGTTAACGTTCACATAAGATTTTTGTCACAAAACTTTTCGTCCATAATTTGACACGCCCCTCACAATTGAATGCATCTACACTTAAAACAACGACTTGCATGGATAAAAGTTCGCTGTCTATGTATATTTTTAGTATGGATGAACATGCACTGATTATACATGCATATTTCCACTTCGAATGAACTATGGTGAGTAGTTTTCTCATTGCCAATCATCCCATATCTCCATACATTTTTTATTGCTTTGTGTTGTGGTTGCTGTGATTTGTAACTCTTTGTATTGAAACGATGTAATTAATTTTTACCGTTCATTCTTAAATTTGATTAATTTCAATTTATGATTGTGTATGAGATATGCAAAAGCTTATCAAGAATCATAGCAACTGCAAACAACAGAATATTATAAGATATGCAATCTTATATTAAATATTTATAAATAGTTAGCAAAGGTAAGCCATCTTCAGTTCTTAATACAGATTTACTTTATGAATCAACCAAAAACACTTGTGATTTAAATTCATTACAGTGTCAATTGCCTCGTATTCATTCTTCATTGCAGACACATCAATATATAAAATGAAATAAAAAAAAAAAAAATTATATTTAAACTTTTCACACGGGAAAGGAGGAAAGGAAACGGGCACTTTGTGTTTTCTAATTTTTAGCATTGTTTCAGTCCTACAATATTAAACTTTGCACTATTTCCAATATGATTCATATTTATGATTATAGGAAGATGACTCATACTTTCCGATAGTTGTGATTCTATTGAATAAACGTTCCACCAAACCTATGGTACATCTTAGTTACACCGTATAATACTTCCTGTAAGAATGCCCTTCTATAGTAAAATTGCTTGATTTTTGCATAGTTTTTTAAAGAAACGTACAGTGTTAACTGCACTATGAGAAAAAAAGTATGTCTTGCTGTTGCAACAGCTATTGAATTTTACGTCAATCATTTTCAATTTCGCGTTCAAATACAGAGCCTAATTGCTTTGTTGACTTCTGCTTTCTATCGTTATGTACGAGCTGTTGAACGGGTATGTTTAACTTAAAGTAAACACAAAAGGTTACGCATCTATACTAAGCATAATAGTCCCCTAATTCCAAAGAAATGTTGCTGACTATTTGTTTAACATAAGTGTATGGTTTAGAATCGGGGTTAACAGTTGGATATGTGAAGCCAATGAGTCCATATTGTAAGACACTAGTCAACCTTTTGGATGTATTTGACTAAAATGGTTATTTGATTAACGTTGCTGCCAACACATCTAAAATAAATATTTATCGTCTGATGTAGATATATATGTATACATACAGCCAACACATCTTCAAATTCAGAATATAAGATACGCATTGACTAAACGTTTTACCGATTTCAAATGCACACACAGACCTGAAAGAATGTACATAAATTAATAAACAGTCATTAAATAAATAAGTTTTCGATGTACCTTTTTTCATGTGTCTTCGCCAAGATACTAAATAAGAGCTGCAGTACGATTACCAATGAGAAACACTCCACAAGAGACAAAATGTCATATAATATTACGAGTATAGATTACAGTATCCAATACCTCATATTCACCTTTACAATGTACCGAGACGACAATATATAAAACGATTAATTAGAACGAGAAACTGATAGTGATTTAGGATCAAAATCATGAACGAAAAATAAAATATGATATACAGCAACAAACGACGATCACTAAATAACTTATTAAACAAATTAAACATAAGTTTGTCCTAGAAATGCAAAAATTGGAAAATTCAACTTGATGAGATACATATCATACCTATTAACTATTCAACAATTTTTTTTTAATTTAAATACTTTAAAGTTCTATTAGCAAACTTACAAACGAAGAAGAAAAAAAAAACCAAACTTAACTCAAATTACACAACTACCATTTACTTAATTGTACCCTTAAATAATGATGACGGATCGTCAACATAAATTCAAAGTGGATACATTATTTAAAGAAAGTTGATAATATATGTATAGCTTGTTTCACATTTCTATAATCATGTATTCATTTCTTTTTTTTACTGTCTGCAACCAAACGAAAAATCGAGATCTTGACCTATCTGAGCTTGTTTTGTGTGAAGTATAATTGAAGATTGACGTAACCCGACTTATTTGTCCCTCCTGTGTCATGTCGTTGCTCTTCATTAGCTTGAAATTCAGTAGATGAGAGGCTGTTAAATCTTTTCGGACGATCTTGTTTAACCATATGTTAAGTGTTTTCATATCCATCTCCAACATCATCTACCATAACATTGCTTGATGTTTCACTTTCATACTCATCAATGAGTTGACTATTGGAAGTTTCTATATCTGAACTTGTATAAGTTTGATTTATGATTGTTTTTGTCTTTGTTATTGCAGTGGGCGGTATTAGCGATAAATCTGTATTAGAAATGATCGATTCATATGAAGAAATAGACATACGATGATCCTGCTGTTCCGTTATCTCACGCCGATGTAAACCGTCTGCAGACATGTTAGTGTTCAATTCTGTCGTTGAATCTTCATCGATCGATTGTAAATAGACACTAGTTAATATATCATTTTGGTTTGTCAGGTTCTGACCTTGGTTTCGGAACATGCCTGCCGAACGTAAGTTGCCAAAAGAACGAGTAGACATTGTGCCAATGTCATCATACACATGATAATCGTGGTCTTCAAGCACGATATTATTTCTTTCATCCATAGTCTATATATATCTTACGCATAATAATACGTGAATGATGATCAAATAAACAAATAAAACTGTAGCTATGCTGATAAGTATCACGAAATACCTTCTCTTTCCTTTGCTCAACATAATATTTTCTGAAATATCAGTAATTTTAGAAATGTGTTAACCTTATCTATTTATTCATGTGCTAATGGTTTTTTTTGTTTTTCATTCATTTATTTTTTGTTTCGTAACAAACCAAAAAAAAAACCACATTATGATACCCCGTTATAATTTAAATAAAAGAAATAAACTACGTGCACAGTTCTATTTTTCTGTTTCTTATACATGTTCTTTTTCCAAAGGTGACCTACTGAATAAGATTTATGTCAAGTTTGTACTAACATGAATATTAGACGTGGGTACTGACCTGACTACCTTTCTGGAACACCTGAGATCACCCTTGTTTTTGGTTGGGCTCGTGTTTTTCATTATTTAGTTTTCTTTGTTGTGCTGTATGTACTGGTGTTTGTCTTTTTTGTGTTTTTCGTTTTTAGCCATGGCCTTTTCAATTCAGTTTTAACTTCTGTGTTTGATACCTTGTTTCTCTCTTTTGTAATCGAAAACTGTGTTGAATTTATATTTTTACTGTAGTATGAGAAAAAGCCCAGACAATATGAAAGTATACACATCATAACTTTCTCTTTTAAGAACAATTCAATCTCGGAACAAAATTAAAATATAAAATGCCTCTACTATCGGGATGTAATACAGTTTTTGAGTACCATTAGATTTCTAACTTAATTTAAGCAGATGCGTAAAAGAAACTGTAAACAGCAATCGAATGGTACTAATGCATAACCAACCGCAGACGTTTACGCAAATACTTGTTATATTCTAGTAGATGTTTGATAGCCGCATGCTCTTTTTTGAAGTGGCTCTTTTTAGTACCTGCTTAAACACTGGTTCAGTAGCAAGTAAATTTTTCCATATTTTATGACATAGAAATTTTTGTTTCTCGGGAAGGATGGGGGCTGGTAGTTCTTGTGATGTCACAATGGTTTGGCATGGTACTTTTGACGTTTTTCTTTCATTCTTTCGAAACAGTCGAGCGACCAATAAAATTAACTTAAGACTCATTGCTTTTTGCATATTTAACGAAAGGTCATCAGTGATAATGAAAGGAACAAATTATGTCTACCTTAGATTATATGTTTCAATCGTAATCCATGACTCATATACATAAAATAATCAATAAGGTCATGTTTTCATATGCACAGGTCTGTTTTGAATCAATCATAATAAATAAAAATATAATTTTTATTTCAAAAACTCTCTTACAGACTTCGATGTCTCCAAATTGTCTAATCATAATGAATGTTATATGTCGTCGATTATGCTTATTAACAATTAACTTCAATTAACACCCTATTATGACAACTTTGAATGGGATGTTTCACCAAATTTGCGTTTCTCGTGACTAACACGATACATGCATTGCATTTGGTTAGGATTTGTCAACATTTCTAAATCAGCTGTGTTCATTTTAAGTGTTTGTGTTAGGGTCGTCTGCTGTTTCCTATGTATAAATTTGTTGACTGCATTTTTTTTATGCTTGGTAGTCCTTTTGTTTTTTTAGTTACTTTTGGTATTATACTTACCAATATCTATAATTTCAAAATTATAATTGCTTTTACCCAACTGATTCTTTGCTGTAATATGATATGTTTGAAAATCATCTAGTTCTAACGCTTTGCGTTCAATCAAAATTTATAACCTTCAATTCCCACAATGTTATCAAATTCTGTGTAAAGCAATGTATAAGTCGAAATGCTGAAGTTTTTTATTTGTTTATTTCTCGATTGCTTACGGCCTATTTTTTCAATGACTATCTCGTCAACATCAGGGTAGCTGTAGATATAAAACGACAGTGTAATTGATTGTCCTACTTCTCCTTGTATAACCATTATGTTCTCAGCTGAAAAAACAGGTGGACCTACAAAAAATAAAATAGTAGTCTTATTCAGCCAACTCACAATCTTTCTACATCACGTTACAAAAATGGAAAACCCCGTCTTCGATAATTGTTCAAATTGTTGAAATCTGGATAAAATGTTAGTTTTGTCGTTATCCAAATCTTGCATCATTGCAAAACAAAAAAAAAATACATAACAACACCAATAATCAATGTTTCAATTGTCTGAAATCGAGTTTTGACTGAGTCGTTATTTAAATTATGTCATTGAGTAAACCACACATCGTTTGTTACTTTCAATTTGACAAAATTATTGAACACAAATATAATTTTTATAAGGTCCACCAGTTACTATGGTTATCACAACTAACACATAACATGGCGGTAACGTTTGAGTACTTGTAAGAGTGTATAATAAAATTGAGCCCCGTTACAGCTAAATAAAAGACAAATTAATTATGTATGTAATATTGTATCTGAATTTGCGTAGTACAAACATTATCAAATAAATTCTTACAGACTTTAAAGTCCTTGCAGTTCGATTGATTACACATTTAAGTGAGTTTGCCTGTTGTCTTGGACACTTATTTAGATAGACAGGAAGAGATAAATACGATGTCTACGAAATTATAATTATGACTTTAAATGAATTTATTGTCATTTAAGTCATATTTGGAATACATTGTTTTGCATTTTTGACTCTTTTTGTAGTTCATCTAATATAAAAGGAAATGTATTTGATAACTTATAGATAAACATCAACCTTTCACAAAAAAAAACCTCAGCCATGTTTGATCTACATGCATAATATTATGAGTTAAATGCAAATTAAGACTTTGTACGAGTTTTGTTCAAATTGCTCTTTTTTTTAGATTTTACTGAATAGCTTGAAATCTTAACAGTGATTGACTTCGACATTTTATAAATTTTTGATCAGGTTCGCTGTCTTTATTCAAGTGCATCCTCCTTAAACCACGGTGCTTGTCATTTAAAAAAAAAAACAATCGATTAAAACAAATGTATTTGTGAACTTAAATGCGGGTCCTTTACATTACTTGTTATGTTTAATTCGGATATTGATGATATTGCTATTTTTAAATTCATATTTAATTTATTTCTGAACAGATAGATAAATGGAAAATGCATCAGTATACGCCTCACAGTTTTTTGGTTTGTTTTTAAATAATCGTTCTACTTTATGATGTTACACTATTGTTTCAGGTTGGGTGAATGTTGGTGTCATTAAATATTTAATTTCGCTGCATTTGTTTGCAACTGTCCTTATTCAGGAGCCTGATGTTCAGATTTGTCTTTTGTTGATGTGTTTCATCAATGTTTCTCTTTTCTCGTATCTATATAATTAGACCGTTGGACTTTTTGAATGGTTTTACACAAGTATTTTATGCGGCCCTTTATAGTGGGAGCATAAGCAACGTGTTAAGGGCCGTACTGTGACCTTTAATGGTTTTCGTTTACAAATTGCTCGGATAGAGAATTGTCTCATTAGCACTCATATCCAACTATCTTATATCTATGCAAATATAATTAAAAGTAATATGTTTTAATTATTCTACCTTTATATTTTACATGTGTTGTCTTTTTCTGTAGAATCGTGCCGTTACTATCAGGTATACCATTGCTAACTGAACAAATGTAGATACCATTTCTCTGGTATGGAAAAAGAAATATATGATCCGCCAATGCTTTATTATTTAAATTCATTGAGCGAACAATGTTTCCACTTTTTGAAATTTGATCTAATCTATATACACTATACACTGCTGGATACCCATCGCTATTGCAATCAATAGTTTCATTTGAATAACGAACTGTTGTAACATGAGGGGAATCTAAAATCAACGAAATTAAGAAATATTAAATTGTGTGTACTGATATCTTTTCAATTCCTGTATACTTCAAGGTGTAGATTAGTATTACAGGTGATGTATATATGTTAATACTCTACTGTTGTCAGTCTTTGTTATGAATCGGATATTAAGCAAATTGCATTACCATCAACAAATGCCTTTTGATTCGATACGTTTGATTTAAAGGATAAAACATATATATTATATTGTGTAGTGTACAGAATCATATTACATGATCCATCGCCCTGTAAGATTGATCGTTGACTATTTATTCAGTCATTTTATATATAATATATATATATCTCCAAGCGAGCGAAGAACAAAAAAATTGCGAAAGCTAATTACAGATCTAACATTGTTGGGTTGATGTTTAGACGAGTGTTTATATGCATACTGTACACAGCAATGTATCAACATCACTGCTGGTGATCCGATGGATTAATTTGCTGTAAAGTTGTCACTGGCTCAGACGTATATATATACAACTCGTCTAAACATCAACCAAAAAATGTTAGATCTGTAAATTTGCTTTCGCAAATTTCTTTTTTCCCTCGCCGGGATTCGAACCCACGCTACTGAGATATCGTGACGACAAATCGCCTGCACTGTAGCCGTCCCGCTAGACCACTAGACCACCTGGGCGTCATAAAATAAAGCTTTCGGTGGCCGAGTGTTACCTTTTCACGTCAGTTTTAATCGAACGTCGTACTACAGTACATTATATATAAGGCATGGAGATGTTATTTTTGTACAGATCAGCTAAATTATCTATAGTAAAGGATCCTACAAATTAATGTAAGATACAGTCACAGAAAATAATAATATTTATAAGTACATCTGAGCCAGTGACAACTCTACAACAGATTTATCCATCGGATCACAAGCAGTGATTGTGATACATGGCTGTGTACATTATGTTTTACAACTCGTCTAAACATCAACACAACAATGTTAGATTTGTAAATTTGCTTTTGCAATTTTTTTTTCTTTCCTTGCCGGGATTCGAACTCATGCTACTGGGATATCGTGACACCAAATTCGCCTGCACTGTAGCCGTCCCGCTAGACCACACGACTACCTGGGCTTCATAAAAATGAAGCTCTCGGTGGCCGAGTGTTACCTTTCCACTTCAGTTTTAATCTAGCGTCATACTACAGTACATTATATATAAGGCATGGAGATGTTATTTTTTTACAGATCAGCTTAATTATCTATAGTAAAGGATCCTACAAATTAATGTCAGATACAGTCACAGACAAAAATAACATTTATAAGTACGCCTGAGCCAGTGACAATCTACAACATATTTATCCATCGGATCACCAGCAGTGATGGTGATACATGGCTGTGTACATTATGTATATACAACTTGTCTAAACATCAACACAACAATGTTAGACCTGTAGTTATTCTTCCCTCGCCGGGATTCGAACCCATGCTACTGAGATATCTTGACACCGAAGCGCCTGCATTGTAGCCGTCCCACTAGACCAAACTACAAACTGGGCTTCATAAAAATGAAGCTTTCGGTGGCAGAGTGTTACCTTTCCACGTCAGTTTAAATCTAGCGTCGTACTACAGTACATGATATATAAGGCATGGAGATGTTATTTTTGTACAGATCAGCTAAATTATTTATGGTAAAGGATCCTAACAAATTAATGTAAGATACAGTCACAGAAAAAATTATATTTATAAGTACGTCTGAGCCAGTGACAACTCTACAACAGATTTTTCTATCGGATCACCAGCAGTGATGGTGATATATGGCTGTGTACATTATGTATATACAACTCGTCTAAACATCAACCCAACAATGTAAGATCTGTAAACTTGCTTTCGTAAATTTTTTGTCCTTCCCTCGCCGGGATTCGAACCCATGCTACTGAGATATCAAGACCACACGACCACCTGGGCTTCATTAAAATGAATCTTTTGGTGGCTGATGTTACCTTTTCATGTCAGTTTCCACGATGGGTACACGACAGAAAAAAAATGTAATTGTACTGTCTTGAGTTTGTCGCAAGTCGGTCGTGCGACAGTCGTATGACAATCATGAGTTATTGAGGATATTTTCAGGTTTTCATGTCATGGGAGGCGCGTGTCAATGTCGTGTCACTTTAGTGTCACTGTCATGCCACTGTCGTAGGACTGTCTTACAACTGTAGCACACCAATCGTAGGTCACTCGAGCGTTTGACTCTGGGACTTCTAGTATATATAAAAGGTCCGATTTATTGCAAGCTATTTGCTATTGGCTTTCAATATAGTTAATATAAGTACGGTCCAAGTAAACGACGTTTTTCGTATTACTTTATATTATAATTGTTCAGCGAATTTAAACCAGGATTCCCCCGAAAAAATAAAAAAAATGGATGATATTTCGCTCCAAGCAGGGCAAGTCCGACAAGGCACATTTTCAGCAGGGCCAAACTTAATCGTTCTGGTTGAATAGCCATCCCTTTTAAACGGCATACGGTATATTTTCCAAACATTCATTCCCGCCGAATTATATTCTTCTAAATAACACAAGTCGTACGACAGACAATCAATGTTGTGCGAGTATCGTACGAAATTTGGAATTCGTGAGACAATCGTACGAAAAATTTACGACAAAAGGGACGATTTTTCGTTCCCTATTGTTAATTTTCCCTTTTTAGATGGTGATGTTCCTTGATTTTAACGAACACACTCTATGTAATTACTGGTAAATTATTAAACCAAGGATATCATTACCATACCAACTTAAAACCTTTACTAAATTTTTCAATCGATATAAAGATTTGGTTTTGAAGTTTCGTTGTACCTGTAGAAAACTTATTTCAAACGAGATAGCACATACTCATTTTTACGGAAATGTTGTTTACCGTGCCCCGGAAATTAAAAATAATCCTTGTCAACTTATGGCTCCTTTAACTAAACTTATTCTAAAAGGTTACCAATTCAACAATGTAATAAGATCATTGAATATTGTTTTTGTTGGTATAAATATTGATTTTGTTATCGGTAAATTAAAAGCAAACTAAATATTGCTAGTATGTTATATACATATACACATTCATGTTATCTACAATATGTCGATACCTGTAACTGGCATTGCACAAGATCATATTTTTTTCTCTGACTGTTTATGACGTCTTTACACTAAATCCATTGGATGTTGGATGTGTACGGATTAATAGTTTAGTGTTAGATGCATGATTTTTTTATTAGCTGTTAGTGGCTTAGATAACTGCAAGTACTCTCAGATCTGTTCCTAGTGTCTTTTTGTTGTCGGGATGTACAAGTACCCGGCCACGTCCACTTGTATTTTATCCATCTGATGAGTTAAGTCTTTTTCAACTGATTTTTACTGGTACACCAATGTCCCAGGTAAGGGGAGGGTTAGGATCCCGCTAACATGTATGACCTCGCCACATTATTTATGTATGTGCCTGTCCCAAGTCAGGAGCCTGTAAATCAGTCGTTGTCGTTCATTTTTGTGTTACATATTTGTTTTCCGTTAATTTTTTTATTTAAAATAAGGCCGTTTTTTTCTCGTTTGAATTGTTTTACATTGTTTTATAGGGGCCTTTTATAGATACTTATGCGGTATGGGCTTCGCTCATGGTTGAGGGCCGTACGGTGACCTATAGTTGTTAATGTCTGTGTCATTTTGGTCTCTTTTGTACAGTTGTCTCATTGGCAATCATACCACATCTTCTTTTTTATACCAACGACAATGTGTTTATCGCACGACAGTCGCACGATTGTGGTAAGACACTCTCACGACAACATCAAAACAGTGACACGACAAAAAATCGTAGAGCAAAAAGGTACATGTCCAATTTGTTGCCACGACACACGACAGCGCCACGATGCTCAAAATAACGTGCGGCTGTCGAACGACAAACACAGATGACCCACGATTTGACCAAATTTCTTGTCGTGGCGCTGCATAGATGTGTTGAGGGTTCGTGTTGACAGGGCCTTAAACTACATAATTTTTTTCCAAATCTATACAAATATACATACTTACATCTTATAAATAACGTAGTTTCAATCATTATAGACGATTGTGTACCTTCTACACATTTATATTTTGTCAGATGATCTGTTCGGTCCGGTATAAAGGAATAACTAACGGATCGGTTATCACCAACGGCTATGGTTGAACCATTCGATTCTAATTTTAAAGCAGTTATGTACTGTTCAGTGTCAGTTGAACAATTTATTTCAACTGTTATACCTTCCTGTCCAACTATTGTATGTGTACCCATTTGGTTTTTAAACCATAATTCTGCAATTAGAGAACAGTTTTCCTAAACATATATTAAACATATAGTAAAACAAGCGTGAAGCTACCTAGCTTACAATGAGCAATGTATATCCTTATACCTAAAATTGTAATCGACAGACATTAAACTGTGTCATTGTCAGTATTATAAATATTGATGCGATGTCAATTGATATAAAAATAAATACTCTCACTACTTAACGATTTCCTTCTTACTAGTTCATTGTAGTTTTAAACGTTTTTCCCTTTAAATAAAAGTTAACTCTCGGATGCATTTTATTTTTCTTTCATTTGAATTATGCTAACAACTTAATACGAAACGCCTCTAAATTATAACATTATCAAAAACAGTCTACCACCAAAACAAACAACAATCAATCACATTTCCAAGTTCTCGGCATCTTACACGGATATTAAATCAATTACCCCGTTTTTTATTTGTTGAAAGACCGAATCGTTGATCATTTGGTTACATGTTTTTAGTTTTCTTACTTTGTTTTTAGTTTCTTTGATACGATAGATAGATACTTACTTGCTACTTCTAACATAACTCCATTATGATCAAAAACAGGGTAACATCGGTAAATGCCTTCGTCTTCTGTTGTGACATTATAAATTGTAAGTTCTACATTAAAGTTGCTAGTTTGTCGGATATTTTTTCGTCTTACGATATCTACTTTTTTATTTCCATTATAAACATTTGTATCGAACATAAATGTTAGCGTTGATGACGATCCTTCAATTGGACAGACTGGTGTTCTTGTTCGGGATGTAATCAACCAATCTATCATTAAAAGAGTATATTTTTTTTTCATACAACATTTCAGTCAACTGATATGATTTCATGACGAAATGAATACTTAACGTAGCATTTCCCTGTCTGGATTTATATTAAAATAGGTATGTTGTTTAAACATTTTTGGTATGTAAGATTTAGGCTTTAATTATCAGATGGACACCAATATAAATACATTTAGCATAATGTACTTTGCGTTCTCTAATTGTGTATTCTTGTAGCTCATATAACATAATATTAGTCTTCCGACGAATTGATAGCCTTCAAATGACTTATAGTTTAAGGATAACAATATTTATATTTGTCTATGACAAAACGTAAATCATAAAGTACTTGAATGCTGATTGGGTACATTACTCCAAACCGATTCGTTAAACCACCTTTCATAACATTTGTTTTTATTTCGACAGACAGTTATAAACATGTATAAAACTCTTGACTCAAAGTTACTTCTTAATACTATAGGTGTCTCGACAGAAATGGATTCTTATTATAAGTATTAATTAATGATTTGTATTTACATGTGTACATTCATATAGTCAAATATGCTCTATTTTTTTTGTGTTTTTGTCTTTCTTAAATGAGAAAAGTCCGACTTGGTAAAATAAATACCTAGAGAATGTTTAGAGGTGTTGCAATTTTAAACACACTTCGAAAACTAAATGCCATTATGAAGATGCAACAACAGATTTCAATATATGTTGGCTATTCTTCGATAACGGTTATTTAATTGTGCTTTGTTATGAACATGTATGTGATATATCATCAATGAACAACTATTGGAACCCTCCAGATAAACTTAAACCAAAAAAAAGATACCTTCACACATACGTGCTATGTTTAATTCCAGTGTAGGATCAGGATCAAATATTGAAAACTGCATACTGTACACTCCTGTATCGCCTTGTGTTACATTATTTATTTGAAGGTCTAAACTGTGTTTGCTAACTTGGATGCAATATTTCCCCGTATTATCTTGATCAATGGAATGAAATATAGTACTGTTCCTTGCAAATAGGCACTCAGTCTTTTCGTTTATTATTTTATATTTTAAAAGTACTGTTGACCCTTCCGCAGTGTACACTGTTGTATTAGATCCTGCAACTATGGAATCGACTAAACAAAAATTAACTATACATATTTATAGTGAGCAATAGACTTGTAATTTTAAATGCTTTGGTTTTATTTATACTATTGCTATGTTTATATAATGCGTCTGTCATTGTTGTAAAGCATATTGGTTGCAGGGAATAGCTTTATCAACGATCGTGTCATATTAATAATCGGTTTTGTAGAACAGAGCAAATACAGGTAAGTCGTACTTTTGTATATTTTCAAATGCCGTATCGCTCTTTACTAAACAATAGTAACAATAACATTGTTTTACAATATCACCGTCCTATAAATACGAATCATTTGTGTGCATATGCAGCTATATTCTGTTATAACTGTTAACTCTATATTAAACAACAAGTAAGTCTTTTACAAATTTTAATCCTTTAGGTAACAGTTACATGCTAAAAAACATGTCAAACACCGCCGCAATGTAGCACCTGTCCGAGTCAGGAGCCCCTTTGTTAGTCTGGTATGATTTTTAATTTAAGTTTCTTGTGTATAATTTGGAGTTTAGTATGACGTCCATTATCACTGAACTAGTATGCATATATGTTTAGGGACTAGCGGAAGGCCGCCGGGTGCAGGAGTTTCTCGGTACATTGACGTCTCATTGGTGGCTTTCGGTTGTCGTCTGCTCTATGGTCTGGTTGTTGTCGCATTGACACATTCCCCTTTTCCATTTTCAATTTTATTTGAATTATGTGGAATTTTAAGTCTGTTTCTCAGAAGTCTGTGTTTTAAATTCAGATGTCTTCAATTAAACAAGAACACTACTCACAATCAAGATTGAATATGTTCTGTTATCTTGATTTGTTGGTAAATTTACAGTTGGTAATATCTTTATACAAGCCTAGTAAAATTTTCAGTAGGATATCACATTCTAGGATTATACAAAAGTATTTAAGATTCATATCATGATTGATGTCCTACATGTAATTTTGTTATATATATTTTTAAACTTGCCGGTTAACAGAAACAATATCTGCACACAAATGAAAATCTGAAATAAAAATATTCCATATTCGTTTAAAAGAAATGAATACTCAAAATTGACAAATATATACAATTTAAACTCTTCGGACCTGATTAAAAGGATTGTCGAGAAAAAAAAAACGTGCAGAGCTGCATTGCAGTCGTCAATTTGAACCAATGCTGCATAGTGTATTGCTGCATAGCACGTACTTCCCTGACAACATAGTTTACCAAAGTAAAGTAAAGTCTGAATACGTAATAAAGAAAGAAAATTACAAGACATGTACTGCAGTTATAATTACAGTAAAATATATTATCCTATAATTTCTATACCTGAAAAATGTTAAACATGTAATGTGTATGGTCACAAGATTTTTTAACTTCAATTTTTGAGTCCATATTTTTACAATACACTGTTGGACTACTTGCTGCCGATAATACGAATTGCTCGGTATTGTTATTGCCTAGCAGAAAAACAAAAAATAGCAAAATCTGTGTGTTTAGAGTTACCTAAATGCTTTAACAAATCATTTGTTTTTTTAAACACGTCTATCATTCAAAATTCCTATTGATATGTGTGAAAGACCAATTGCACAGGTAAGATTATCGAATCGGATGGAAATTATAAGCCGACCTATTTTAAATAAAAGTTAACATCAATTCTCTGTATGCATCAACCAACAGCTGGCCGCATAAAAAAAAAATAATGTGATAGAAAAACTACCTCTAACATCAAAGTTAGTTGCCTTATTCATAAAAATCAGTTTAAAATCTTAATCATCCCAGTCTTTCTTGTCGGTTGCTAAGGAACATAAATTTCCTTAGCAACCAAGGAAAAATTTACCTCAAGATGACCAAATTTCAATTATGAACAGCTCATTTATTATGGCAGGTAGCTTTTAATAGTATATCATTCAATGAACAACAGAATATGCTTCATAAAAATATATTTATTAAAGTAAATCATATACGGTGAAATACAGTATAGAATATCAGAGCTAAGAGCTATTTTAGGTGCTGTGGATCTTAAGCAAAAAGAGTCAAAGTCGACCAAATTTGGTCCCTAAAATATTTTTTTTGCAGAAATATAGCCAAAACATGACTTACTACACTTAAAGATTAGGTATTTAGTTAATCATTAATGAAAACATATCTATGGGTAAACATATTCTAAATTGATCGCGGATAATTCAAATTGGGTCATATAAGGGGTGTAAACTGTTCATCTAGGCTAATTTTTCACATGTTTGCTATCATACCAGACAATTTCAACCATATAAACCAACTAACATGTTATATTGATGTTGGTGTTTGTTGAATATGCTTGTTTAAATGACTGACCTTTGGTTGACAATAAAAAACCTTAATACAAACCTTAAAAAAAGAGAGGGTTGGGGTGGGGGGAGGTGGGTAGGGGCTTTTTTTTTTTTTTTTTTTTCGCACAAAAAATTTAGAAATAGAGTGGCACTAAAATCAAAGAATTTTGGGATGGATGCTTCAAATTATTTTCTTTAAATACAGAGATAAACAAAATGGGTTCATTACTAGGTTCATTATATTTATGGAAAAGGAGTAGGTCCACTTTTTGGCCCCAAAATATAGAAGTTTTACAAAATTGTTAAAATGTAAACTTTATTGGACAGTAGAACGCTCCTGCTACATAAATATGGGCTGGACTGGTTTTGACAATACAATGCACATATATCGGGTAATATCACCATTAAGTCATGCTAAATTACTAATCTTCACAATTCTATCATTTTTGTTAAATTTTAGACGGTTTTCGTGTAAAACGAAAGTGTTTCGTGTTCATCCTTAATATTGAAATGTAAGTTGTATTTTATGATAATACATAACATATATAAAGGTTTAGGATGAACACGGATGCGGCCACTTTAATTTTTGACAAAAAACATCTGAAACGTGATATTTTTCGGCATATTTGATAGATTTTTCATATTTGAGCTTGAATCGGATTGTTTTAATGACTAAAAAATTAAAATCTTTCACAAAAAACAATTGATTCAAATGAAATAGACACTTAAGTGTTAAAAAAGTGGTCAAAATCTTTCGTCAGATGAACTTGAAATTTGAGGCCAAAATCGGTCCTTACCGGATCTACTCCTTTGGGTTTTATATTTAAAAAGTGGGGATTTGGAGAATCAATTTATTTTAAGGGTATACTTTGAGTATTTAAGTAAAAACTTTTTTGATTCAAAACTGAACATATAACTTGGTATATTTTTTTTTCTTCAATTAAAAATAATTGAAGTATGAATACGAAAGAACAACAGTAGCACTGTAAGTATCAGTGGCAGTGCTACTGTTGTTCTTTCGTATTCATACTTCAATTATTTTTAAAAAAGAAAATAAGGTTTTGGTATTTTCTTTTAAGTGTTTTTTTGTTTGCTGTTGTTGTTTTATAGATACTTATGGTCTTTGGCCCAACATGATTAGTTCCACATGCATTCAAGTTATTTTTAATACATGTGTTAACTTTAAAATGCTTGAACTATAAATCATTTTGTTTTGACTGTTTGAATCAATACCCATTTAGTTTCACATTAATATATGTATCATACACATGACACAGTTGTATAAATATATTTAAACAATATATTTTATAAACAAGAATAAGAAAAATGAGACGTCAATGCAGTGCTTAGGCAAATATTAGGAAATTGGTCTATATATATGCAAAATACTTTTATCAAAGTGACTTATATATCAGACTAAACTCAAAGGCAGATGGAATTTTCTTTCTTTTTGAGCAAACTTTTGTCACCCAATCTTTCAAAGAGCAAACTACTACTTTTGAAAATTCCAATCACAATCCAACTCTTTGAAAATTGATACAATGCATATGAAATGTGAAAAAAAAAGTTTAACAGGTAAATTGAATAACATTCAAGCTTGCATAACTTGTAAGATTCGCTCGTATATGTAACAATATTTTAGATTTTAACGAGAGAAATTTCTGTATTACTGACAATTGTTGCACCAGGGTTTTCGATCTCACAAACTAGTCAAAACATTTACTAAATTTTATCATCGGTATAAGGACATCATTCGTAAATGTAGCTCAACATGCGTACTTCTTTTACGTTCAGGTATTTCACATACAGTATTTTATGGAAATATTCTTTACAAAGCACAAAAATGTCAGTATTCACCTCAGAAGCTAACAAAACCTTTAAATAAACTTATTAAGAAGGGATATAGTTATGATACTGTTGTCAAGTCATTACATATTTTGGCGTTAATATTGATTAACTTATAGGGTCTTTGCATCGGAACTAAACACATTTATTTAAAAACCAGTTGTTGGCATGGCACGGGTTATGTTCTTCTCATATATGTTATGATGGTATGATACTAAACCCCTCACGAGAAGGATTGCGCCTGATATTCATAAGATGAAGACATTATCTTTCAATTAGTTTAATTGAAGTCTGGAGCTGGCATGTCAGTTAACTGCTAGTAGTCTGATGTTACTTATGTATTTATGTCATTTTGTTTATTTTCTTTGGTTACATCTTCTGACATCAGACTCGGACTTCTCTTGAACTGAATTTTAATGTGCGTATTTTGGCGTTTACTTTTCTGCATTGGCTAGAGGTATAAGGGGAGGGTTGAGATCCCATAAACATGTATAACCCCGCCGAATTTTTGCGCCTGTCCCAAGTCAGGAGCCTCTGGCCTTTGTTATTCTTGAATTATTTTTAATTTTGGTTTCTTGTGTCAGTTTGGAGTTCAGTATGGCGTTCATATACACTGAACTAGTATATATATTTGTTAGAAAAATTAGATTGCCCATTGTTGAATTTTAGAACAAAGCTTTACAAAAGAAGCCTACACATTGTAAATTTCTTATAGCATTTCCCTTCCCTTGATTAGATATTTATTTTCCTGAGGTAATGGGAATCGGGAACTTCACAAGTGTTTTTTTCTTTTCTGAGTTCTATTAGGCTTTCAATATGTTTCAGATGACGGTTACACGATTTATTAAGTCAATTTCTGTCAAACGTGTACCTTGTTTCATAGTCGAAAGTTTTGAATACTCAGAGTTTGATTGTGATATTTCAATGTAATAAATGTCACAAATTATGTCCGAAAATTGTTTTAAAAATGGACAGGCAACATTCATAATTTAGTATATTACTATCTGTGGAAAACTTCAATGATAATTGTTTTAAAGCTGTCAAATAAGGAATAGTGATCCCGAAAAAGTATAATCAAGTTGTTTCCTAATATTATTGCTGCTACAGTTTTTTTTCTATTTCTTGAACGAAGATTTTCAAAAAAGGGAAATAATTCATTTTTCGAAATTACATCCAGATTAGTTTAAGCATGAAATTTTTAATTGCTGGAACTTGTTATATGATATAATTACCCTCAATACATCTAAAAATAATTATTTTCATAAGAAAGGACTGTTTTATCATGAAAATATTCATATGAAATATTTATTTACAAATAGAACCTAAAAAAGGGGGAATTTCAGGGAAAATTACAATGACTAATATTCCTCTATTGGCAACTTTCTGCAACATTTACCCAAGAATTTTTTTTGCAGCATTTTGTTGAAAAAACATCCATTATTTTATATTTTATAGTCTTTTATGTGAGGATTTCTGCGTTTTTGGTAAAATCAGATGTAAAAAATGACAAAAATCGATTTTTGTGTTAAGTGGACCACCTCTTATACCCATGAAAATAACAAAAAATTATATGCTTTATCTCATTTTTACCATAAAATACAATGTTAGCCATTTCTCCTTGCTATAATAATATATACATATGATGTCACGTAGTTTCCATGGCAACCAGACTTTTCAGATTTTTTTTATTGATTTTTTTTTAATATGACTGTTAGTTTGGACCATTTCAACTTAAAAAAAAGTAATCGAAAAAAAATAATCTGGCCAAAATTTTTCATATTTGGTCTATTATTACAGAGAATTGATGTTAAGACTTACCATTTCTAAGCACTAGTAACAAGTTGCATATAAATGATTTTTTTTTAAATCTGTATTTACATCTATACAATTACATTAGTCATTTCCTTTTCGTATTTCCGCCATTTTATATTAGTGTTAGAACATATATAGAACAAAAGTTTGTTGAATTGAATACCCTAAAAGGAATTATTTGAAAGCAGTTCTGAATATTGGAATACCACATTTGGTATATATAACTTGCTTTCAGAAGTAACGTATTACTTGTTATTCAAACAACGGTATACTATTGTTACCGGTGCATATCATTTAAAGTTAATAACATCATTCATACAAAAGTACAAAACCAGTAAATGTAAATACAGTACTAGTATTTTTAAATGTAAAAATGTATTCGGTCAGTGTATATTCACTTGTTGGTTTTTATATGTCTTTTGATTGAGTTAAGTCATTTCAATTGATATTTCATAATGTGTCTTTCTATGTTGTGAAGTTACACTATTGTTTCAGGTAAGGATGACAACAGTTAAACCTGCTGTATTTGTTTTCATCTGACCTTAGTCAGGAACCTGATGTTTAGTAGTTGTCGTTTGTTGATGCGTCCATTATTTTTTTTTCTCGTTTCTTCATTTTTATATACTAGATAAGATCGTTGGTTTAATTGTTTGAAGGTTTGACACTTCTTTTTGTTTGTTTTTTGTTTTTTGTTGCTTTTTTTTTTGGTTTTTTTTTGGGAGGGGCTCCGTGTTGAAGACCGTACTTTGACCTATAATGCTTTCACAAATTGTGACTTGGATCGAGACTCATCTAATTGGCACTCGTACCACATCTTTTTATATCTTTATCAAATACATATCATCAATGCAGTTCTGAATAACAGACACACTATTTTCCTAAGTTATATAGCTTCATCGGGCTTGCAACTCTTTATGTAAATTGGATGAGAATTGTTTGATAACACAACTCAGTCGTAAAATGAGATTCAGATTTATATTGGTATACATTGGAGAAAGAACAAAGTCAGCTATTCGGTGTTGACATGTATATCAATTATGTGGTCATTTTTATAAATTTCCTGTTGAAAAAACTTATCGAATTTATCGAAAAACTAAGGACTTTCTTATCGCAGGACTAGATTACCTTAGCCGTATTTGGCAAACGTTTTTGGGAATTTTGGATTCTTAATGCTCTTCAGCTTCCGTTCTTGTTTAGCTTGATACATATTTTGATATGAGCGTCACTGATGAGCCATATGTCGACGAAACGCATCTGGTGTACTAAATTATAATCCTGGTACCTTTGTCAACAATAAACAAAACCGGGAATGTTAGTCATGACTTCAATACAGTCTAAAGTGTTTAACAGGGGCCATATTGCAGATCCTCAAGACCCAGGTGACCAAAAAGTTAAATCACAAAAATACTGAACCGCGGAAAACTAAAAACAGAAAGTCCCTAATCATATGGCAAAATCAAATGATAAAGCACATAAAACAAATTGACAACAACTGTCATATTCCTGATTTGGTACAGGCAATTTCAAATTTAGAAAATGGTGGATTGAACCTGGTTGTATAGCGCTAATCCTCTCACTTGTATGACAGTCGCATCACATTTTAGTCTCCGTAAAATCTTTTTGGTCAAACAAACATTCGTTAAATCGCAAATACCATAACTTATTATTATATACTACATATTTCGTTTCTTCGCCGCTGATACAAAAGATATAAGTATGTTCTTTCTACGAGCACGGTTTATTTTTCTTGTAAGAACGTAATAATTGTAAGTTTATACATTTTTAGAATCCACTTTTCTTTAGTATTAACTATTTCAAATGACAGATATAATTACACTTCAAATGCAATTTTCAATATTGCTATTACAATAAGGTGTAATTATAATGATTCTTGTTTATCGGATATAGATCTAGGTCAGAAAGACAAAATATTTAAAAAAAAACCGAAGTACCATATGTATCTAAAATGTTTCCTCGCATCGGTATTATGACTTTTCAGAAACGAGTATAAGCACGTGATTCATTAATCTAGTTTTTTCACATCCTTTTGAGCCATTGTTTAAAAAAGATGTACCACCCAAATTTTGTAAATAGCATCAATTTCTTATAAATAAATCTAACACTCTAACTATTTTTAGAGACCAAAACTAGAATTTTCCATAGCAATTAATCATGTTCAATTTGATGCGTATGACTGTGAATTTTTATGACAAGTAAAATATGAATCTTTACTCCAACCAATACCGAGTTAAGGACGCCGATATTATTGGCAGGCAAAACGTCCTTTTAAGTCAATTTTAAAATGCATACCAGTCGTTATAAACACATTCAATCAGGAGTAAGTGTATTGTATATATTTTAACTTTAATTTAGTGAAAATCGGAAGTTGTAAGTAACATGTGTACTATTATTTGTCTGTTTGTCTTTTTTTCATTTTTAGTCACGGCGTTGTCAGTTTATTTTCGATTTATGAGTTTGACTGTCACTCTGGTATCTTTCGTCCCTCTTTTATATAAATATACATAATAGGTTAATTTAAACAGTATGTGATGTGTACACATTAATTTGGTCAGTGTCTATTCATGTTTTATGTTTTCCTATGTCTTTTGATTTAGTCAAGCCATTTCAACTTATAATGTGTTCTTCCATGTTGGAATGTTACACTATTGTTTCAGGTAAGGGTGAATGTTGGCACATATCAATACGTAAATACCCGCTGCATTCGTGTGTACCTGTCCTTGGTCAGGAACATGATGTTCAGTGGTTGTCGTTTGTTGATGTGTTCATCATTTTTTCTCGTTTCTTGTTTTGTATATAGATAATATCGTTGGTTTTATAGTTTGAATGGTTTAACATCTTTTTTTGGGAAAAGGGGGGGGGGGGGGGGTCGGGGGGGGGGGGGGTCTCCGTGTTGAAAACTGTATGTTTACCTATAATGATTTCTTTTCACAAATTGTGACTTGGATGGAGAGTTATCTCATTGGCAATCCTACCACATCTTCTTATATCTATTTAACAAGTATATATTGCCAATGCAGTTCTGAACAACAGACACACTATTTTCCTACATAATTTTACTTCATCGGGCTTTCAACTCTTCATGTAAAGTGGATACAGACGAGAATTGTTTGATACAAATACAACTCAGTAGTAAAATGAGATTCAGGTTTATATTGTTATACATTGTAGATAGAACAAAAATCAACAAAACTGGGTATGTTAGTAATGACTTCAATACAATATAAAATGTTTAACAGGGGCCATAATGCAGATCCTCAACAAATGCTTAAGACTTATATGACCAAAAAGTAAAATCACAAAAATACTGAACTACAAGGAAAATTCAAAACGGAAAGTCCTGAATCAAATGGCAAAAACAAGTGATAAAACACATCAAACGAATGGACAACAACTGTCATATTTTTACTTAGTACAGGCACTTTGAAATGTAGAAAATGGTAAAACTCTCACTTGTATGTCAGTCGCATCAAATTACAGTCTCCGTAAAATCTGTTGACCAAACAAACATTCGTAAAATCGCAAAAACCATAACCTATTATATTATAAGATATGTTTTTTTGTCACCAATGACACAACAGATATAATTATGTTTTTTCTACGAGTCGGGTTGACAATTTCTAGTTTCATTTTTCTTGTAAGAATGTAAGAATTGTAAGTATATATAATTTAAGAATCCTATTTCCTTTACTACATGTGTTAACTTTTTTTTTTTTAAATGACAGGTATAATTACACTTACAATGCAATTGTCAATATTGCTATGTTCAATTAGATGTCATTGAAATGAGTCATGTTTATCGGATATAGTTATAGGTCAGAAAGAAAAAAAAATATATTTTAGAAAAACCTGTAGTACTACATGTAACTTAAATGTTTCCTCTCATCGGTATTATGACTTTACAGAAACGAGTATAAGCACGTGCTTCATTATCATAGTTTATTCACATCCTTTTGTTCCATTGTTTAAAAGAAAATTTACCAGCCAAAATTTCTAAACAGCATCATTTTTGTATAAATAAATGTTACACTCTTACCATTTTTAGAGATACCAAAACTATAATTTGCAATATAAATTAATCATGATGATGCATATGACTGAGAATGTTCATCGCAAGTAAAATATGCACCTTTACTCAAACCATTTACCGAGTTCCATCATATATACTCAATTTAAAGGATTTTAATTTGCATGTTTCTGTTGTAAAATGTTTTACCAAATTTGTTATTCTCGTGATTGATTTTCGGTCTTGTCCTATGCCAACGGATCCACTAATTCAACACATACCTTGCAAAATGTGATCTTTAATTTCCGACAGTTGTGAGCCATATTTTTTATGTCAGGATTCAATGTATAATACAATGGACAGCAATATTGCAATACAATAACAACACATTTTTGTTCGCATAAATTAAGGATGCCAACATGTCCTGTTTTCACTCAAAATATTGATATGTAATTTAATTTTAGTAGTTTTGATACCTCATGTTGACTTGTACAACAAAACATTTGACCGCTATTAACCAAAACTGACCATATGTGCACTTTAATTTGTAAATCTATATAGCTGCATTATAAATCAGATTTTTTTTTAATTGTTGCAATGGATTGTACCTGGCGCCTTTGTGTCCTCTTCTGGCGCTCTTCAGTAGGACCGAAAATGTAAGTGTAGTAGTGTCATTTGTATAATAGTAAAACATATTTTAAATAAATTATATTTATTATAAACGTTTAACTCTTGAATTTTATTAAAGAAACATTATTTTTCAAATCTAAATCTACACTTTACTTTTTATATTGAGTTCATGAATATTCAAAAGGTTCTTACCTTAAATTACGTATCTGATTGGTCATTGTGATTTAGCGGTCAATTCATATTTTGTATTGACCCGGTAGATTTAGAACGGGAACTTGTAAATTACAGTCGCATGATATTGTATCCCGAATTTATTGTTTTCTTTCATTGTGGACACAACATATTTTCTGATAAATGACTCCATTGATCAATTTGATGTAAATATATAGAGAATGTATTTGGGAACTGTGCCTTGTCCTTGCCAGTAAAAACTCACTCCACAAGTGGTAAGAATGAATCTATCTTTAACTATGTAATGTTGTAAAAAAGACGTTATGGATTATTTCCCTTTAAATATGCGGTATTAAGCAGATTTAAAATATTGGCTTAATTAGTCTTTATGAAAATAGTATTTACAATTTAATGATTGTTGTAATGTAATTGTATGTTAAGAACAAACAATATATTATGTTCCGAATAGTTTAATGTTATATTTGCATTTTTAATTTAGTTTTGTACCGTACACATAGTAAACCAGTAAACACTATATAGTATATTATTTACGATCAAGACTTACATTCTTGTAAAGTGCATCACAATGAGAAATAAAAGTACACGTGACATCAGCTCACTGATTGTCTTATATATTCAGTAGTATTATATGTAGTAGTACACATTATTAAAGTGCATTGTATTTTGATATAACTATATGTAATAATGTGTAATGTAGGATACTAGTGTTTTATAAAATAGAACTGTTTTTTATAATTGTGATATTGTTATTTCAGAGTTTATTTTTCTTATACTGGTATTAAATCATCCGAACCCTAAACAGAGTTTATTATTACTTGACCCAAAAATCGACCCTGTTAAATAAGCAATACTGTTGGAAAACAATTAATACAAACAGATTTCCGCATAGATTTAGAGTGTCAGTACTTCATCTCTGTATTCATAATATAACAGTCAAAAGAGATAGTAGTTCAAGATGATGTGTAAAACAAAACTATTAGACCTCATCATTGACATATCTGAATTAATTTGTACTTTTTTAATAAAAAGAAGTATATAAGGTTCTCTTCTGGGAATAATACTGTTATTCTATGATATGGGTTGATTGATTTTGTTTGTAGTTAAACGTCAAGTGGCAACTTTTTTTTATTCAAGTGCACATTCAGTATCATAAAGGGACGTCCCATATATCAATTAATCGACAAGTACAACTCTCGACAAATCTGACGAATTTTACGAGATTTTTGATAGTTTTACCACATCGTACCTTTTTTGTCACTGTACAATTTTCGTTAGAATATTCTGCGGAAAATACAATAGTAAATCCAATGCAAACAAGTTGAATAACAATGCAATATCCACGCATATATAAATGTTTAAAGTATCATTTAGGAAGAGACAGGTAAGGAACGGGGAACGAAGAAACGTCGACAATGATGTTGATATCTCATAATATAAGAATATTGTTCCGATTCGTTGGATAACCTTTCTATCCGCCTTATAATAAATAAAAAAACTTTATTTTCCTTTATGATAGCTCTATGAAATTGTATAGCCATTATTTTATGTATATAAGAATATATTAAATAAATAAAAAAGATTTTTGATTTTATGTATAATATCTTGTAGAGTATATATGGGGAGTATAGACATTTGCTATCAGGGAAAACAATGCGAATGTTGCTTACATATTTCAATTAAAGCTCAAGTATGATATGCAAACTCTTAAACACGATAATCTGTCATAACCAGGTCTGGTCAATAGCAGTCTTGTCCACAGGTCTGGTCCGATGCAGACCTGTCCGCAGGTCTGGTCAGGAGCAGACCTGTCCATAGGTCTGGTCTGGGGCCTGTCCTCACGAATGGTCAAACGCGTACTTGTCAACAGGTCTGGTCTGGGGCAGACCTGGCATCAAGAATGCTCAAATGCAGACTTGTTTACATATCTGGTATGAAGCAGACATGTCGATAGGTCTGCAGCAGTCCTAAAAAAGCAGACCGTAGGTCTTGTTCACCAACGACGACATAATCCTGCCATAACAAATATGGCTGATTTCGTATGTGGGTATATAGATTTACAAATTAAAGTGCACAAATGGACAGTTTTGGTCGATGTGATCAAATAACTTTGTTGTACAAGTCAGCATTAGGTATCAAAACTACTGACATTTGGTACATATCAATAGTTTGAATAAAAAGGGCCATCTGGCACCCTAAAGGTATGCGAACATAAATGTGTTGCTATTGTATAGCAACATTGCTGTCGTTTATATCATACATTGAACCCTGACATAAAAGGTATGGCTGATTTACTATGTGGGTATACAGATTTACACATTCAAGTACACATATGGTCAGTTTTGGTTGAAGTGGTCAAATAATTGTGTTGAACAAGTCAGCATGAGGTATCAAAACTACTGAAATTTTTGTTACGTATCGATATTTCAGATAAAAGGAGGACTTACTGATACCATAAATGTATGCGAAAACAAACGTTTGTTGTTGTTGTATTGCAATATTGCTGTCTATTGTATTATACATTGAATCCTGACATAAAAAAATTGGCTGAATTACAATGCGGGTATATATGGTATATAGATATACAAATTAAAGTGCTCATATGGTCGTTTTTTTGTCGATGAGGTCAACTAATTGTGTTGTACAAGTCAGCATGAGGTATCAAAAGTACTACTGAAATTTTGTTACGTATAACTAACAAGGACGTGGAACTAATACAGTCAGGGGCATTACTTAAGCAAGTATTTTTTTTAAGTTACTTATATAAGTAATTTTTGTTTTTGAAAATAAAAAAAATACTTAATAGAGTTATTTTAAATTTCAATAAAACATAGACTAAATGTAGTTTTGATGACTTTTTACATAATTTCATATCATAAAGTTAAGAATTCATTATATTTGAGAGGATTATAGAGATGAAGGGTTACTTTAAAAATTATGACAAAAATATTACTCGAATAAGTTATTTGATACATTTTTAATAAAATTAGTATCAAAACTTATTTAAGGAACATGTGCACTTGGTTTGGGTTACAAATTATAAATAACTTCAAGTCTTAATCAACAAGTATCTATCTATTTTAATCAGTCTACCTTCAAGATTTTGGAGAAAAATGAGAATTTAATTGTCCCAAGATACCAATCTTTGACCAAGAAGCGTCGGTATAAAAGATAAGTGCGTCAAAAAGTTAATTAGTGTTTCAGAAGGATTAGATTTAATATGTCAGGGGAAAAATAACCAGATGACTGTGAAAAATTGTTAAACCTATTAAAATCTGTATTATTGGACACCTATAAAAATAATATTCAGAAAAGTTACTTATATAAGTAACATTTACAATAGCCTCGTTTTCAACATTACTTGAATAAGTAATTTTAATTGTTACTTGTTTAAGTAATGCCCCTGACTGTAATATTTAATATACGTCCTTGCATAGATATACATAATAAAGTGCATATATGGTTGAATATAATAGGTATTGGAATATATATTCAGTGCCCGTTACCATTGTAACCAAGATCGTTTTTGAGCTCACCTGGCCCACAGGGCCAAGTGAGCTTTTCTCATCACTTGGCGTCCGTCGTCCGTCGTCATTGACTTTTACAAAAATCTTTTCCTCTGAAACTAATGGGCAAAATTTAACCAAACATTGGGTATCTAGTTTTAAACTTTTTTTTCTGCTCTGAAATTTTCAGATGAATCGGACAGCCGGTTGTAGGGTTGCTGCCCCTTAATTGGTAATTTTAAAGATTTTTTTTCGTTTTGGTTATTATCTTGAATGCTATTATAGATAGAAATAAACTTGAAACAACAATAATGTTCAGCAAAGTAAGATCTACAAATAAGTCAACATGACCAAAATGGTCAGTTGACCGCAGTTATTGCCCTTTATAGTCAATTTTTATTAATTTTTATTAATTTGGTTGTTGTAAATTTTTAACAAATAATTTCCTCTCCTGCTTATTGGCAAAGTTCATTATAGATATAATTGTAAGTAGCAGATGGCTAGTTTATTCTCATTAAACCATGAAAGTACAAAGGTTACAGATAAGTTAAAAAAATAATATACATAAAAATAAAAAATGCATTAAAAATGCATAAAATTCAAAATTTCGGACGAGAACTTCAAACACATCACCATCACCAAAACACATTTTTTTCATGAATCCATATGTGTCCTTTGTTTAAAAGAGGGACGAAAGATACCAAAGGGACAGTCAAACTCATAAATCTAAAACAAACTGACAACGCCATGCTAAAAATGAAAAAGGCAAACAGAAAAACAATAGTACACATGACACAACATAGAAAACTAAAGAATAAACAACACGAACCCCACCAAAAACTAGGGGTGATCTCAGGTGCTCCGGAAGGGTAAGCAGATCCTGCTCCACATGCGGCACCCGCCGTGTTGCTTATGTGATAACAAATCCGGTTAATAGTCTAATTCGGTAGGTCACATTAAGGAAAGGGAAGGGGATTGTAGTTACGACGTAAGGAACATATCCGATATCATTTGTGATACGGTTATTCCATAACGGTCAACCAACTCGTGATGGCGTCCGTAAAATTAACGAAGGGATGATTTCAACTTCACCATTTGGAACTCTTGGTTTAATAGCTTCCTTGTGAGCAACAACCCTCTATCAAGAAAATCATGATAGGAAATGCAAGCACGGGAATATCGTATCAATTAGGAGATATATACCCCGTATGCAGGTGCTGCTGGAATGTTGCTACTTAGAAATGGAAAGTTCACAATTGGAAAGCTGAAATCATCACTTTTGTCGTAAAGTTTTGTTTTCAACCGACTCTCATTGTCAATTTCTAGATGTAAGTCAAGATATGAGGCCGACTTAACTGTATCTGTAGTATCCTTTATCTCTAGCTCGATTGGATAGATGCGTTCCACATAGTCACCAAATTTTGAATTATTTAGTGAAAGAACATCATCTATATAGCGAAACGTAGAGTTAAAGGATAGTGCTAACTTCTTATCTTTCTTCCTAAGAAGTTCCTGCATGAAGTCAGCCTCATAATAATAAAGAAACAAGTCGGCAAGTAGAGGGGCACAGTTTGTTCCCATTGGAATGCCGACAGTCTGTTGAAAAACACGTCCTCCAGACGTAACAAATATGTTGTCAATCAAGAAATCAAGCATCTTGATAATATCAGTTTCAGAGAATTTTTTGTTCGAATCAGAGTGATCCTTTACAAAGTAGGATTTATCCCTCCCTAAGACAAGATACTTGTATCTACGTTGGCCATTCTTTTTTACGAAGCAAAGCAATACCAACTCTTTCAATTTGTCTTTTAGTTTGGAATGTGGAGTACTAGTGTACAGAGTAGAAAAGTCAAATGTTTTAATACTGTTACAAGATGAAAGAGAGTTAGATTGTATGTACTCTAAAAGATCTTTGGAATTTTTAAGTATCCACATCTGATTCACGCCCTCTCTAGAATAGGCAGTTTCACAATAACTTTGAAGCCCGTCTTTGATTGCTGATAAAATAGATGTTAACAATTTAGAAAGAGGTTTCGTGGAGCACTTGGAAGACCCAGCAATATACCGTGTTTGTAAGGACACTTATGTAGTTTAGGTATCCAATACAGTGATGGCAGATCCAGTTCTTCATCTTTGGTTGAAATTCCAAAGGAACACAGAACAGACCAATGATTATCCAGGATTTCCTCTTTGGTAAGTGTCGTGAGTGTATATGTTGAGTTTCCAAGTGAATTGTCAATAACTAATTCGTTTATCAAGCAGTTAATGTAATGAGTTTTACATACAAAACTATGTTGTTTGGGGCTTTATCTGCGGGGACAACAACATATTTGTCATGGAGGTAGGATAGGTGTTTTGCAACATTTGGGTCTTTAAAGATTGACGTAGCATGGGCATTGATAGACCCATTCAGTTTCTTAATTCCGATTTGTATCAACGACCTCACTGCCTTAATCCATTCGGAAAGAGTGTCTACGTCTTCCTTCTCGCGCTTAGCCCATTGCCTGGCATAATCCTCAACTAAATCCATCAAAATTTTAAAGTTGAATTTCCAATTGATGGATTTAGGCTCGCGATATTTCGGACATTTCGATAACTCATTTCGTAGAGAAGTGTTATTAACAATGTTGAGGTCACCAGTAATAACGTGGCCAGCGGGATTATATGTGAATTGGGAACTAGCACAAGTGCAATCGGGAGATTTAGACTTGAAGTCGTCAATATCGAGATCCTGCAAAACGTGTTTGTAAATGAAAATTTTAGTTGCAATAGGTTTGGTATAGGTATAAGAAATGATTGGTACAGACTGGTCTTTGAAATAAGGAGGTATTTTCGATTGAACTAATTTATGATGAAGGATATTACCTAAGTTGACGCCATCGATACCATTGTTGGCAAAGGAAAGATTAAGGAAAGATCTTTTCTCTTTTTCATCTTTGCCAATGCGGACTGGCTTGAAAAGTCTGTGACTTGCAATATCCGAAATTATAGCTGTAATTTTGTATAGGTTTGAATGAGGGTTTGTAACAGTGGATTCCAAACATAAATTGAACAGGGAATGAAGTTTTGAAAGGGGTAATGAATAAAGTTTCGTGCGAATGTGATGAATAACTAACGGCTTTTGTATAAATGGCAGCAAGTCATTAATAGAGACATCATGCAGAGAAGGTGATGTATAATGACGATGACCATGACTCCGTCTACGTCGAGGATTCGAGTTGAAAATATTCATCACATTCACCGAGTTACACGAAGGACTAGATAGAATACCTATACCATCAATTTTGTCATTGCAGCCATACGGTGTTGCAGTTCCCAATAGTCTAATCCAGTAGTCTTCTTTTTGTCTACGGAGAGTCGTTGAAAGATTAGAATTGTTAGAGCTATGGTAAATCTTTTCGATAATGCGAACTGTCATAGAAACGATGGAATGATCGGGCTGATTGAAATTCTGGTATAGAATGTCGTTAGCATTTAGGTTAATGTCTGATCTATGACCGCACATACGTTTGTTTAGCCTTCCTTTCGTTTCACCGACGTATACCAATCCGCAAAGGTTGCACTCTAATCCGTAGACGACATTTATCGATTTACAATTCAGATCATCGTAACTTCTGTTAAAATATCACTTCTTGGTCAAATTGCTAGTGAATTCAGCATCTGTAATTAAAATAGCACAAGTTTTGCAGCCTTTGGTCTCACATTTTTAAATGCGACAGTGTTGTACTGTGTCATCAAAAACCAAAATGTCTTTAAGGAGAACTGAACATGGATGTATATGTGTAATATTGCTATTGTCACTAGGACGATGATCTGAATGAGTCGTGTTTGAGATATTTGTCATGTTTGGTGATGGGGGACACCTGCCATATCAGACGACACCGTGTCCATGGTGACGTCTGTTTCGGACCTTTTTATACTGGGCGACGTCCGATCCAGTTTCCTGTTTGATCTTCGTAAGTTCATGCAATTTTAGTTTTGCTACTGTGTGAATGATGTCCTCGGGGACAAGATGTCCACCAGCAGAGACATCGACCCAGTGGTAATAAAAGAGGGACGAAAGATACCAAAGGGACAGTCAAACTCATAAATCTAAAACAAACTGACAACGCCATGGCTAAAAATGAAAAAGACAAACAGAAAAACAATAGTACACATGACACAACATAGAAAACTAAAGAATAAACAACACGAACCCCACCAAAAACTAGGGGTGATCTCAGGTGCTCTGGGAGGGTACGCAGATCCTGCTCCACATGCGGCACCCGTCGTGTTGCTTATGTGATAATAAATCCGGTAAATAGTCTAATTCGGTAGGTCACATTCAGGAAAGGGAAGGGGATTGTAGTTACGACGTAAGGAACATATCCGATATCATTTGTGATACGGTTATTCCATAACGGTCAACCAACTCGTGATGGCGTCCGAAAAAATTTACGAATGGATGATTTCAATTTCACCATTTGGAACTCTTGGTTTAATAGCTTCCTTGTGAGCAGCAACCCTCTATCAAGAAAATCATGATAGGAAATGCAAGCACGGGAATATCGTATCAATTGGGAGTTATATACCCAGTATGCAGGTGCTGCTGGAATGTTGCTACTTAGAAATGGAAAGTTCACAATTGGAAAGCTGAAATCATCTCTTTTGTCGTAAAGTTTTGTTTTCAACCGACTCTTATTGTCAATTTCTAGATGTAAGTCAAGATATGAGGCCGACTTAACTGTATCTGTAGTATCCTTTATCTCTAGCTCGATTGTATAGATGCGTTCCACATAGTCACCAAATTTTGAATTATTTAGTGAAAGAACATCATCTATATAGCGAAACGTACAGTTAAAGGATAGTGCTAACTTCATATCTTTCTTCCTAAGAAGTTCCTGTATGAAGTCAGCCTCATAATAATAAAGAAACAAGTCGGCAAGTAGAGGGGCACAGTTTGTTCCAATTGGAATGCCGGCAGTCTGTTGAAAAACACATCCTCCGAACGTAACAAATATGTTGTCAATCAAGAAATCAAGCATCTTGATAATATCAGTTTCGGAGAATTTTTTGTTCGAATCAGTGTGATCCTTTACAAAGTAGGATTTATCCCTCCCTAAGACAAGATACTTGTATCTACGTTGGCCATTCTTTTTTACGAAGCAAAGCAATACCAACTCTTTCAATTTGTCTTTTAGTTTGGAATGTGGAATACTAGTGTACAGAGTAGAAAAGTCAAATGTTTTAATACTGTTACAAGATGAAAGAGAGTTAGATTGTATGTACTCTAAAAGATCTTTGGAATTTTTAAGTATCAACATCTGATTCACGCCCTCTCTAGAATAGGCAGTTTCACAATAACTTTGAAGCCCGTCTTTGATTGCTAATAAAATAGATGTTAACAATTTAGAAAGAGGTTTCGTGGAGCACTTGGAAGACCCAGCAATATACCGTTGTTTGTAAGGACACTTATGTAGTTTAGGTATCCAATACAGTGATGGCAGATCCAGTTCTTCATGTTTGGTTGAAATTCCAAAGGAACACAGAACAGACCTATGATTACCCAGGATTTCCTCTTTGGTAAGTGTCGTGAGTGTATATGTTGAGTTTCCAAGTGAATTGTCAATAACTAATTCGTTTATCAAGCAGTTAATGTAATGAGTTTTGCATACACAAACGATGTTGTTTGCGGCTTTATCTGCGGGGACAACAACATATTTGTCATGGAGGTAGGATAGGTGTTTTGCAACATTTGGGTCTTTAAAGATTGACGTAGCATGGGCATTGATAGACCCATTCAGTTTCTTAATTCTGATTTGTATCAAGGACCTCACTGCCTTAATCCATTCGGAAAGAGTGTCTACGTCTTCCTTCTCGCGCTTATCCCATTGCCTGGCATAATCCTCACCTGAATCCATCAAAATTTTAAAGTTGAATTTCCAATTGATGGATTTAGGCTCACGATATTTCGGACCTTTCGATAACACATTTCGTAGAGAAGTGTTATTAACAATGTTGAGGTCACCGGTAATAACGTGGCCAACGGGATTATATGTGAATTGGGAACTAGCACAAGTGCAATCGGGAGATTTAGACTTGAAGTCGTCAATATCGAGATCCTGCAAAACGTGTTTGTAATTGAAAATTTTAGTTGCAATAGGTTTGGTATAGGTATAAGAAATGATTGGTACAGACTGGTCTTTGAAATAAGGAGGTATTTTCGATTGAACTAATTTATGATGAAGGATATTGCCTAAGTTGACGCCATCGATACCTTTGTTGGCAAAGGAAAGATTAAGGAAAGATCTTTTCTCTTTTTCATCTTTGCCAATGCGGACTGGTCTGAAAAGTCTGTGACTTGCAATATCCGTAATTATAGCTGTAATTTTGTATAGGTTTGAATGAGGGTTTGTAACAGTGGATTCCAAACATAGTTTGAAACAGAGAATGAAGTTTTGAAAGGGGTAATGAATAAAGTTGCGTGCGAATGTGATGAATACCTAACGGCTTTTGTATAAATGGCAGCAAGTCATTAATAGAGACATCATGCAGAGAAGGTGATGTATAATGACTTTAATATGCACATAGACCAAAGTGAGCGACACGGGCTCTTTAGAGCCTCTAGTTGATTTATAGATTGGCAGATCACAGCTAAATTTGTTTTCACATATTTGTAGTTAATCCTGTTTATATAACGAAAGTATTAATTTTATTTTATTTTCGATGTTTATACTACGAAACAAAGATATGTTAAAAATATTTAAAAAAAAAAACGATGTTGAACGGTCCTGGTAACTAGTTAACTTGGTGTTGAGCAAACCAGTCAAAAGTTAACTTGGGAACAGGTCTGGTTTCGATCAGATTTGTCAAAGCAAAAGTTAACTTATGATAACTTTACGGCAGGACTGGTTTCGAAGTTAACGTATGTTAACTTTACGACAGGACGGGTTTAAAGTTAACTTATATCAATAGCGGACCTGTTTCTAAGTTAACTTTTTGGCAAACGTAAAATCAGTCCTAGGACCTAGTCCGCTTTTCAAGTTAACTAGAGTTTGGTCCTCGGACTAGTCAGAACAGTCCTAAATCCGATCACTGGTTGACTTTGACCTATCAAAATTACTGGTTATCAAGTTAACTTGCTGTTCAGGTTAGGACTGCACCCATCTGTACCTTGTGTTAAATAAAGGTGCATAGGAAAACAAATTCTGAGACGAGTGCCTGTGTATTTTTTATATTATAAAATTCCTCAATATGCGACCTGTATAGTATTGTAGGCCAAAAAATCAACATTGACATTTGCTTGCTTAACTTTCTATGATGTTAAGTTGGACTCGAAAAATCTCGGAACTTGGAATCGGAAGGAAATACATTTAAAGACATAACTATGTTTTTTTACCCTTCTAGATAATCTTCCAGTTAGTAGAAAAGATGACATGTTTTGTTATTAGTTGCTATGTAACTGGAATTTTATTGGTTGCTGTTAGCTTCATGTTTACTTGTTCCTGTGTTTCACGTGTATAGGCATACAGTAGTCATTCTTATGATGGTATTGTGTCAGTTTTAAACAAAAAACGGCAAATGTGCTCACATTTATCAATAATTTTATTTTGGCTGTAACGCTTTTTCTGATTGGCTGACGTTATTTTGTTAGCAGCCCATAGACATAATTTAGTCATGTGACCGTGACGTCATCAACGTTTTTCGTGGTTTTCTACGGTTTAAAATGGAATTTAGAATTAAATTATAAGAAATGACTGTTATATTTTTTCTGCCTATTCGAAATAACATGAAAAAATGTTGTGCACACTGTTAAATAACCCGCTACGCGCGTTATTCAGTGTGCACCAAATTGTTTATGTTTTTTCTTCATAGACAGAAAAAATATTACAGTCATTCCTTAAATAACAGAAAGATTGTTCAGTTTGTGAATCCAAAAATATATCAAAATATTGAAAGTCGTTAGTACGATTGCATCTTAACAAAGAGGCAGGGGTTGGGGTAACACTAATGTTTACATGTTACATTTATTGTAAATATACATGTCGATGTTGTACATAGATGTTGGTATTTTATATAAGCAGGGATATATTATAAGTTATCTACTTTAATATCCGTAGATATTGATATTTTAACACCCTGAAGTACCCAAGTACACCATGAGGCGTAGCCGAAGGGTGTACAGGGTACTGAAGGGTGTTAAAATATCCATATCTACGGATATAAACGTAGATAACGAATTAATCCCCGGTCTTAGTCCGAATCGGGCGAGTTTTATTGAAATTCGGGTACAAAGTGTAACGCAAAAACAACGTTTTTTTCATTATCTAAAAAAGTTTTATTGAAATTTGGAAATTTTACATATTTTTTACTGGGTGTAGGGTACTACCTTTGGTAGAACCCTTCAGGTAGTCAAATATAAGACGTTTTTAATACGGAGACAGAGAAACTGGTTTGAGTCAAATTTGGCGCTCACTGTTGTGAGCGTTAGGCCATAGATGGTGTGACGTCAATGTGGGTCATTTGCATAGCTAGGTTAGTAGTCCCATTCCTTGAAAATATGACAGTCAAGTGATGCATTTAATGAAATGAGTGTAAATGATCGGCATAATAGGACAAAATCGTTAATGAACTAAATATTTAATTACAAACATCATGGATAATCTACAGAATTCAATATTTCAAAAGGAGCAATCTTAGAACTAAGGGAAACTTGCGTGAATTTCCTCGGGATAATGGTTAGCAACGTCCCGGGATATGGGTTAGCAACACCCCGGGGCTATGGGTTTTGTAACGACGTGCGTTAACCAATCAAAATCCTAGATGTATACTAAGCCGGGGATAATTGTTTCTAAATCTAAATATATCATTTTATTATTTTTAAATCGAAATAAGAGTTTAACAAAAAATTCAATTCAAGATTTACTCATTTTGTTTTTTATAAAATGTGAATATAAATGTAATCATTTGAATAAAAGACGAAGATGACCGAATAATTGAGAATTACTATGTCAATTGATCATTGAGAGCTGTTCCCTTTTATTAAGTAAAATATAAATTAAGATAAGCATGATTAGCGTATAGTGCATTAAAAAGCTCCCCCGAAAAATATATACAGAAACACATAGTTTGCTACTTGGAAGACTTCTGACCTTGTGACCTTGGTCCATTTTACAGATTTAATTGGTCGACTATTTTAGTGCAACATACCATAAGCGTCTATGACCTTTAACGGTGTTTGAATGACAACACGGTTTTTAGGTACCGGGCAGATAGTTTTGGACCGACACAATTTGACATGTTTTCGACTCTCAAGGTGAGTCCGTATAGGTATATATGATATCAAAACTTGTATGTCAAAAAAGCAATATGTCTTATGGTTATGGGTGAAATTTTTTCATAGTTTGGCAGGAAAACTTCACATTTATACAGATAAGGACTGCAAACAACTGTACGTCTGCGCATACCAATTGTTATCCATTTCTGTTCATAATATGTACATACTCATTGTTTTTGTTGGCCTACTATTATTATTAATTTACTCAATCAAACTGAGGTTGATTGAAGTATAAGAAATTAACCTTAATCACACAACAACTGATGAGTCAACCACTGATGAAGCCGACTTTTCCATATGTGTTTCTTTAACACGGACGAAACACAGGACCAGATATATCAGATCATGGGTGAGGTTGATGCTTTTATTGACATGATTGATGTTATTAGTATTTCTGAGTATTAGACAACATAAAAACACATGTCGAAATATGAATGTTACATCGATCAAAACAGGAATAATTTGACAAAAACAAATTCAGACAACACTTACATAAAACTTTATATTATTCGTTTTTTTGTTATAATGAAATGATACTTAAAATATAATATCACAGTTTCCGTTTACTTTATGTATGGTCCCTAAACTCTTCAATCGAGGAAGTTTTCAATCGGCGTTTGTATTGTTTAATTTCATTAAAATACAAGTGTGTCCGCAATAACTATAAATTATAAGGTCATCGTAACAATTGTTGATTGTGATTATTTTTGCCCGAACGATAGTGACTATTAGTGTCAGTCTGAAACCACATTCAATGGATAACTACTTACTGACTACAATACAGAATATTGCATCCATTATTTCAATTCTAAATAGGACAATTAAGATTATTTCTATGTCCAATAAGTATAAGTGTAAAAAAGTTTTAAGGAAATATATTAAGTGCATGATAATTTGATAAAATTCATTATTCTGAAGAAGTCAATATACGCATGTGCAAACAAACGTTATTGGATTTAGAGCATGGGTTTGTTCACAAAACGAAAGAAGCAAGTCATATTAGAATTTGTCATAGTGTTTGACTCATAGCCTGAATGCAATATATAGCAATAATTGAATACACCATTTATTAAAAAAACAAAGCATAATTTGTTTATTTCATTTATCTATATTTTCATCTATTAATTAAATATACCTGACATCTATTGTTTCTTTTTAAAACATAGTAATAATTTCTCTTTAGCAACTTTCTATGTTGTAGTGTTACACTAACGTGTCAAGTTAGTTCGAAGGTTGGCTCATGTTCAAATGTTTAACTCGGCTGCTTTTGTTTGAACCTGTCCCAAGTTAAGAGCCTGCAGCTGGTTGTTATTGTTGAACTGCGTCTCCGTGTCTCTTCTTTCAATATTTAAAGAGATTAGACCGTTGACGTTTACGTTTGAATAGTTTCACACTGTTCATTATGTGGCCCTTTGCAGCTTGCTGATCGATTTGAGCCAGGCTCCTTATTGAAGGCCGTACTTTGCCCTGTATCTGTTTGTATATTTACACAATATGACTTGGAAGGAGATTTGTCTCAAGTGCAATCATACCACATATTACTATTTATATAACGACAGCAGCAGATCATTTTGAAAGTACACAAATGCATTCGTAACATCGTGTTCCTTTAAGAAACACATGTTCATCGAGCAAAAATACACACACGACGCTTTACTATTGTAAGAATTGACTTGTTTTGTTAACAATGATAAACCACATGCAGTTTGAGATTGAAACAGCTCAATATATATATATCTATTTTACTTTGAATAATTGTTTTTATATCATTTTTTTCTCACACCGATCAAGTTAAGTGAAAATAGCACAAAAAATAAAGGAATATATAAACCCAATAGTCGATATAAACCTTATAATGTCATGTCAAACAGAATATAAAAAGAAAACAAACGATTAAAACAAACATGAGTAGAAATGTGGAATTCATGAAACATTTATAAATATACATCTAAAACATGTATCTAATTTATTTATGATTTACTTTAACCTTAATTTCAGATATGAAATATTGTTAAAACTGAATTTGAATTAGTACTTATTGGAGTATTAATTACTAATTCCTGTTATATGCACAATTACATCTGTAAATCAGAAAAAAACATGTAACGGAAACATTTAACGATTTTCACATATCGTATTGGTAGAACAAAGAAACAAGGAAATTTTACACGGAACATACAGATAGACAATAATAATGGTAAGCCTATTCTTTAGTCGATTTTGTATCTTTTAACTTTTCACATAGGTCCTAAAAATTGCTTTATTTGGATATCTTATAACATACATCTCCTCATAAACTTTGCATTCCGATTATTTAGCATGTCGATATTATTATGGTTTTACACTGTGTTATGTAGCGTCATTTTGTAGCTATCTGCGTGTAAAGCATGCTGTTACTTTCCAAAGCCATAAAGTAACTCATAGTTTTAACGACGTTAGGTTATTATGTTTCACCAACTTTTCTTTAATTGTTATGTGCATATTGTTCACATGAAAACGAAGAAAAATGCATCAAAGCGATTATGGTACATGATAAAACACAAGTTTAAAAATGATAAAATATGTGTCGATCAAACCACTTTTAGTGGTTTTTTTTCAAGTTGTAATGAAAGACATCCTGGTGGTCAGGGTTTATGAAGTTGATGCATCGAGTGTATATCGGTTGTGTTGATAAAATTGATATTGTAAAGTAGATTTGAATTCGGAACGTTCCTTTTGTTTCTCAATTTGTTCGAAACCTAATCTCTGATAGAAGAAAGACCACTTTAATAATTCAAACAATCATAAAATGCTATTATTTATTTTGAAGTTTTGCTGATAGTCCTGTTTATCATATACTTAAACCACTAGAACTTTAAAATTTGCAATCCACAAAACGATTACTTTGAAAAACTGGTATACTTTTGTATATTTACTTCGAGATGTCTATTTGGAAGGTATACGTCGTAGTTTCTTATATATAGATATAAGACGATGTGGTATGAGTGTCAATGAGTGTCAATGAGACAAATTCCCATCCAAGTCCCAATTTTGTAAAATAAACCATACTAGGTCAAAGTACTGTCTTCGACAAGGAGTCGTGGCTCACACCGAACAATAAAATATAAAGGCCCCGAAATGACTAGTGAAAAAAACATTCGAACAAAAAAACAAACGGTCTCATTTAAAAAAAAGAGAGACACTTATGAACAACATCAACAAACGGCAATCACTGAACATCAGGTTTCCGAATTAGGACAGGTACAGAGGGTTTACGCGTTGTAATATTGACAAACATTCACCCTTGGCTGAAACATTACAACATAGAACGATTGATCTAGATTTGACAAATGATGTTTTAAAAATATTTGTTATTACATTTTGACTATACTCAATGCATTTTATTTTAGATGTACATGAAGATTTACCTTATTTGGTTATTTCTCAACGGTAAGACCATATTTGGCATGTTAAAAATAATGCCCAAATATACAGGTATAAAACGAAATCGGTCATGCCAAGAGAGCACTCACACTCATACTTCTAGGGAAACTGAAAACGAAATAAAAAACAAATTCTCAAAACACTACATAGGATAACAAAATTAAGAAAAAAAAACTGCACAAACAGAGACATGGATAGCATGTCCTCCACAAAAGGTCGTAGTGACGGGTTTTTAACATTGAGCTAAAGTACACGCTTAGATTTGTTGAAATGATATCGATAGTAGGTGTTTGTAAAATTTGCATATTCATTTGGTTATAATCTTACATAGAAGAATCTGTTATCAAGTATTTTCATTGATTTCATGTCGCATAAAAAGCGACCAAGAGGAGGTTATTTCAAAATAACAAATAACAACAGTGTTGTCTTCGTTTGCAATCAAAATAGACCCTTATAATCATTCATCTCTATATACCTATTTATCAATTCTTCAATCGATTGAAACAAAAAGATGGGAACATCATGTGTTTAATATCTAAGAGAACAGAGTTTGTATTGTCTTATCTACTGATAAATGTATGTGAGAAATTATCAACCACGACCTGGAATGACACAACCGATTGGTTGTCTTAATCATAACAAACTCATTATCATGACGAGACCAATATGTTTCTTTTTATTATATAAGTTGTCCCTGATCTTTTCATTCAATTATATAAAAATATCCATACGTACATCTTATCGCACATGCGAGTAACAATATGAAGGAAGTAATGAATAATGGAATAACAACGATATTAATTAAGTATAATAATATTTATAGAAGGATGTGCTATTATTTCATTAACCCGTTTGTTCCGAAATATTTTATTAAAAAAAAATCCTTATTTTATTGACTTATTTTGTAATTAGCCACAGAAATTATGGGATTACTTATTTAACTAAATTAAAAAGCATGCACCTGAAAGCTGCAATAATTCTAAAAGTTGTACACGTTGATATTAATGAAAAAACTATCCATATATTAAACGACTATCATTGAAGACATTATTGCTCATCGTAGAACCACTGTAGAAATATTATTGAAAGGACATTATTAAACTAATGACTACCTTACGTAAAAAACAAAACATTGTGAATAAACTATGTAAAAACAATCTGACTGACAGCTAGACCGCGGGTTTGTGTCAACCAGGTTTCATCTAGACGGATAGTTGTTTTAATCTCTTTTTCTACTCTCTTGCATACTCAGATAAAGTTAATAGGAGGTCAACATACATAGTTTTGTTAGAACCAAGTATGATCATCAACGTTCTTATAATGATTGTGAAAAGCAGGTTTAATTTGGCCCTGAACAAACTCTGGAACAGCCTTACTTATTTTCAACATGTAGACCATTGTAAAGATCAGTTAACACATATATAAATAAATGTTAATAACAACAGCTGATTTTCATTTAAGAAATAAATCATTGCAGCCGTAGATTTTTTTTTAATTAACCATGGGTTGGGCATTTATATTCGATTATTTTACCTTGACCGTTGCGAATATAAATCCCCAACCCATGGTTAAATAAAAACAAATCTACGGCTGCCATGCATTATTTCGATTCTAATAGGATAAATTCATTTTGATAACCGTGACAGCCCTTACCATACGATACTGTTTTGGCTATTTCGTTTTACCCAATTTTGATACTATTAGTAATAATATATAATTCAATGATTTTTTTTAATCGCATTTTTCACTTATATATTTTCTTCCAATTTAATCTATTCGTTCTGAGGCGCACAATCAGTGTAAAAACACCCTGTATTTACATTTCATTTTTGTTTACGGAAACAGACTTGTGACGTCACTTTGTTTCGTTACCATACCAAGACAATAATATCATTTCGCGAAAATGTTACCATAACAAAAATAGAATAGAGATAAATATATTGTATCTGAATCTTGACCTACGTAAACTGGGTGTTTTGATGTCGAAAATTTAGAAAAATGGTAGTGTAAATAAGTTGGTCGTAACGTGGAACAGCCGTTTTTGTGTATTATTGCGTTTGCGCTAAAGGTAGATATATTGCAATTATACTGGTTAACGATAAAAGGTCGTCATATTAGAATACAGAGTATCTATTTTTTTCAATCATTTCAGACAAATCAATTATCACAGAATCAATCATTACAGTTTACAAAGCAGAAGGGTCAACACTGAATCTGACATTCACAATGACTAGGTCTGAGATTGATGTCCGTTTTAATAAGAGACTTATCTATCATAACATTGACCATAAGAAGGTTAACACAAAAAAATATGACATGGTATTACATCCAAATATTCTAGAATTTCAGTTAATAAATTTAACAACAAAGGACACAGGGATTTACTGGTTAGACGATAGAGGTCTGTCAGATACATTAAAGCTAGACATAACAAGTAAGTTGTGCTTATCGGGAGGCGAAACGTTTTATTAAATATGTTTAGATTGAACATCTGTTTTGTGATGCCATATTACAAATTATTGAATTATGAAAAATACAGTAGTAAAAAAACAATTAAAAAAATAAAAAAACAAATTGATAAATGAAAGTACATTACGTATTGTTTTATATTTCTACTTAGTGGTATGCATCATTTAAACAACATGTGAAATGAATCATTCATTACATATTTATCGAAAATGATACTTGCAGTAGTACATGTATATATGTACTTTTATATACAAAACTACATTTTAAGAAGCTGAATATCAGAATTGAAAAGCTGTGTATATTCTTATGCGGCACCAACATACATATAGGGAAGATCGACTTGTATACTAGTACCATTATTTTTATTTGTAGAAACTTCCTGCCCACTTCGTGCAACTGAACAAGTTTGTGCCATTGAGGGATCATCATCAGTATTAACATTTATATTCGGAGGACCTCTTTACTATAGCAATATAAGAGACGGACCCTTTCTAGGAGACAAGTCCCGAAGATTCAGCAATTTTACATTACTTGTAGATCTTCACATTTACAATGTTACACTTGAAGACAAAGGCTTATATACATGTGAAATGTATGACTTTGGTCGGGCAAAGCTGCAGGTTGTCAGTAAGGATTATCCATTGAATGTGGTTTCAGACTGACACAAATAGTTTCTTTTAAGAAAACTAGTTAGTTAAATGCATTAAAAAAGTAATTTAGGGTAAATCACCCCAATATCTGTTATCCTTTTTTCAGTTGAGGTATTCCACTTATCACCACATACCCATGTAAATTGTAACAAAAGTACATTTATAAAAAAAAAGAGATTTAATTTAGATAAGTTTAGATTTTGTAATACACAGAGATGGAATAGTCGTTATTTGTAATTGTAGTCAAATGCCATTGATAACATTTGCTGAATTATCGATTGTAATCTAAAGTGACTACACAATGAACTCGTTATGTTTTGTATTACAGAACAAACCTTGGTGTAGCACTTCCTTAAATTTCCATTAAATTTTTATGAATGTAGTAAAATAGTTTATGGAAATATATTGAAGTTTGATAGTTTTTTTTACTGTATCAGTAAAGTTTTAGTTAAGGAGCCGCCTAACGTACGACAGTTCTCGTATTTTTAACTCAGTATCACCTTATTATCACTAGCCGGAATTTTGGTGTATTTTCTTTAATCGTAACAGGACATAAACATACATGTTTTGTGATGATTACCTTCATTACATGTTATTGATAAGATAGGAAAAAACAATAAAACATTGGATATACAATATTTTGTATAACAGCTATCTTACCCTGTTTACAGAAATATGGTTTGTTATCCAAACAGATCAAAACCAACTAGTCGGACAAGAAGATACAGAGATGGAGATCAAATGTTTATCTGCCACAGAAGAGATCATCACTGCTTTACGGTTAGAATCATATGGAACAATCAAAGCTATTGGTGACAAGCAGAGCGTGAGCTATTCCTTTAAACTAGATCGTACAGATCATTTGTTCAAATATAAATGCATGGACAGTACACACACCTCGATAATGATCGAAGTTGAATTATTTATAAAATGTAAGTATGAACAATAAAGATAACGTTATATTATGTCAATTATCAAAACAAAGTATATGTCCATTTTTTTGTTGGAAATACTTCCGGATAATGTCTTGTTTTCTTTTATAATATTCATTTTGAAGAGATATTCATTTCTTTGTATTTTAAGCAAAATTAAAAACATTAAATTATTAAAATGCATACAAAATAATGCATTTATCATATTTGCATTAACGGCTTTTGATACAAAAGCATATTAAAGAGTTATACGATTTATACAATGTGTAATATGCATGTCAATTAATTACGTTTTACCGTATTATATATAATGTTATGTTTTGAAGTTTACAACTAATTACCTTTACCATGTTTACACTTAAATGCAACACAGTAGTGAAACATTTGGATAATTGCGGATAGTGGTCAAATTTGCTCCATTTGTACGAAGCATACTATATAGAAGAAACAAATCGGAATAAGAAAAAACTGCAATTAATATTAAATACAGAATATTGCCTATGTAATAGTATATACACAAAACAGATATCGACATTAACATTGTAGATCCTCCTACAGTTACAGTCCTTTATTCCAATGACACAATCCAATGTGAATGCGATGGAGTGCCAGCCATTTATAGTGTGTACCGGTTAAATCAAATATCAGAGAGTGGAGAACTTGTCCGTTCAATAAATAAGAAGAATGAAATATTCACTTTCCAAAATGAATCTTTTCCATATCAGATAAATGGTAGATATGAATGTGTTGTCAGTAATGGTATACCCGATATTGATGGGAAGATACTACAGACTGGGTCAACAACTGTACAATATGAAGGTACAGTTATATAAGATAGATAACAATATCGTAAGTTTTATTTTACAGCTTATTTTGGTATATAAGTAAAATATTTCAAAAAAAGGGAAACTACCTTTACGGTTTGACACGGTTTGAATGTATACCTCGCGGAAATTTTCGAGACAGTTATGCCAAATCGGTTTATAAAGAAAGCTTATACTATTTTAGTGTATACGCTTCTATGGAATTTATTCATGTGTTTGAAGTTTTGCAGTATTCTTAAGAAAATATAGCTTGAAAATAATTTGAACCGCCATCCAATCTGTTCTTAATAGAAGTCCACTGACATTTATTTCCACGCAAATCCTAGGTGTACGGGATACCTTATGTCTTCTGCAAAAAACAGTATATTTATCATATTTTCCACTAATAGATAACGAGAATGGAAAATGCGTGTTTTGTAAGTGCACAAACAGGTAAACATGTAAACTATGTAGTAAACGTCCGTTTTATACTAACTAAACAGGCACAGAGTATCACGCGTTCAATCCACCTTTTCTACATAAAAAAATGTCTGTCCCAAGTCAGGAATATGACAGTTATTATCCATTCTGTTTTATGCCCCACCTACGATAGTAGAGGGGCATTATGTTTTCTGGTCTGTGAATCCGACTGTTCGTTCGACTGTCCGTCCGTTTGTCCGATCGTCCGTTCGTCCGTCTGTTCCGCTTTAGGTTAAAAGTTTTGGTCAAGGTATTTTTTGATGAAGCTGAAGTCCCATAAACTTGAAACTTAGCACACATGTTCCTTATGATTTCATCTTTCTTATTTGAAAGCCAAATTAGACTTTTGACTCCAATTTCATGGTTCACTGAACATAGAAAATGACAGTGCGATTTACGGTTAAAGTTTTTGGTCAAGGTAGTTTTTGATGAAGTTGATGTCCAATAAAATTGAAACTTAGTACACATGTTTCCTATGGTACGATCTTTCTAATCTTAATGCAAAATTCGATTTTTAACCAAATTTCACGGTCCATTGAACATGGAAAATAATAGTGGAAGAGGGGCATCCATGTACTTTGGACATATTCTTGTTTTAATGTGTTTGACCTTTAATTTTGCATTTTGATAAAGGACTTTCCGTTTAGAATTTTCCTTGGAGTTAGATGTTGTTGTGATTTTACTTTTTCCTCGAGTAGACATTTGAAAGTTTCTTTTTGACCACGTTTACGCAATTGTAGTAAACGCATGTTTACATTTAATTACGACATTTAGACGTTATAAATGAAATATATTCATGGGATATTAACAAAAGAGGACGAAAGATACCAAAGGGACAGTCAAACTCATAAATCTAAAACAAACTGACAACGCCATGGCTAAAAATGAAAAAAAAACAAACAGAAAAACAATAGTACACATGACACAACATAGAAAACTAAAGAATAAACAACACGAACCCCACCAAAAACTAGGGGTAATCTCAGGTGCTCCGGAAGGGTAAGCAGATCCTGCTCCACATGTGGCACCCGTCGTGTTGCTTATGTGATTACAAATCCGGTAAATAGTCTAATTCGGTAGGTCACATTCATGAAAGGGAAGGGGATTGTAGTTACGACGTAAGGAACATATCCGATATCATTTGTGAAACGGTTATTCCATAACGGTCAACCAACTCGTGATGGCGTCCGTAAAATTTACGAAGGGATGATTTCAACTTCACCATTTGGAACTCTTGGTTTAATAGCTTCGTAGTGAGCAGTAACCCTCTATCAAGAAAATCATGATAGGAAACGCAAGCACGGGAATATCGTATCAATTGGGAGATATATACCCCGTATGCAGGTGCTGCTGGAACAAGCGTTTACTTGATCTGCAACTGATTCTTATTTGTTCTGAAAGAATGTCAATCCGGAATGTGTGTGTGTCACTGACTACAAAAGCATCTTAAATAGAAGTATCCTCCTTTTGCTGCCAAACAATTATTGGAACTTCGAATTAATATATTCATTTGAAGGAAATATGTATTCCTACATGATAAAATGTCTTAATATATACTTAGTAGTAAATATAGATAAATTGTATGTGTAATACAGTCAATGGCAAGCGTGCTGTATCAGCCACCCGTGATGATATTGATATCGGCACGGTTGCAAAAGCTTTATCACACCTTTAATCTGTATGACGCCACGTCATCGATTGCAGTCACTATTGCAAAGGCTGTAACAAATCCCTAATCTGTATGACGTCATGTCAAACCTATAATCTGTATGACGTCATGTCACATAAAAAGGTATATGTATATAATAAAGTGTATATGATATGGCTTTTACAATATCACACACCGTATCAACCCTCAACCAATATAATCCCTTAAGCAGAGCTCTTGTGATTATATTGGTGTGGATGCGATATTGAAAAAGCCATTATGATATTCTGTATATACATACGTTATTAAAAGATTGGCACCGACAAGCCAACATATATCTATTAATACAATGTAAGTATCTAATATCTGAGATCGTTTCATTTTAAGGGGCACCTGTATTTGCAATGGAGAACAGACCTGTGAAGATTGGAAAAGTCGGAGACTCGATTGAATTGTCATTTCATATATATACAGTTTCCCGGATGTTGAAGAAATATTTCTTGAAAAATTAGGAAAGACACATATAAAAAAGAGAAAAATTTCAAATTACAAAGTTTTGAATAATACATTGCGATACACAGAATTTAACAATGTATCAGTTCAAGGTTATGAATATCTGATTGAGACCGAAAAGTTGAACATAGATGATTTTCAAGCATATTGTATAACAGCAATTAATCGTCTTGGTGCTGGCGATTACCGTTTTGAAATCATAATGAAAGGTGAATATATCAGTAGAGTACGTAGACGTCTGTGTGTCTCATTATAATTGTAGAGTAATGTACCAATTTATGACGGTATTATTTTTGGAAGTCTGTAATAACGACTCTATTTATGTTTACTATGTCTTAAGCTTTGTACACATTTTATATATAATCGTTTCAAATACGGAAATGCAATTATGTTTGTCCTAATGAGTTTGAAAAAATAATTTTTACCGATCGAAATAAAACAAAAACACGGTATTATGGATCCCTGACAGATGATATTATATTGTATGGGAATATTAAGTAGAAAACTGTTTAATTAACTGTGAAAACTGTACATTTTTTAAAGTAATATGTAGACTTTATTATTAAACCGCAATAATGTTTGCAATATTATTGTTTCAGAGAATACAACAATGACGAAAGGAAAACCGGCTCCATTTCTAATATATGTAATTATAGGTGTGATTCTTATTGGGGTTGCTACTATGGTTTACTTCTGCGTCTGGAAAAAACGTACACAAGTTCGTGCTGTAAGAGATCATACTTTGCCTGCCGATTCTAATTATGACGTTATCGGGTCAATTTCTTACATTGATGTCAGCAATTTTCGTTTATCACATACGAACATCAATCAGGATCGGCATTTGACACACCAAGGTTCATCACGTATCTCAAAAAGAGAAAATGAGCAAACCATTGCTGATAATAAGAGTCATACATCGGACGAGACAACCTCTGACTTTTGCGATATTGGGTTACTTCAACGTAAAGGTATAGCAGAAGTGCATCAACAAGTTTCTATGTCATCAAATGACTCTCACGTTTCTAGTATAGATGTTTCAGGGTTCATCACTATTATTCAAAGCGAGATTCAAAGCACAGACAATATCCTACATACCAGCAAAGAAATTGTGTGTAGTCAATCTAGTCACACAAATGTAGATTCTTGTAGTGAACCTTCTAATAATGTCTTAGAAGAGAGTATTGAAGATGCATTTGAAAACCCATACGAATACATATCACCATTATCATGATTATGTCCAGATAATCATTAGTACACAACGGAACGAAATAAACATTAGTATCTCATCTACCAAATTTCTCTGTTTAAATGAGAATCACAAAGGAAGTAACTTACATATTGATTTAAAATTTAATTTTCCACGCCAATAGTATTAGAATGCGACTTTCAAATTAGGTAAGCAAAGCAACGGAGTTGTTTGTTGTGTTCAAAAGCTATCCAAAATACAGTTATCGATAGCAAAGTAATCTACGATGTGCTTCCAATATTGGAATCACTAGTATAAGACTTTGATTCAAGGTAAAGACAGCATTCGTTAGACAGTTTTATTCTCCAGAATTAGTATGTTTAAAATATTAAACGTTGTAAAAATGTTTTATGATTTCAAAGAACTTTTGTTTTGGTTTTTGATTATGAACCTCCGATTATGTAAATAAACTGTATTTGGTATAGATTAACAGTGGTTATGTCATGATTCGAAGAGATATTAACTAATAAGTAGTTAAATCTTCATGTAAAGCTGATTGTAACACATTGCTTTATTTTTTGTTCAATTCAACCTGTATATTACAAATTAACCTTAAACATATTGATCAAGACTTATTGGTTCAGCAGTATTTTTTCTCTCAGATGTCTGTAATATGTTGCATAATTTAGGATATGCTCATCATTTGTAAATTGATATTTTGAATTTTACAGCTTACTTAATTAATGTAATACATACTTATATTGTATATCAAGTTTCACTGTAAACATGTACAATACGATATGTGTGTTTATAATAAAAAGTAAGTTATTTCTTATAACAGCTAGGTTAACTTCTTACTTGCATGACAGCTATTTGAAATGTCTGTTATATCGACAAAATTTGGTTGAGCAACCTAAAGATACATTATAGATTGATTTGCAACTTATATTGTTTATCCATCCACTAATACTTATCAAACATACTTCACAGAAACATATCACAATGGCTGAAAAATTTAACTAAACATGCAGATACATTTGACAAAAACGCCAACAAAAAAATATTTTTTGTCAGTTTGACGTCATCAACAAGTTTTTGTAGCTGATTGTCAAAATCATGAATATGACCCCAAAAAAAGAACCACACTATCAAATTAAAGCGAGCATAGTTGTTTTTAAATATGAAAGTATAATAGGAACTTGTTCTAATTTAATGACAAAACAAATCTCACAAAGTTTCAACTTCCGTGTCATATTTTCTGTCAAACAATGGTTTAAGGATGTACTTAGGTGAGGTTTTGGAATTTGTGTCAAATGTTCAGATTCCTTAGTATTTTTCCATACAATATAATGTAAAATATTTTGCCCCATAACACCCACCTATTTTTTCATACAAGACTTAATAGCTCATGAAAGGTCATTTACCAAAATTTTAGAAGATTCTTAATTTTCTTTCTTTTGTTTTGAGACCTCATAATACCAATGCAAATATAAGGTAAAAGTCTGAGTCAGCCTTTTCCCCGCCATATTTTAAATCTCAAATATCTTGAAAAGGAGGTCCATGACCTATCAATATTTTTAGCTTATTGTTATCCCTAATTGATGCTCTGCCAGCTTATAGTATCAATTTTAACTTCTTAATTTATTGATTTTCACCTAACCTCACCTAAGTACATCCTTAAATGCCGTTAGACAAGTGTGTTTATGAATCACGTTATATCATTTGCTTTTTTGGAAATCACAGTAATACCGACAGGAAATATATCTGTTCATAACCATGATTACTGTATATAGTATGGCTAGGTAATTCATTATTTCGCAGTTCAAAGACACATAATTGTACATAATCAAATTGTATTTCAATTTACAACTGATTTATTTGCAAACCCTAAATCTGTGATATTATACAAAAAATGAAGTGAATTTGCAATTGTCAATAGTTAAGATATCATTTAATGTATTCAACTTTCATTTACACTATTAGTTGGGCTCATGGTCGTCTTTTTCTTTCAGTTAGATCTTCATCCTTTTGTAATTAAACTATCTGCTGACAACATAATATGTGTTTTGAGTTCATTTTGCTTTATTTAATTAATGTAGTAAAATTTATTATAGACTAGGGAACTTAGATTGTGCAAACTTCCTACAATGACTGGCTTCAAGGACGAATGTTTAATTTTCTTTTATCCTTTTCTGGTAAATCTACTGTCATGCTCTTACACCTGGTGCATGTGGTGGTATGGAAGTAATTTAGTTCATTTCATGGAATAGAATGATATAATAAATTCCTAGTTTTAAAGAGTGGATTTTCAGCATTTCGTTTCTTTTCGACGTTTGCCAATATGAACATTATATGAACAATAACAAATAACGTTTTTACTAAATAATAAAAAAAAAAGATTTTTTAACACTTCATTTGTCCCTGGAAATCTTATTTATGTATACCATGGAGCACTTTAATCTAAAAATTGGTCTATATATATTTTTATTTTATCAAAAATTGTATTACTTCAAATGCGTGTGATAGTTTAGTACATTGTAAACAATGACACCAAAATGCGCTACAATTTGTTATAGTAGGACTTCATTTATGCTCTTAATTCATTTATGCTCTTAATTATAAAAGGTCAAAGTTTAAAATATGCATAACGATTGTACAGTTTTTAAATGAAAAAATACCAAAAGTCGGGTAAGGGTTAATTTTGGACTGATATTTGAAATACATCTTATGGAAGATTTCAACATTTTCAAACTTCTTAGTGTCCACTTTAAACGATTCATGGAAATATAAGCTAAAAGATTTGATTCGTTTAGTAACTAAAGACACCCAATACTGGAACTTAGATTTAAAAACATAAAACTTTATGTGGTTTTTGTTTAAAATGAACACATGTTGAAATATGAATGTTACATAGATCAAAACAGAAATGATAAACTTTTGTGTTTAAAAAGAAATGAACGAAGTCGAAAATGTACAAAATAAACAAAATGAAAAATGAAGATAGACAGTTGAACTATCTGTACTACTTTCTAATCAACATGTTGACTCATTATAACAATGAGTTAGATTTGTAAGACACTAGTTGTTATATGTCATGTTTAATTTCCCTTGACGCATCTAAGAAAGACAACTCGACTTTATAATTATATTTTGTTGAAATTTTTATTTTACATTACATATTTTATAATGACACCACGTCTTTCCCTGTAAGGCTCGTCTGTTATATGCACTCACTCTTATAGTACACTTATTAATTTGAATCACATGTGTAAATTTTGGAAAGATGGTCTGATTTTACAGAGTGTTGGAGAACAATATAATACGTATCCTTTGATTGAATTATCAATTGCAAGTAGCGTACTCAATATCTAAGAACAAATACATCAACAGCATATATTAGACAAGAACACCATACACAACTAATACTAACAAGAACGATACTAAGTGGTAGTTTAGCAAAAAACAGGTTCAACCCACCATTTCTGTCGTAAAATGTCCTTTCATAAGTCAGGAAAATGGCAGTTGCTATCTTATAGTCCGTGTCTGTCTGTGTTGTACTGTCAAACTTCAGTTGTTGTTGTTTTGCTATTCTCCTCTGATAGTGCTTACTTCAGTTTCATGTTGTATCCCGGATTTGTTTTCTCTATGACTTTTTGTGTACTATTGTTGCCTTTATTTAACGGCTATAAGATTGCACTTTGTATCTACATCTGTTTCAAAAAGTTAACCATTGGATTGCATCCAGAAAATCGGGCTTTACTGAATACAGAACCATAAGTTGTCTTGTCATAGGTTCAATCAGTAAACGGGCTAAACAAAGAAGTTTTTAACAGACAAACATGCCAATGTATATATCACTGGAATTCAAAGAAACACCACGCATTAGAAAAGATACATCTGTCTAAGCCCCAGTCACACTGTCACGTTTCGGCTATCCCGTTTTGCTACGTTTTCAAAACGTAGCGAAACGGCAATATCCTTAGTGAATCGTATCGATCCGTACTTAAAACGGCTATATACGTAGTTATGCGTAGATTGATACGTGATCGGTGCCGTTTGTATTGGTCTGCACAATACAAACGTGACTAAAAATGAAAACGTAGTACTAACGTAGAAAAGCGCAGTAAAACGTAGAAGTAAGTAGGAATGCGTATTAGAAACGTACCTGATACGTTCTAAAACGTATTTGATTATAATCACTAGGTGTTATTACGTTTAAGTACGTATCTGCCACGTTGCATTAGGTTTTTGTACGATATATTACGCTTCATGGTACGCATTAATAGGTTTCATCTACGTTATTCTAGGCATTATTACGTATCGATGCGTATTACTACGCATGATTACCTTATTCTACGTATAATCAAACCACGTGTATCTATATTTCTCGCCATTTGCTAAAATAGTTTGTCAGTCTTACAGCAAGATGGACAGACAACGGATGGAAATGACAAATTAGGGATTATTGATACACAATCATATTTTGAAATTGAGAATGTTGTTAAACAGACACAGACATAACGAATAGATCGCAGAGTGCGCACGGTATGGGTAAGGGATTGGATAGGTAGAAGATCTCAGTTTGGTTTTTATGCACAGCTGTTGGATGAATTGAGATGTGAAGACACGTTTCTTTAAAAAAAATTTGAGAGTTGATCCAACCATGTTTCAGGAAATTGTTAATAGATTAACACCAAGGCTACAAAAAAGAAAGACACGTGGTACCGAAAGGCATTGCCAGTTGGTCTTCAAGTAGCAATAACCCCTCGATATCTATCCACAGGAGACAGTTATCATTCATTTATGTATTTATTTAGAGTGCCGCCCAACACGATATCCAATCTTGTAGTACAAGTCTGTGAAGCAATTATTTCCGAGTATGCTGAAGATGTTATCAACACACCTACGGAAGAAGCTGAATGGCTAGCCATTTCGCAAGAATTTAGTGATATGTGTCAGTTTCATCATGTGCTAGGTGCACTAGATGGGAAACACGTTGCTATCAAATGTCCGGGTGGTGGTGGTTCTAAATACTATAATTATAAAGGATTCCATTCTATAGTTCTAATGGGCTTAGTAGACGCTAATTATAAATTCAAATGGGTTAACGTTGGCGCACCAGGTGCTTGCTCTGATGCACAAATTTGGAATCAGTCAGACTTAAAAATCATATAATTGATGAGAATATGCACATACCAAAAGCAGAGCCTCTTCCGAATGATGACAAAGACATTCCGTACTTCATCGTTGGTGACGACGCGTTCGCCCTCAGAAGTTGGCTAATGAAGCCCTTTTCTAGGAGGAACATGACCCTTGAAGAGAGAGTTTTTAACTACAGGCTATCGCGATCACGAAGAGTTGTTGAAAACGCATTGGGATACTTGCAAATCGATTTCAATGCTTACTTTCAACTTTAAAGCAAGAGCCTAACAATGTCGTATCCATTATTCTGGCCTGTGTTTGTCTGCACAATATAATGAGGATAAGATATCCAGGTGATCAGAACATTTTGTTAGACAGAGAAGACGAGAACCACCATCTTTACCTGGAGCTTGGCGAGACGAAACAAACCTGAAGGAAATTGATGATGTGCAAGATCGCAACTATCCTAGCAAGGCAGCAAAACAACAAAGACTGTATCTTAAACACTATTATTCGTCACCTGCAGGAAAATTCCATGGCAAGAACGAATGGTTCAATAACGTTTTTTAACTGTCTTATCGTAGTATATTTGAATGATAAGTATATGATTTGTACTTTTGTTTATTTAACTTTGAATGTATCAAAAAATATTATCATGATACATGTAATTAAACTTTAAGAAATTCTTCTATCAATACCAGTTTTCTGGTCTTTTAAAAACAATGGCACGCATGGGTCAGCATACTTAGGATAAATTGAAAATTTCATTATTATAACACTAAAACAACAAGACAAATCAAAATAAAAAAAAAAACTTTGGGATCCCGCTAACATATTTAACCCCGCCGCATCATGTATGCATGTGCCTGTCCCAAATCAAGAGCCTGTAACTCAGTGGTTGTCGTTTGTTGCTGTGTTACATATTGTTTTTCGTTCATTTATTTATACATTAATAAGGCCGTTATTTTTTTTTCCGTTCGAATTGTTTTACATTTGTCATTTCGGGTCCTCTTATAGCTGACTATGCGGTATGGACTTTGCTCAATGTTAAAGGGACCATACGATGACCCATAGTTGTTAATTTCTGTGTCATTTGGTCTCTTGTGTAGAGTTGTCTCATTGGCAATTACACCACATCTTTTTTTATATTAACCAACAAAATAATCACTCAAACAAAAAAAAAACTTTTAATTTTACAGACAACTGTCATAATACATGAAATAAACAAACTGTCTACATAATAGAGTCGTCTTTTAATGTCATTCATATAAAACTTTAAAACACCTGTACGGTTCCTGGTATGAATAAGTTTATAATGAGAAAAGTGACGATGAGGGTGAATCAACGTTCATTGAATCCGATTGCATTATTACACTGGCAATACTTGATGTTGTAATATCTTGTGCGCATGTAACAAGTGAAGCAGAATGTGCTCTTATAGGTTCAATGTCTGCTTGAGTTTTCGACCGGTTTTGCAGAAAGGCGACGTCCTGTCCAGGTAGCTGATATTGCTGCTGCCATGCAGGTAGGTACCCAACATTACTTGATTGATTACAGAAGCTGCCCATGGGAACATCCAATGCAGATTGTTGACCAGTGAATCCCTGCAACAACAAAAAAACATGACCATATAAACAAGTTTGATCAACTGTGTATCATCGGCGTTGGAATTAGGTACTAGAACTGGGGTTATGGGGGGTTTCAAGGAAGGATAATTAACATAACTGTACGGGGTACTGTTGCCTTGTTCGGTAATGCCGATTTTTTAAAGATAAATAAATCCCAGTTCCTAAGTCAAGGATACACAGTCAGTGGCGGATTCAGGGGGGGGGGGCATAGAGGGCGTACGCCCCCTTTATTTGTACTTTTTCCCCCTTTTTACGTGATTTTAGCCAAAAAAAAAACCAATTTCGCCTCGCTCCGCTCGCCAACATAATATAGTCTACGCCCCTTTCTAAATTCCTGGATCCAATTCTGTAACCATATCGTTTTAATATACGTAATATATATAAATATTTATATATATGACCGGACGCATGACAATTTCAAGATGCAGCAATTACCTGAGAGTAATCACAACACGAGGCATCCAAAATATGCAGGTGAACTAAAGAAATGTGTATTTCGAAACATGTTCTGACCTTTCAGTCTTAACACAATACTAGTACTAGTAAATAATATGTGAATAATATACCTGCAGTTGCTGAAGACGTTGTTTATAACGGCTGCGTAGCTCCTTACTTTCCTTTTGAAATCTGTCCAATAGATCCATACTATCTCTTTTAAACCTGAAAGCAAAAATTTGATATAAATTCATTTAAAAAGTGAGAATCAATATCATATTAATGTAAAATATAGCTATAATGGATTATTTTTGATACATCCCATTCTTTTGAGAAAGTGTGAGAAAATAATTGAAAACGAATCATACTGAAGTTTGATAAACACCAATCTTTACATATAATATTTTTGCAAAGTTTCATGAAAATCTCTCAATAACTTCAAAGTTTCATTTCAAAACGGCTGAACTTAAAAACGAAGTTTTCGATATATCTTAACATTAAACTTGTAAAAGCTCTCTGTTTAGTACTCAACAATTGAGCAAAGTTTCAATAAAAATTATGGATTCGTTCTTAAATGACTACTTGGTAACAGTCGATGACGGACGGACAGATGGACAAGCGGACGAAAGAGCAGACAGACAGGCAATACGCAGACGAACGGACACTCAACCAAACGTTTTTTACATGGGTATTACACAATGCCTTGCGACTTCGTGTGGCGGGGTATAAAAACTAATGTCATTACCATAGCGTATCATCGGACACAGGATGTTGGTACCAGGCTTAAACGATTTGTATAGTGTTCAATTTTAAAGCTGCTACAGTACATCAAAAAGTTGTTGCACTGCACCGTGGAGTTATGTTTTTCGTCCTAAAAAAATCAGAATAGACCCTCTGCTCGATGATACACGATTTTTATATAGCGTATTCGGCCGTGTATAGTACACATTCATCAAGTAACAAAACATTAACATACAAAACATTGCTTTCCTCCCCCACAATCTGTCGTCAATACCTGGAAGAATGCTGACCATCCAATGTCCCCAAGTTCTGCCTTTCGGGTGTCATGTCCGCGTGACTAGCCAGCTTAGCCTGCACTTGTTTCTGTAATTCAGAAGACGTTTTATTGCTTCCTGGATGTCTTTTTCAACTGGAAATTGCATCTTCTGGTATTTCTTTTTCGTTTGTGTTGTAACTATAGGAGAGGGAATATCTATTGTGATGGACGTCTCCTCAAGATTACATTGCGATCTAAAGAAAAAAAAACGATGAAAGTTGTATTTTTTGTTCTAAACAATACAAAAAGACACCCTATCTCTACTACTACGGTGGGTTTTGAACGACCTTGACTGGCTTGACACCCTATCTCATAACAAGAAAACAAGAAATGCCGGAAGCACAATCAATCCGATACAATTACTTTTAACTGAAAAGTATTTACAAATGTAAGTGTGATGGACGGACGGACGGACGGACCAAAAACATTATAATAAGTCCAGATGTGAAGATATAGTTTCAATTTAACTAATTATAAAAAGAAGTAAATGGTTACTGACCTTCTTTCATCGTCTTCTTGACTTTCCTCTTCGTCCTCATGTCACTGGGAGAATCGACGCAAGCATCTGTTCCGTATTTTGCCTTGATTTCTCTTTCAGCTGAAATATTCAGACATAATCGGAACATTATTTATGTATTCGTACAAGATATATCGAGATAAAGTCAAACGTTTGAAATGAAACAGCTGTAAAATGAATTTCGTAGAATCAGAACATTAAGTATCATTTAGAAAAAGAAAAAAGGTACGGGAATTCAACAAAGGAAATAACAATAAAAGGTAAAAAAAGTGAACTGAAATATTAAGTAATATAGAAAACTGTATTGCACACGTTTATTCCTCCTCGTTTTCTATTCTGGCAATATGTGGACCCAAGACGCCAAATTTTTCTTTGATCCATTTGTCTCTTTGAGTATCATCTTTTCTGCCTGAACCATATTTATTGCCTTCTCGTGTCAGTCTTCCGAGCTGAGATCTCATTGACTCAACCCATGTCCTGAGAGTCTTCCAATCTCTACCCCTATCTCATTAGCTTTTGCTTGCCATCGTGTATTTTTGAGAGCAGTATCTTTGTACTGATAATGAGCTGAAAGAGAAGAAAAAAATCGGTCACATTGATTTTTAAATATAAAGACCATCCCTGTAAGTTTATCTATGTCTACTGGTGGGGTTAACATCTTTTGACATTTATTCTCCGTATTAATATTTTAAATTATAGCAAATAAATACATGTACCTTTGTGTATAGAGGTTCGTTTTCTCTATACCAATTGCCAACTCATCCTGCTTTTCTTGTGGTATTTCTAATGGCTTGCTTCTTTTGCGCTTCTCTTTATTGGTATTAGTTGCTGTTCAGTATCACTATTTTGTGTTTGCTCATTTGTTTCTTGTGTATAAGTTGTTTCAGTCTCAGGCGCCACACTAACTATGCGGCCTCTGCCACGCCCACCACGACCCTTCCTCTGCCTCTGGTCCTCATCAGAACGGTCTGGTTTGAAACACACTAAAAGATAAATCAAATACCGGTAAGAGGAAAATTGGATTTAAAACGGACAATGTGCAACGTAGAATATTTCAAAAGAGCAATTATTATAAAAGGGAAAGCATTGACAATGTTCTAACCAAAGCTTTAAATGTTTTTTCATGATTCATGTAGCCACTCAACAAAAATCTTATCTGAAAGAAAAAACAATAAAATCTTTCTTTTGAGTACAAAAAATCTAAATTTTTAGACCTTAAAATGGGAACAAATAATTTAATTACAGTGACAGATGTATTAATAATTTAAAGTGTACCTCTATTAATGTCTCCAGATTTGTTTTAGTTACTCTGCTCCCTCTTTGCATCTCTGTCCTTTCTAAATTTTATTGAATAATGATGCCGTTTCATGATAAGTGATCACAGCGTAGTGACACGTGATACTGCGTGCAATAAACTTGCTAAATCGTAGGAAATCGTGCAAAAGCGTACTTGAACCGATTTAGAAACGTACGAAACCCTAGTAATACGTAGTGAAACGTAGTAAACCGTAGTAAAACGTAGTTTATACGTACTTAAGCGTATTAAAACCTAGTAGCACGTACCCCTTGTAGTTATAAAAAAACCTAGCAAATCGTAACAAAACGAAACAATACGTAGAAGAACGTATCAAAACGTGGCGTAAACCTAGTTAAACGTACGGACCGTTAAAAATGACAAAAAAATGCCATGAAACGTAGCATTTCTACACGTACTAAAACCTAGCTGTCGAAACGTGACAGTGTGACTGAGGCTTAAAAGGATATAATTCCAGAGATCGCAGCAATTTCAAAACTAAACCAATATTACAGGTTCAAGTTATCTAGGTAAATAAAAACAGATTATCTACACTCAAACATCAGTGTAAATGATAAAACATTGGTCTATATTCAAAGCAAGGTCAACATGAAATTGAGGAAATACAATAAAAAAAGACGTCTACGACTGACAAAATCAAGTCAAGGATCTTGATGGTACACATAATAGTTTGCTCAATATCAAACGAATATAAAACATTTATAAACCTCGAATGACAATTCTAGACTTTCATACTATTATTTTAGCGCTAAAATTCTAGCATGAAGTGATCATGATTGATATAACTTAAACCGAGAATAACTTACTTATTGTCCAATCAAATTAAACATAAACATGCTTTGATTTGAAAACACGCGCTTAAAGTAAAACAAATGCACGTATTCTCGAGTATCCTTTATAAATACATTTATTGCATGTCTAGCGACTGTAATAAATTATCACATATGTTTTCAGATGTAAATATACAAGTGAAATCAGTTTGTAAAACAATATTTAATCCGCTATTTTCTTCATTAGAAAATGCCTGTACTAAAATGGAATAAACAGTTGGTTTTAAATCGTTTCCTGTACTCCAGCTTTTGATTTTTCTATTTGCCAAGGACCATTCCGTTTAGAATTTTCTCGAAATTCGGCATATTTGTTATTCTACTTTTCCTTAGATTCGAAGTTTCATTTTTTTAAATTGGCGTTTCAAAATACGTATGAGTTTAATTTTATGCTAAACATGACTGTACTTTATTTATTTTTGCATACCGTTTGTATAAGGTAAGCTTATCTTTTAATATAGAGTTAAACCGTAGTACCGCGTGGTCTTAATTTTTGTTTTGTCACAAACTGCCTTACATTTAACCTGTACATTATTTGAACATTTTCTTTAAGAAAACATATTCCTCACATTGATATATTATTGAAGTAAAAAAACATGTTAAAACAACCATAGTATACTTGATTTGGATTTTTTTAAATTCTGGAACAAATGCAAGGGATCAAACAAAGGAGGCAAATGCAGACATATTTCAAAGAAGGCTAAGGTAAAATCCAGATTAGATTAAAACAAACTATCGTGTTACCGTGGGATGAACATATTTGCTTGTCAATTATAAACCGTTTCTTATTAACCTTTTATATAAATTTTGTTAATAATCTTCCTCGTATTGATACGATATATATATATACATTTGTATATACAACAAACGAAAGAAATATTACAGTGTTGATTGTTTGTGTTTCGTGTTTCTTTTCACTATTGTCTGTCGTTCTTCGATGCTCATGTTTCTGACTGCATTTTTGGTAAATATCTCAGGACAAACACACAACAGGATATAACTTATATAACAACTAAGTCTTGGTTTTAATCAGGTTTGCAACTAATTATTATGTGACTACATGGTTAATCGATTCCCATATTGTATTGGTTGTTTCGTTGTTAAACAATTCATTATTTTAGAGAAAAAACTACAATGCATTTAGTACTACTACGTACTACTAGTTGTGTAATATCATTTTACAATCCGTTTTAATATATACACCTGGAAAAAAGTATTGCAACACTTCAATTAAAACAATGTAAAATAACATAATTATAGAGTGTGTATAATTTGGGTTTCATCAAATACTTTTGATCCGTTTATATTTTAAAATTAATTTTTGGTTAAAACTAACTTTTCATCCAATATTAATGATACATTGCTAGGACATTCCTGACATGTAAGTTAATAACACAAAGTTTAACTCAATTTTAAACCATAAACGGATTAAAAGTATTTGGTAAAACCAAAGTTATAAACATTCTACAATTTTGTCATTTTACATTGTTTTCAATGGAAGTGTTGCAATGCATATTATAAAAAAAAACCAACAACACATCATTGATGTGTTCAGCTGTTCGTCGTTGTCTTCATCAAACATCATTACACTTACTGTATAAACGCATACTAACATACTAACAGTATTATAAGAGAGAAAAGAGTCATTAAATCAATTTGATACTAGTGAGAAGACTACCATTGTATATTGCAATAATAAAACAATATGATAACACAAAGTGCCTTTTGCTTTCAATATTTCCCGTGAGAAATAAAAGAGGTTATATTTCATTCTGTTTATGCTTACTTTTTATTTTTAGTCGATTATGTATAATTGTTTCCGCTTGAGAAAAGAATAAAAGGTTATTATAACCGTGGGAAAATTTATATTTTAAGCGTTTGTCGTGTATTCTGTTTTGTTAATGCATCAATGTAAATATAACGGAATTTGATGAGACTGTCATCAAAGTGAGAGGGTTAGCGCTTTAAAACCAGGTTTAATCCACCATTTTCTACATTTGAAAATGCCTGTACCAAGTCAGGAATATGACAGTTCTTGTCCATTCGTTTTTGCTGCGTTTTGTTATTTGATTTTGCCATGTGATTATGGACTTTCCGAATAGATTTTCCTTTAAGTTCAGTATTTTTGATTTTACTTTTTACTCAATAGGAAAAAATATTGTTTAAAAAAAAAATCAACTCTTAGATTGCAAGGCAAATATTATAAGTATTTGTCCGTTTTACATTTGTTTATTGCATACATGTTTACTTAATAAATTTACTAACTACACGTATAACCAAATTAGAATATTGTATAACCGTTAGTACAAAAATGTATATGTTATTCAAAATAAATATTTGAAAAATATAGCATACGTAACACATGACTAGTATACATAAAGTTCATCAATCGATAAACCAAAAAACAATTCCGGGTCACAAACTAAAACTGAGGGAAACGCATCAAACATATGCATAAGAGAACTACTACACAACAGAGACACAACTACGAAACGTAACACACATAGAAACGAACTATAATGTAACAATGGCCATTTTCCTGACATGGTACAGGGCATTTTGAAATATTAAACCCCTGCTTTCAATACTTTGAACTGTTCGAGTTACTAAACATGGACTACCAAAAGCATAGATGAACGTAGGCTAAACCATTTGGAAGGTGTCTTGCCAAAAACTCTTCAACATTTTACTTCATTTGATCATTTGTTTTCCTTTTTTAATTCGATCGTAATCCATGAGTGTGTTGTAATTCAAACAATCGTCCTGCGAAATTAATTGTAATATTCATTTAATGCATAAAACATTAAATTCCGTGGCCATACATATATCAACTGGAGCACACAGCTATACCTTTATTTGTAAGTTGGGAAATGGATAATAAATCCAAATATGCAGAATTATATAAGTAAACCTGTTCGATTAAGTTGCACTGTGATCCAATACAAACGAGTATAGGCGATAACACTGGGTACCAATTGGATTTTATTAAACAAGAATATTGTCTCTTGATGTTTTTACAATGAATTGTATATTCATTTCACTTTGACATCATTATACTGGATCCCTGATATCATCTAAATACATGTTATCAATATCGATCTTGCATATTAAAGTCACATGAAACGTGGTGAAAAATAATAAATGTTTATCCAATTCTTGAATCAGTGCATGTATATATCTTAAACTTAGGCCGTGTTCACACCAAACGCCGTGTAGGGTAAACATGTTTACAATTAGTTTAGTGAAGTGTGCACTGGTTTCACATTACATTTGTTCACATCTATACACATTGTTTAGCTACCTGTACATAAGATTTGTTCTCACTTGTAAACTATGTGTCATTTAAATGTTCATTACGTAGAACTGAATTCAAAATTTTGGAACAATTTTTCTAGCGGTAAGGGAACAACCATTTGACTTCAAAAGGGTGGATGGGGTGGGAATGGAAATATTCCGATCCCCAATTTGATAAAAAAAATGATTATACAGATGATAAAAGAAATATTCTGAATCAAAGAGTTTCCCCATACATTATAGTGTTAAATATTGAAAAAAAAAATGTATTTGATCACCAGCATCGAAAAAAAAGGAATAAAAACGTACGCGCGAAAAAAAAATCTTACTCAGATAAAAAAAAAAAATAACCCTCCCCCTTTTTAAGTTAAGTGGTTACTACTTTATGAAAGCCATTTTTATAATTTGCAGTAGTTTGAATATACTAGAGATGTCTCGATTACGCAGTAGAAAACGTTAGCTGCAGCAGCGTGCTTACAGCCGAAAAAAGGATTGAGTTATTAGGGATCTCTAAATTTTTATCTTTTCTGTTTGTTTCAAATGGTATTTCTTCTCCAAGGAGTATTTGGTAAAAGAATAGGGTCACGGTTTTTTAAATTTATTTTAAGTGTTATTTAACGGATTTGAGATACTAGACAAACATATCATTTACCCCACACTTTTTTTAGTCATGCATTTATGCGTGAATCGTTGTTTGAGTAAAGACCAGTGGCAAATATTTCTATGTACGTCAAGTCGATTCGGGAAGACCTTTTCAAATGAATTAGGCAGCAACTATTTACTTCATTTTTTAGGGAGGGAAAAGGGGGGGGGGGTAGAGGGGCGTGGGCCATTGATTTTTCCAGGACAAATTTTGGTGACAAGTCGAAATCAATTTTAGCATTATATATATATAGTGGCAGCTGAGGGTGAAACAAACAATTTTTTTTTCAGGGCCAAAAACTGGAAACATTTTTCGTTTCCAAAACAAAATCCATAGCTCACCCCCACCCCCTTGCCTTTATGTTTTATACTCAACTATAATAGCCCCACCCCATGCCTTTATGTTTTATACTCAACTATAATAGCCCCCCCCCCCCCATGCCTTTATGTTTTATACTCAACTATAATAGCCCCCCTTCCCGAAAATCAATTGGTTCCTGCCTTATGGGTTCGGCAATGATGCTGCTTTGAGTCTTAATCAGGAGTTAATAAAGTACGCGAATTTGTTTTTAACAAAAAAAATCTGTAAAATTTAGACAACAATTTCTGTAAAGAACTATACTAATAATTATCAAAAATATCAATTTTACTCAAAAATAGTTTCCTCCTTAAATATATACACGGTAAAACTAATGTCCTAAATGCCTAGTTTTGTGTACACTTAACCTACACAAGGCCTACATTGACTATCGACTGTGTGTAGATAAAACATGATTTAAACTACATGTAAACATTGAGTTTTATCAATGGGAACGCAATTGTGTTTAGTTTACGTGTGAGTTACACTAACACAACACCGAATTTAGGTCAATGTGAACACGGCCTTAGTCCTCTGTGCAGGAGTTTAATTTTACGCAAATATATCGTTTAATCGTCAATTTTTTTTTCTTTCTGTCTGTTATGATTTAACAAATATGGCTGCTCATTAAATGCCGTGTTTTGAAGCCGAAGTTTACAGATTGTCACCTTATAGTAAACAAATAACAAAAACCATGGGTATTGAGCACGTGTTTAACATGTACAATCAGAAAATTGTTTATTTTAACGACAGATCCATGCATATTGCGATCACCGGATTTTTACGAGGCGAGTTACGCTCATGTCACTATGCATACGGAAATTATGTCAGCGAAAGGAAACAATTAAAAATAAGAAAATTTAAATGTTGACAAATTAAAGAATTTTCCTAAAAAAAAAGTATGTGTACATAAGCTGTATAATGAAAACGATCTATTTAGTTATAAAAGAACATATGCATATTTTTTTAATTTGAGGTTTCTTATGACTTTAAGACAACTAAAATGAAATCAAGGTATACGAATAACTATTTCTAACCATTACGTCATGGTCTACTTTGGTCTATTTGTTTTGTTGACTGGTTACTCCGGTGATTGCTCTTTTTACATTGATGGGGTAGAAGGTGAAAGCACTGTTTTCCTGTTCTAAATGATGAAAAGGGTTCACAGCAAAAAAAAGTTGGTAGTGAAAAGCCACACATGGTCTAACGAAGACGTACAAAAATGTCCTCACAAGTTATCAAGTGTTGCCATGTTTGCTCATGGGCATTGTAAGACAATGTTGTTGTGAAATTTTACTTCATCAGGTTTGTATTTTTAACATATTCAATTTATTTTTCTTAAAATGATTTACAATATAGGTGCTGCAGTCTTATTGTTTGACTGAATGGTCTTCATTGGGATAGTTTTGGTATATTTCTAATCAATTGACATATACAACACACCGAGTAGACACATGAACACGTCACTGGACAAGTTGTGAACTCACTTGCTTTGTCTTAAGGAATTCTCTCCACATCCACAGTTTCTTCTCAAAAAGGACATGAGCACCTGTTACTACAAAATGTACATAAAAATGTATACAATATAAAAAAAAAAAACACAGCAGATTAAAAAAAAATTGCAATTCAAGGGTGAACTTATACAAAATATAGTCTTTATACTGTATATATATAAAAAAGTGTGGTATGGTTGCCAATGATACAACTCTCCACAAGAAACCAAAATAACCCAGAAATTATCAATCTCTTTTTATTATATATGAACCATTATGTATTGTAATTAAATGAAAGATTGGTACAACATGTTTTTTTTATTCTATAAAGATCAAGATAACATTTGAATGTGTTTTCAGTCACATGTCAACTGTTTTTATGCATGTCACATGAAAGGGAGCGATTTTTCTTTAAAGATGTTATCTTTCTAAGATTATGTTTACTGTAACGTTTTTTGCTTACCCAATACGAATACGAGGCTATGTGGGTTTTTTTTTAACTTGTAAAGAAAGATATTCTCTAAGTTTGCATTTTACTTTTTCCTCAGACCATCCGATCTTGAGTGAAAATACTATAATTTCTATACTAGAATAAGTGGAATGTTTATAGTTTCTAAGCATTCAATATGGCACCAAAACATATACTGTATTTAATGGTCTTATATTACAAATTTAATTAAGACTTAACTTTATCTTTTAATACAAACAAGTAAAGTTAAATTATGTAATTTACTCTGTATCACAAGTTCTTTAGTTTTCAGGATTCTTATTCAGACTGCTACATGTACTTTAGCGTGTTAGGAGTATACTGGATTGCCGCTTCAAATTGAAATAGGGGTTGGGTAGACGAAACGCGCGTCTGGCCTAAATGTAAAATTTTAATCCTTGTATCTATGATGAGTTTATTTAGTATGAGTTGAATTGTTATTGTAAATACAGCTGTTTAACAAACTAGTCCTCTTATGAGAAGATATGTAATATTCATAGATATTCATAGTATTTATCGTCGACTTTATGAACCTTTATCATAATTACTGTAAATGTATTATACGTATAGGGTTTAACATGTAAGCTAAAACAAAATATACGTGACAAAATTCATTATTAATAAAAAAACTAGTGTAAATATTAATGTTAACATTATAGTCCTGACCTCATGCAAAAAATTGTTCAATACACATAACCGTTTTCTTACTATAGTTCCCGTGTGAAATGTTACAATATACATGTCTTTTTGTAATTCCAGATTAATGATAGCTATGTCCGCAATTACGGACAAATGTATTTTTATTGAAACCATTTTTCTATTTAACATGTGGTAGAGTTAATATCCGTTATCATATTTAATGTGGAAAATGTAATGATGTTTGCAGTTGCCATTTTATTCTAGGTAGCCTTTGTTTATCTCAATGTTAACATTTCCAGCTCAAAACATACAATAAACACAGAAAATAACTGATATACAGAAAGCAGAACAACTGCCTGCACCACAAATACTAAACAAAATGCACACTTCACAATGTATACGCACTAATGAATTACTAGACATGCAAATCTTTCAAATTTTGAAAATTTGATTGCATTACATTGTTAGAGTTGAGATTTATTGACAAATTATAAAAAAATGTGGCATGACCGCATATTTTGTGAAGAATCCATTAGCTTTAATTGGACTTTCTGTAAACAATCAATAGCAAAATGATTCGAACATTTTTGTATTGGCATGGACCACCATATGTGATATGGTCATTATCCTAAATAAACTTTTACAAAACTTTATTTAAAGTCATAAGAAACCTCAAATAAAAAAAAAATATGCATTTGTTTTTTATAACTTAATGGATAGTTTTCATTGTGCAACTTATGTACACATAGTTTTTTCTGAGGAAAATGCTTTAAGAAGAAGTTTTCTTATTTTAAATTGCTTCCTGGAAGATTTTTAGTAGTAACACATTCAAATTGAATACTAGTTACAAATCTGGTAAGTGTCAGCAGCAACTATCTTGTGAAAATGATAAGTGGTACGAGGACATGACTCTACCAAAATTATAAGCATTCAAAATTTAAAAATCGTAAAAAATTGCCAGCAAGGTCAATTTGAAATGGAAAAACAACACAATTGATATGATTCTTTTATTTTTATTATTATCAGTTTTTTGTTTCCTATTTGTTCAATTCCATCTTAAGGGCATATCCAACAGTTTATTTCCGACGGTTAGAATTTTTTCCCTTTAAGGTATTTCATTCCTCAGTTGACAGAGAATCAAATTTTGCCAAAAAAAATATATGTTGTCGATTTCGTTTTTGCAAAAATTACTGCTGAAAATTGAACTTTTTTTGCAATTTTGGAGTGAAAAACGTATTTTATTGAAAAAAATAAATACGATTTTTAATCAACATATTCTTATGTAATTGTGCTCAAATTGAAGCAAAATAATTCAAGATGTAAGAAAAATCTAACTTTACCATTTAAAGCATTAATTATTACTCAAATAAAGCCAAAAACGTTAGTGGTGGACCCAAAAACGGCAAGAAAGGAACATTTGAAAGCCACATTATTTTTTTGATTTTTTGAAATATTTCTAACGGTGTCGATTTGCCCAAAGTAAAATATGTTATTCTTTTAAAAAAATGGAACGTCATAACGTTTTGAAAAATATTTGTCACCATACTCCTTTTTGAGAAAAATTTAGTAATATAATACTGTTTACTCAATCTCTCCCCTAAGCCTCACAAATTGCGCCAAAAATTAAGACGTTTCGGAAAATAACGTTATATTTCCCCGCTAATTTTTCAAAGGCAGTGCGACGGTGTGGCTGCCAAATGTATTTATACAATTTGACTCTGTTGGGTATTTGTCTCGATAGCACTCGTATCGCATCTTCTTATTTATAATGAACCAGTATCTGGACGAGATAACAATTCAGATAGTTTTACTATTGTGTTCGTCAAAAATGTGAAACCCGATAGTGAAAAAATCACCGACTCCGTATTGATTCATTTTGCAGTTTCAGGATTTTTATTCTTTATCCAAGTTAACACAAAAATATTTTGTTTATGTTTTTAAAACATTTTGAAAAATGTTGTGAAAATATCGTAGAAAATATTAAAATAACGTGCCATTGTATGGTTTCACAAATATTTTCAAAACATTTTCTATAACATTTCCGGAATATTTTTAAGACATCATTAAAACGTTTCTAAATTTTGTTGACAATGTTTGTAAAATGTTTTATAAATGTTTGTTTTATATTAAAATATCCTTGAAACATTTTTAAAACATAAAACAAAAATGTTTTGTAGGAAATAATGTTGTGAAAATGTTCAAAAAATATTTTACAAAATGTTTTAATAATGTTCATATTCTCAAAACATCATTTAAATGTTATATGAATATCATTAGAAAAATGTTTTCTAACATCATTATTCAAACGTTTTATAAAATATTATAAAACAGTTGATCGTGTTTGAATATGGGGAGATCCTGGGTCCCCGCATGGAGCTATAATTATGGTTTATCTAATTCCAACTATTTCACTTCAACTTTGTCTAGTTTAGAGCATGTGGCCACTTTTCTCATAGTCCTAGATCTGCATCTGAAAAACAACTGCTGTCATAATCACTGATCTTTACCCAACATCTCATTTTACAATTGTTTGTTGATTACAGTTGAATCAGCATATATTTTATTTACTTTTGTCAGATTTAGATTGATATCTCATTGACATAACCCTATTTTTTGTATTTATTGAACACGTAATATTATATAGTTTGTCATGGTTTTACTTACAGAAAGGTATTCTTTTTTTCTGATTTTAAATATCTTTGCGCATTTTTTTTAAAAGTATTTCTTGATCTCATGTTTGATCACAGGTACCCTCAGACATTTTTCTGCTTCTGCATATTTTTTTAACTGTTTTCTCTGCTACCTTATAAGTAATTAGTCAACACTATACAAGATAGAACTACAATTATAAATGCAAAACATTTATTCAATATTTTCATATCACTGTTCTTTTTCAAAGTTTCCTTTGTTCCATTCTTTTTATTTCCTTTGACATCTGCTGGCTTCTGTAAAATAAAGTGTAAGCAAATTAGTCCTTCAGTTTAGTGATTAAACAAGTGGCTGAAATTTCAGTTAATTTAATCAAAATTACACTATAAACTATTTCTCTTCATTAAATCCAGCGGTTTTACAAAAATATATTGAAAAGTGTCAACTTATCAGTGTTAATTGATTGTGAAGCAACAATTGTAGCTATTTTAAACATCTAGAGGTTTTTTTTATTATTAAACAAGTGTAACGGTAGATTTCACCAGTTTTTAAAATAAGACACTATAGTTTTCTCAACTATAAAGAGTAGCCAGCCATGAAGAACCTGTAACATTTTCTTGGTCTTCCATAAAAAAAAAATATTTTGTAATGGTTATTGTATATTTTTGTGCAAATACATGTAATGTAGATTGAGGATTTAAAATAATAAATACCTTCAAAAAATTTGCTCTTCCAGGATATTTGTAGTCATTTCTAAGCTTATATTCTTCTTTAAAATCCCCATTTCCATTCTCCATTTTAATCTGCATTTCAGAAAATTTATCATAAATTTTGGAACGTCTAATTGATCCTACAAAAGTTAAAATAAACAAATGAATAAAATATAAGTTAGAAAAAGTCACAGTGTAATAGTCAGCTACAAAGGCCACAACATTTAAAAGTGAACAGCTGCTCCATGTATATAAACAATCCAGTGTTATTCAAATTGGTCAAAGATTTTTTGAGTTAGTGTCGGACATGTTGACGCAACAGATAGAGGAATGAACAGGCCGACCGACAGACGGACACAGTATACATTACCATAATACGTCCTGTAAAGTCGTATAATTTAAACAATTCTAACAATGAAAGGAATGGCATAATTTATAAAGTTTAACGAAAAAACAAATTTGTCAGAAATGAACCGGCAACTACTGAATCAAACTCCTGTCTTGGGATCGGCACATAAATAATTATCTGGCTGGGTGATAGGTTGTTACTTGTAGGGCTCAACACAAAAGTACAAGTTACAATAACATAAAACAATATATTATAGAGGCAACAACACTCGCTTTGTCAAATAGCAAAAGCTTTGATAATCATTGCGTATTTGAGATTCCCTTGATAAGAAGATGTGTAGCCAGCGATGGAGCAAATAAAGTATTGCCCTGTCTGTTAAAGCAAATAATGGGCTGACTTGTAATGCTTATAACAGAACTTTTCAGACATGCTCAGTGGTTACAAGTGATTGCATTTATAGACTTTAAAATAACATAAAAAAAACCTTAAGTTTAACCCTGTTTGTATAATTCTAATGTTCACTGGACATACACATCACAACATCAAGGCAGACTAAATTATCATCATCCCCCTTTTTGTATTTTACTTGCTTACACTCGTATTTATTGTTTGAATATATTAAACAAATTAACCAAGATATTTTTAGAAGCATAACAATGATTTATAAATGTGAACTAGTGTCATATCTTACCAGTTTTAACGCATGATAAGGTTATTCTTTATTTTGTACGTTTCCTTTGTCTTTGTTTACAGCATGGCAATAATTAAAACTTCCGGTTACTGGTTTCAAAATTCCTTTGGATCATGTCCGTTGATCATCGGGAACAGTTAGATTTTAAATGTGTAAACGTTTGATGTCGGTAGTGGAATATAAAATCCGGAAAATAGCAGTGCGTGCACTATATAATGCTATAATATATATGGGATCGAGGTACAGCTCCAATCTCTGTCATTTATTAAATAAAATAAAGTATTTTACATAACCTAAATCAATGTTTGAAAAATATTGTTAAAACATTTTCTATTAAATATTTTTTTGTAAATGTATTCATAATATTATTTTAGAATGTTTTTAAAATATAAGCAACAAAATGTTTTATAAAGTCATTTTCTCAATATTAAATGCGAAACGTTTTTAAAATGTTTTGGGGTAAATGTGTTCATAATATTATTTTAAAATGTTGTCAAAATATTAGCAACAAAATGTTTTATAAATTCATTTTCTCAATATTAAAAGCGTAACGTTTTCAAAATGTTTTCATCAAATATTAGGAAGAAATGTTGTTAAAATATCTCAAAGGCATGTTATTTAAACATTTCATGAAACATTTTTAGAAAATATTTTTAAAACATCGGAGTGATATTGTTAAGAATGTTCTACTTATATACTTTTAAAATGTTTTTCAGAGGTAGAACCTACATATCTTCTGAACATTTATAAAACATTCATACAAAATATCTTAAAAAATATTATCGAAAACATTTTTATGAATATTCTTACATCATTGTAAAAATATTTTCAAAAAATGTTTTAAATAAATGTTTTAAAAATCAAAGAAAAAATATTCACATAACATCACGAAAATATTTGTTTGACAACGTTTTGATAAGACATTTATACAACCTTATAAAAATGTTTTGAAAATGTTTTGTGCTACCTGGGATATGGTTCTAGCTATAACAAAAATCGGTATGTTGACTCTTAGTGTTTTGAATTATATGGGTCGTTGGGTTGTTGTCGTATTAATGTATACCTTTAAAATCTTTTTCAAAACAAAAGGATCGATTGGGTATAGAATTGTTCACATCTCTGGACTTCTCCCTTCCGACAGTATCTCTTTGCTAAAATTTGGTGAGGCCCTTTAGCTGCTCGGATGCCGGTATAAATTTGCAGTCTCGTTTAGTCGAAATAAAAATGTATATCCGATGCATAGTGCAGTGAGTTTCGCGCTACCTATACGTTTAATAAAAACCATCTAAATAAATGGTTGAAGGGATAAACGAACTTCAAATAAAATCTCTAAACAACAATACAGGTCACATGAATCTTCAAATAAGTCACATGGCTGAATAAACACATCTGTTGCGACTTTTGCAGTTAAAGGTAAAAAAAACAGATTAGTAAGACTTTTAGTAAGCTTGAGAATAAACGAAAGGGCCGAAAAACGAGCCTGACTGCCGTGATTTTACGCTTTAATATATGAGTTACTGCATATACACAATGGAGATTGTTTTTGTTCTACTGCCCTCCACCTAGTTAGACTGCATACAATGTAACCACTGCTGTAGATCTGATGTAGACTACTATATTATTTTTAATTATTCAAACAAATGAATTCAAAGAGAAAGATGCGGAAAGAAATTTTAAAATTATAGTTAAAAAACAAAATAAAAATAAAAATAAAATACCAAAACTGGAAAACTGTTTGAGACAATTATCCGTTGAAAACTTATGATCATGCACCACTACATGTATATGAAACTGATAAATTGATTGCTCCCGTGCTCCAGTGGCAAATATATCACGCATATTTAGGACGAGGCGAAAGTTAATCTGAAGTAAATCATTGACACATTATTAAGATAAAGAGTTTGCTAGCGGTAAAACGTATGCCGTACTAGAATAAAGTTGAATAAGATCAAAATATTGAGCTAACCTATTATCCCACCCCCATTTTTCCCCAATTTTGAATTATGGTATTACGATGGCTGTTTTTTTCCCCTATCCTATTATGGACCCAACACACGGAGGAAATAGATAAAGGAAACATCATTAAAATGTGGTACTTTTAAAAGGCCGCAGCAAAACGGAGAGCACCACCATACGCTTGACTTCCTCCTAAACAACACATACCACAATAGTTGCCTAATCTATATAGAAAAAGCACATATTAAGCAAAATACGAAAGACACAATTAAAAATATTACTATGGCACAATAACATAATGACGGATTGTATAGGTACCGAGCCAAGTCATTTATATTTTACCAAAAAGATGGAAGACTGAAGACTGAATATTAAAACTTATAATTACAAGTGTTCAGTGATATGTGGTGTTAACATACAAACAGTGGAGAACAATTGATCAAAGATTACATATATTTGATAAATACATTGAAGAAAACAAAAATGAAAGAACCCCTTCCCTCATCTACTACCAGGACTTATATTTAAGTACTTCATATCTGAGAAGATGTCATTATAATGGCATTTTTTAAGGATTTATCCGTACAAATTTTTATTATTCAAAATTATCAGTGAAATGGTGTTCTACAAGGAGCACTATTCCGTCACGTTTCATTTGTTATATAAATTACCAAATGCTACTTAAGTTCTACATAGTTTGATATTGACAACTTTGCTTAGGAACTACAATTTATTTTATTTATGTATCACTTTCAAGTATTTTCTTTTTCAATCATCTTTATTTGGTGGTGTTGCATATTACAAAATATGTTTGGTATTTTGCGGGCCGTGTTAAAAGGACAATGAAGTGATAGTTTTTTTGCTCCGTATTGAAGTCATCATTAATATCTTAAAATGAAATACATAAAAATAAAATACTGTTGCGTTAATTTTCACGTGTGTTTTGCTTTTTATGTTTTAATATTGTGTCATGAATGGATATCCAATATTCTCTTTTTTTCTATTATTATTCAACATGTTCAATATCCGTGAAATAAAAAAAAACAACAATATAACTCTGGTTCTTGCTCCATTTGTGTAAAACAACAATAAAGTAAAACATAAAAGCGACAATGTTATGTGCAATAACAACTCACATTTCGTTGATTCAAGATTTGATTATTAAAAAATAGGTAAGAACATTTTAAAAATCAATTATTTTTTTCTTTTACCAAACTATCTATATTTCAAATAATTTTCTGAATCATTAGATATTTTTATGATAAATATATAGTGTATTCTCTATAATTAGATCGTGTTCTGTTCCTTGTTTGCGTATTATATATAGAAAGATGGTTTGGTTGGATTAAAAAGCATTGAATCTGATCTCATATTATTCACTGGCATGCCAGTAACTACTAGTAGTCGTTTGTTAAAAAGAGGGACGAAATATACCAGAGTGACAGTCAAACTCGTAGATCATATACTTCAGGTATCATTGATTTTTGTGTAGTTTCATCAGTGACCTATTTCGACATTTGACTTTCTCATTTTTACATTAAAGAATATTTTATTTCGAAAAATCATGAACCATCATAATAATATATGGTGTGGACCAACAAATTCAATAACAAATAATAAAATATTCATTCCATCTGCACAAAAACAGTTGATCATGATACATTATATTATTCTAAGAGGATGAACCCCACTTATCCTATTCATTGTATATCTAAATTTTAGGATAACCTTTACATATGCAAAAATGTGATAATGAATGAGTAATTGATGCGTTTACGCTAAATGAATTATCCATGTAAAAGTTTACCAACTCCTTGGGGGTTTCAATATTTGTTAATAAGTTCTTACGAAAACACTTTACGCACGCTCCAAAGAAGGACATACAATGCTCCCCATTTATTAAATAATTTGTTGTTGCTGCTTCAACAATATATTTGTTTACTTGAAACTGTACATATGATTAGAAACAAACTTTGGGGAAAAGTTTTCTTTAAAAAACATAATTTAATAATTAAGCCGAAATTTCAGAAAAAATTCGCCAACATATGGACACTGGCTAGCTTTCTGCTAATATATATAGTAGGGTCCTCTTTCGTGAAATTTTCTCTGAAATATTTTTTTACTAATTCCTCAAAAATATAAAATGATTGCAATGTTTTACAGAAATAATAAAACACAATTATCAAATGACAGTACATACAAATACAATTTGAAAAAAAAACGCCATTTGTGTCACATATGTACAACTATAAAAACACGATATGTTGTTACATTTATTGGCGTGAAATTCACGAACAGATAAAAAGTAGGGTTATGTTTCCTAAGCTTTAAAGAACATTTCATTCGTTTGAAACATTTACGAAAATCATTAAACGTGTATGTATATGGAAAGTTTCATTTCATTATTTTATGGATCATTTAAAACTTTTGAAATTATAGAATTAAAAATTGAAATAGTTTTTTTTTATTCATTGACTATTGATACTATCAGATTATTATATGGCATTTTACATATCGCATGTATTATCAGTCCTAGGTTTAATATCAGCCCAAGAGCCGCATGGCTCGAGGGCTGATAATACATGCGATATGAAAAATGATATTTTATGATCTTTTTATCATATGCTTCAACAATGGAGAAAAATAGCAGATTCATATATTGATCCTTTTACGTGGTTCTCAAAAAGAAATTTGACTGAAAGTTCACGGACGTTGGACCCCAAATTGAGTACATTCTATATGAAATCTTTCTATCATATGCCTCAACAGAGAAGAAAAACATTTTGATATAGACGAATCGAACAACAACAACAAAAAATCAACAATATACATAATTAACATGATGAACACTGTTTGGAAAGTCAACTTTTTTTCGAGTAACTTTCTAAATTATGTTTGAAACTGTTACAAAATGCATTTACTTAATAATAAATTTTTTCTTTTTTTTTTTTCTTTTTTTTTTCTTGTAATTATTTTACACAATATAATTTCCAGTATCCAAATAATTGTTTTGTACACTTTTTTTGTAATGTTTCACGAAAAACGTAGCATTCAGGTGTATTTTCCCGAATTTGTCGAGTATCACCGGAATGCCATGTGATAACGTTACGGAAAGGCATGTGATAACGTTCGAAGCATGTGACTTTTCATATCAGCCCGCTAAGCACCAATTCGAAAAATATGGAATTTACTTTGATTGAATGCTATTATCATACAGTAAAAATCATGTTATTTATTCTAAGTATATGATAAATTGTTTTTATTTAACGTCCCACACATGTATGGGACATTATCCGATACATTCTCATTTACATCCCCCAATAATAATCACAGGTTTAACCATCTATTTCCAATGTTTTACGTCAAAGAAAGGTATTGTTATTATATTCCTTTTCGAATCAACAACAGTTATGTACAAGCATGGTACAGCTACAATCTCTGTGACAAATATTTCATTTCATTTGAAATTTGGTCTTTCCTGTTTGCTATTTGTATTTCTGATAGATGGAAATTCGTATAACTTGTTCTGATACTAATTCTGCAACAGTACGTTATATTTGTTAAATTTAATTTTAGGTGAATACGACACGACAACTATCCTAAATCAAACTTATAAAAGTACATATATAGAAACTTCAAATGAGTCAACATATTGATGAGTCTGATAGTGAAACATTAAGCAATATTATGGTAGGTGATGTTGGAAATGGATATAAAAACCCTTACCATATGGTTTTACAAGACCGTCAAAAAAGTCTTCCAAACATTGTGATCACAGGAGAAAGACCCAACAGCCTTTTATCTACTGAATTCCAATCCAATAAAGAGCAACGAAATGATACAGGCTGGACAAATGAGTCGGATTACGTCAATCTTCAGTTATAATGTACACCCAACAAGCTCATACAGGTCTAGATAGCGACTTTTTGTTTGTTTCCAGACAGTAAAAAAATATAATGAATACATGTTATAGAAACTTTAAAAGAACGTTTATTATATTATCAACTACCTTCACTTAATATATCAACTTTGAATTTATGTTCACGTTCTATCATCATTGTTTAGGGGGAAATTAAGTAAAAGATATTTGAGATTGTATACTTCACTAGAATCATGACTACTTTATTGCATATTTCAAATTTGGTTTTTTCGAACGTTTGTCAGTTTGCTCATAGAAATGTAGTGTATTTGAAGACAAAAAAAATTAGCTAAACTATTAATATGTATTATAAGTATAACATCAATTTCAATTTTTCAATGTATACATTTCTAACTGAATATTTCATACAATCCAGTGCCTGTAAGTTGTTGGTTGTCGTTTGTTGCTGTATCTTATTTCTGTTTTTTTTTCGTTCATTTTTTTTCCGTAATCACTATTAGTTTCTCGTTCTAATTAATCGTTTTACATATTGTCGTCTCGGTTCTCTGTATTGATGAATATGGGGTTTTGGATACTGTAATCTTTAAGTTGTAATAATATATGTCATTTGGTCTCTTGTGGAGTTCTTTATCAATCGTACCGCAGCTCTTATTTTGTATCTCGACTAAAAACATGAACAAATATAAATTGAAAACTTATGTCTTTAATGTCTGTTTATTTATTAATGTACATTCTTTCAAGGCTATGTGTGCATTTGAAATCGATTAAATGCTTATTTATTACCTATTGTATATTCTGAATTTGAAGATGTGTTTGCTGTTTGTATCCATATATTTCTACATCAGACAATAAACATTTATTTCTGATGACTAATAGCACCGAGAAATGAATTGTTGGAGTGTAATCATTTTCTTGATATAGCACATTTCTGAAATTGTATTGGTTAACAATTATAAAAGTAACCCTTGATTAAGTGCTTGCCATGTTAAAACTACTTTGTAATTAATGAGTCATTCCCTTTAAATTGTTTGTAAATTTTAAAATGTCTTCAGGTTTTGGAAAACATGATATCATTCAAAATCGACATTGACATGACAACTTTCAATTGTCCGTTCGAAAAACATTATATTTTTTTTTTTTCTTCAAATAATGGTCATTTTGTAATGTCGACCTCTTTTCCATACTTTTATTATGAACGATGAGACTTTGGAACTTGAATATGAAATAGCGGAAGTATTAAACAATATTGACATGTTTTCACATGGGAAACTGGAAAACAATTCTAGTATATTCAACAAAAGAATTTAGAATGGTAAGCTTCATTTTAATGTTTAGTTTTGTATGCTTCAATATTTTTTTGTGTAGTTCAATATACATGACTAAGTGGGTACAAGAAAATCCAATGAGTCGTTGGAGCATTCATAAGAAATGACACACATGCTTTTTTGGTTCATAACAGTAGATATACATGTAAGATCTGCAATAAAATTCACTAAGGACGTTTTTGTATTCGTATTTCGTAGGGTAGTGTAATACCTTCATTGTAATGTTAGCTTATAGTACACACAAGACGTTAGTCAGCGTTTAACACAGTGAAAAAACGTGAGATGGATTACATCTGGGCCTTTTCAATGTTGACGAAATCTCTAGCTCTGATTACTAAAACCCCCGAGAAAAGAATATTTCAGTCAACTTTGTTAATGAAAAAATAACTCGATTAATAAAAAAATGCAAACAGTCTGTCCTATGTCGTTTAACTTATATGCCGTTCATATAATAGCACCTAAGGAGACTTACCGACTGTACCAAACATTGTATATACACCTCAGACCAACAGCGGTGTTCAGTCCTTTCAACTCTTTATTTTACTTTTTTCAATTATTTGTCAAATACCTTGAAGTTCACTTTCATATCATATATTTTTTTAATTTTAGCAATATCATCTGCAGTATATTATTCTGACATACTTCATGTTTTTTATGTATCATCAAAGCAGGTCTTGATTATTTAAACAATAATTCAATAATGTTTTTCCTGACGAGTAACCGCTGTGCATGTTTTGTGCATACAATGTTGAAACATTGTGGATATTACACTCAGCTTAAACACAATTCTTAAGATGTTAAGTTTTCAGTAACCTCCGACTTCGAAAATGATTTAGCCTTAAAACTGTTTAATGTGAGCTCTACCGATTAGTACTAAGTACCTGAAATATCTGTCCGCTTTATTATTTAGGAAGCCTGGTAACTGTTAAGACTTGTGTTAACGTTTTCAACATCTACAATCTGACATCAATTAAATTTGTGTAATGCAATGCATTCCATTTTAGGTATTGGATAAACTTTGTTTAGTGTGGTTGTTTTTACAAGGTAAGGAAAATCATTTCAATGATGTTGCCAAATACTTACAGATAAAGGTTTAAATAAAGAAGTGAAAGGTTCAGATCGGTAATTTATGCACACTTAATGTCAAACAAGTAAGTTTGTAAACAAAAAGTGTGTTTTTCATAAAATTGGTATTTTTTTATGTTCAAAATTAAAACAAGCTAAACCGAAAAACAATATCAGTAAGCAGGAATTTCTCCTGGACACCATGCGTTCTTATTTTGGTGGTTTACTTTTCCAGTGGGGTATTTCGCATTTCGATTGGTAACAACTGTGCGATTTTTTCCGTTTGCTTTCGAAAACTGTAAAAAAAATAAGAAGGTCAAAGAAGCTAGATAATTTAATTGCATTTTTGTTTGTCCATTTACAATCTATCTTATCTGGTTGTATTTAATTCATATATTTTCCTAAACTAGAGATTTAAGAAACCACACAGACAGCTAATATTGTATAATTAATAAACAATAAAATCGAAGTTTATAACGGCGGTCACCTCTGAACAAAGATATCTTAAAAATTAATTTGTAAGTTTTACTATTCTTAGCACCGATGTACCAACTCAACAATCGTTTGATGTAAACATATTTAAACTTCTACGATATGCAGGAGCTCGCAAGTATTACTCATGCTTTTTAATCGTCGTAAAATATGCCAGGGTTTTTGTCAAGGGATGTTTTATCCTAACTAATACAAGATAGTCTAAGAGAGTTTAAGATTACAAGAGACTTATTTGTATATATGTATTACCTCTTATTTAGTTCTGTTGTTTCGTCTGTGAAAAATATTATGTCTGTTTGAGTTGCTCACTCTACTTTATTAATCTGATGAAATTGCAAACAACTGTTATTCAAGTGAGATGCCTAGCTAGTCATGAATCTAAGATTAACCGAAAATGTTCTACGGATAATACTTCTACCTACCATGAAATAAAAAAACAATTACATGTTGAATTTTGACTCGTTCCATTGCTTGGTAACGTGATTTTTAGTTCTAAAACGAGTTCATAAATTGTTCAGACCGAATCATTACCATTATTACATATGTTTTGAATTATTTTGGAAATAATTGCCATATCTATTTTAATTATGATGTGAAAAACAATATATAGGGTATACATGTAAATCGCAAAATCAGCAACAATGTATGCGCCATGCAATAATCAGGACATATGGTAACAGTATGTTATAAATCTCCTCAATAACAAGAGCAATCGCTGTATTGAAAAGCTGAATAGAAGTTTAAAAAGGAGGCTTAACTTGTGTCACGAGTAAGTTTGAAAATAGTAAGCACCTAACACAATTGATACATGTACAATTTTGATTCGTTGTTTTAATCATTTCAGACAAATCCATACTTACAGGTTCTAGAAGCATCGTATACACTGTGGTTGGATCAACGTTAAATCTGAAATTTAAAGACCATAGCCCAATTATTAGGCACCGTTCAAAAAGAGATGGATATTATACTTATTTATGGAAATTTGAATCAATTAGATACGATATTGTATTACGTCCAAGTTTTATAAAATTACAGATAAAAAATGTCACAACAAATAACACAGGAATATATTCGATAGATACTTGGGATCAAGCATCTTCATTACAGCTAAGTATAACTAGTATGTGTTACACATTTTGTGTCAAATAATTGTCTGTAGGAAACAGTAGATGCGAAACAAATGAATGAAAAATCAAATAGATAATTTGTAAGCAGAATGATTGACATTCCTGTTTGTCTTATATTTATCAAGGTTTGTGGGATATTATTACAGAGTAGAAGGTACATGTACTGTGAGCAATTTATCTGGTCTTATCAAAACCTATGATTTAACATTCGTCACATGCTCATTCATATAAATAGCAGCATCTACAGTTTTGAAGTTCGTCTGACGTGTTTGCATGGGACGTCATTATTCCTACATTTATTACATAAATTGAAGAAAACAACCTCATTTTATTGCTATTAATATTTAGATATGAGCAAAGATTTGACACCACATGATATGTTGTTATATAATCAATTCGTATATTTTAACAAATTTGATTCGTTTAGGGATAGTCACATGTTAAACTATATTTTCGAAGGTAGAGAGAAAACGGCGGATAGCAAAAAGCATATTGCACAGAGCATATTGCACGGTTATTTTTAGAATATCTAAAAACCGATTTACTTTGTGTGCTCATGTAATGAAATTCATGATATCGTTAAACGTTTTAAAACAAATAATATCTGTGATCGATTATTTGACAAAAAAAATCTTCAAATACATAAGATGTCAAACAAGAAATAAATAAATTAAACTAATATGTTGTTAGTGTCAAGGAGATAATATGATATCTATAAATTTCAAACAAAATCAAATGACGATTTTGATACAAATATGAATAATGGTCTGAAATTAATAATATAACAAATATAGCCTTTGTATGAGGCACATACAGGATATATCGACCCAAAGAAGTATATCGACCTGGGACTTCGTCCTCACTCGATATACTTCTTTCAGGTCAATATATGCTTGTATCGACCTCATACAAAGGCTATATTTGTATAATATGATTTAACATGTTTAAGCAGTGGGTTTTTATCCTTTGAATTGTTGTACATGTTATCATGTTCTTGTTTTGCTTCCATATTTATGAATGTACAAGGCACACTGTGAATTTTACTCAATGTTGAAGGTTGTTAAATGTTCTTTTGTTGTTGTTTCATCTCATTTTGTCTCTGGCAATTGTTGTCGTATATGAAATCATACCATACTATCCTATATTAAAGCCAGTTAAAGCAGGTTTACAAGCAATCTAGAAACATAGAAAATGCATTTCAAATGTCTGTATTGTTTCAGTTCATGTTGTAGTGCACATTTGTTAGACTTTTACGGCATTAAACTGACTTTGTAAGATACATTAACTAGTCTAATTTAGAAAAAGTTAAAAAAAAATCTGTATTTATTTTTCTAACCCTTAACTACCTTAATACATAACGGTCATACTTTTGAAAAGCTACATCATAACAACTACATTGTATTCAACTATGAGATATTTATTATGTTTGCATATATGACATGCATGATACTATATTCTTATTTTGGTTATAGATATGTCCTGTCCATCTCGTGCAACTAAAGAAGTGTGTGCCATAGAGGGATCATCGGCACTACTTACTTTTATATTCGAGGACTTCATTTATCATCCTCCAACGGTGGACTTCATTTATTATGATCCAATTGAAAATGCGTTCCGACCATGTAGCAATTTTACACTACATGTAGACTTTTACATTTACAATGTTACTCATGAAGACGAAGGGTTTTATAGATGTCCCTATATTTACGATTATATCTTGCTGCAAGTATCAAGTAAGTAGTTTCTAAAGAATATGTCATAAAAATACAAGTAGTATCGATTATACAAATATACATTATTGTTTAACACTAGTTTTCAGTTGCGTTTTGACATGGATGAAATATTTGAGTACACTTAATGGATCACGAAGCATTGATAACGGTACAATAAGTAATTTTTCAGTAAAAACAGCATTATATTTTCTACATATACATGTATGTAATCAGTGTTATTCAGGACAGTTGTCAATTTGTAGGGTGATACAATTTCAGATAGGATATTGTGTTGAATCGTCGTAGTCGAATAATATATCACCAAACTTTCAATTTTAGAATGCTTTTTTTCTCTCAAAACCAGTAGAATAGAGCACATCTGTAATATTTAATAGTGTTTTTATACATGTACATGCAACCTGGTTGTACTAAAATCTTGTGAAGTTTTTTTTTCTTCAGATTGATAATTTTTTAACTGGAACACATATAATCCATACACATCACATTCATCAAAATGTTCATCTGAAATGCCACTTCGACACACACACGCATATCATTATATATCCACTGGACAAACGTTTTTTCCAATTTATTTCATGGAGTATATCCAACTGTTGTTCATATTTATTTTATTTATAAAGTATATTGTCAGATTGATCATGAAGCTCTGCCTGCCTATGCCCGTGCACTAAAAAGAGGAAACAAACTAAAATCCTACCACAAATAAATAAATCATTGTGTTCTTATGATTTATTAAACAACGTTCATATTAAACTTTGAGTTAGCAAAACTCCAAATAGCAGTTCATTCCTGTAAAGCAATTTGTGTTATCACTATGGTCATATGTTCCTTGATTTGCCAGTTATTTTGAACTGTCTCTTAAACAAAGAGTCTACATGTACTTGTCTTAGTCCGATTCCGATGTCTTCCCCAACCAACAAGTGACGTCTAACTGTACTTCACGCTCCTTATGAGTGATTGTAAGCATGAGGATTTTTGGCTAAACACAATAATCGTTGCCTTACTAATCTAATTAGGTACAATAATTATCATACAAGTTTGAGGATAAGCATAGTAAATATATGATATATAAACAACATAAACATACATGTAATAAGGAGGTGATAAACACAACATTATAATAACAAGAACATAAACATGGTGTAAGGTACATAGTACAAACAACTTAACATAGTAAGTACATGGTATAAACACCATACACATAGTACGTAGATGGTATCAACAACACAACCACAGACGAACATCATAAATATAGTAAGTATATGTTAAAAACACCATACAAATACTAAATAGATGATATGAATAAAATAACTATAGTAAGTTGATGGTATAAGTAGATTTGAGTACAAGATATGCAAGGACAACAATCGCATAGTAAATGCATTTTAGGACATCATACGCATAGTCAATATATGTGAGAGAACATAAACATAGTAAGAAGTTTGTCAGGATAACACTATCACGGTAGCATATTCCAAGTCAACAACGACACAAAAGGTAGATAAAGAGGAAACATTCACATAATAAGTTGATGTTAAGACAGTATTAGCGAATTAAGTAAGGTCAAACTTTACACAGTAAATATATGTATAAACAGCATAAACAAAATTAATTATAGGATTTGAGGACAATATTAGCATTATGTGTGAATATTGGGAAAACTGTAACACATTGATTTACGTATAGTCGAGCTGATTCAAAGCGGTATGTTGTGCTAAGTCGGCGTAAAGCAACCAACAATCAATCAATCAAAGCGGTATGACACGATTTTGAAATTCCTTATATCATATTTCATATCTACGATGCATACAATAATGTGGCGTAGTTGAATTGTCTATTTATCAATCATAATGTGAAACAAGAAATTCACGGATATAAATGTATGCGTGTTGTCACTGGACGTAAATAAACGTTATTACGTATTTTTGTATTGACTTTACTAGGAAACATTGCAAAATACAAAATCATAAAGCATTGGTTCGATGTAAGGATAGTATAATACGCTGGCGTGAGGGAAACACACTCATAACAAGTAGAGGTTAAAGCAGCATTAACATTGCTACCGATTTAAGAACACCAACAACACTGTGAGTAAATATATAAGGAAGACATAAACAAAGTATGATAGGACAACAAAGACATCGTAAGTAGATGTGTTGACATCAAACACATAGTAAGAGGAGGTGAGGAAAACCTAAACTTAGTAATCACAAACATACACAGTAGTTGTTAGAACAATAACACTGTAGTATATTGATTGATTTAAAAACAGCATGAACAGAGAACGTTAATGTGAGGACAAAACAGCCATAGTAAGTAGATAAGATAACAACATAAGCATCTTATATTGATTTAAGGACAACCTAAGCTTGTAGATAAATTTAAGGACAACATGAGCATAGTAAGTAGATTTAAGGATAATGTAAGCATGGTAAGTAGATTTAAGAATAACGTAAGCATAGTAAGTACATTTAGGCACAACCTAAGCATATGAGTAAATGTAAGGATAACATAAGCATAATAAGTTGATGTAAGAAGAGCATACGCATAGTTAGTACATTTAAGGACAAGTTAAACATATCAGGTAGATTTAAGGACACATAAGTATAGTAAGTAGATTTATTGACACCATACACATAGTAAGTTGAAGTAAGGACAAAATAAGCATAGCAAGAAAAACAACATACTAAGTAGATGTTAGGACAACACGTGAATAGTAAACATATTTTAATAAAAAAAAAACACATAACACCTACAAGTAGCCTGTACAACGCTAATATATTTACGGGATGTTTGGACAATATGTACAAAGTCAGTAGATGTGAGGACAACATTGACAAAATTAACATATTTAGTTGATATGCGAATATTATTAACAGTAAGTAGATGTAATTCCAATATAAAGAATATTATGAGAAAACAATCATTATCAATGTTAGTAAATGAATTGACGACGAAACATTAAAGTTAGATGTTTGGACAACACAAACATAGTAAGTTAATGTAGGACAACGTAAACATAATACGAAGGTTTATGGACAAAACGAACATAGTCCGTAGATATTGGAACAACTGACATGTACTATTTAAATGGTAGGATAACGTCAGCCACTCAGGAGGGTATTTTATTTCCCGAGCGTATCACCAGCCCAGCACTTCTTTGTTGACATGAGTAATCATTGATATGGGCATAATTATGAATTATCTGTTTATAAAACTTTTTATTTTTTGAAAATCAAGGCTTTTCTACCTCAGGAATATATTACCGTCACTGTATTTAACAAAACTGTCAGAAATAGTTGGTCTTCAATGCTCTTCAACTTCGTATATTATTTGGTCTATACTTTCTCGGATTTTAACGTCACTGATGAGTCTTCTGTAAACGAAGCACTAACCGGGAGTAAATACTAAATGTTAATCTATGATTAGTTTATTTAGCTTATGAAACAAAAAATAATAGCAACATAAATGTAGAATGAATACAGATGGGTGCAGTCCCAACCTGTACAGCAAGTTTACTTGATAACCAGTCATTTGGACTGGTTAAAGTTACCCCGTGACCGGATGTAGGACTGCTCTGACCAGTCCTTTGACCAAAATCTAGTTAACTTGAAAAGCGGACTTGGTCCTATGACCAGTCCTGCCGTAAAGTTAACATAGGTTAACTTCGAAATCAGTCCTGCCACAAAGGTAACATAAGTTTACTTTTGCTTTGACAAATCCGATCGAAACCAGACCTGTTCCCTAGTTGACTTTTAACTGGTCTGCTCAACACTAAGTTAACTTGTAACCAGGACCGCTCTACATCGATTTTTTTTTTAATATTTTTTAATATCTTTGTTTCGTTCTATAAATATCGAAAATAAAGTAGAATTAATACTTCCGTTTTATTAACAGAATTAAATATAGAGATTTAAACATAAAGTACGTATAAAACGTTGCTGTTTTAGTTGTGATCTAAAAGACGATCTTGGTTACAATGATAACGGGCTCTGAATATATATTTCAATACCTATCAAATTCAACCATATTTGCACTTTATAATGTATATCTATGCAAGGCCGTATATTAGATGTTAGTTATATGTCCTTGTTAGTTATACGTCATTGATTTATGTAGATACAATCAGCAATATTTTAATTTCAGGATAGAATTTATAATACAAAATAAAAGCATCATTAAAACACATGAATACACAATTTTGTCTGCATGAATTAAGGGTGCCAGCATGTCCTCCTTTTATTCAAAATATTGATACGTAACACAATTTCAGTAGTTTTGATACTTATGCTGACTTGTAAAACAAAATTATTTAACCGCTTCAACCAAAACTGACCATATGTGCACTTTAATATGTAATATGTATACCCGTATAGTAAATATGCCATATTCTTTTATGTCAGGATTCAATGTATAACACAATGGACAGCAATATTGAAATACAATAACAAAAATGTTTGTTTGCTTAAATTTAGGGTGCCAGCATGTCCTCCTTTTAGTAAAAATATTGATACGTCACAAAATTTCAGTAGTTTTGATACCTTATGCTGACTTGTGCAACAAAATTATTTAACCGCTTCAACCAAAGCTGACCATATGTGCACTTTAATATGTAATATATATACCCGTATAGTAAATCAGCCATATTTTTATGTCAGGATTCAATGTATAACACAATGGCGGCAATATTGAAATACAATAACAACAAATTTTTATTTGCATAAATTTAGAGTGCCAGCATGTCCTCCTTTCATTCAAAACATTGATACGTAACCAAATTTCAGTAGTGTTGATACCTTATGCTGACTTGTACAACAAATTTATTATGACACAATAGACATCATGAACATAGAAAGTATAGTTGAGGACATAATAGCCGAATTGAGTACAACTACTTCTGATTGGATATTATACAATAATATATACATAAAAATTACTGCTATGTTTGATATGTTAGGACAACATATAGACAGTAAATAAAACATGTAGAAGTATATTTACGATATTATATATTTTGTTTTACAGAACTATGGTTCATTAATCAAACCGATCTTAAAACTATAGTAGGACAAGAAGGTGAAACATTAGACATCATTTGTTTCTCTGACCCTGAACAGTACATAACTGAGTTAACGTTAAAATCAAATGGAACAGTTAAAGCCATTGGAGATAATCAAACTGTTAGCTTTTCGTTCATACCATACAGAACAGACCATCTGACAAAATTTCAATGTGTGGACAGTAACCACTCGTCGATCATGGTTGAAGTGAAATTAAGTATTACGTGTAAGTATGTAGGAGCATGAAGAAATAATAACTAAGTTATATGTGAAACAAACTTAATGAATATTGTTCGTGGTAAATCCATCACCAGAGCTTACATTGTATCGATTCGAAAAATTTTAATCATAATCAAAAGCGAGGCGAGGCCGTCATGATATTAGACTTAGCATCTTTGTATCACCCTTCTTTTATTAAAAAGGATCTCTTTCAGCGAAATTGTAATGAAGTATATTTAGCCAAACGTGTCATTCAAATTTTGATTCCTGAACATTTTAAGGATCTACTGAAACCTTTCAAATTACAATCTTTACAGTTTGCAATAATACCAATATTGATTGTTCTGGTCTTTCCCTTATTCGTCTCACATTCATTCATGTCAATCGAAGAATGAACCGGTCACATCGTTTCTTCAATACAGTTTAATTCCATACGTAAAAACACATACCATACTCTTTGTTTCATAGTTAGGTGTATTGAAATATCAGTTATGTTTACACTATAATGATTGATTAGCATTTGCTATCTCCGTTCACTGTAAGCTGGTCTAAAATAATATGCGGAAGAACAACTAAAATTGAGTCTGTAATTATAGATTATCATTAATCATATCAACGAGATGACCAATAATGATCTGTTTATCTCTAATTTATATATGACGACGTTGTCAATTTCATTAGCAACGCCACTTGCCACCTTAGTTTTTAGCGATAATTTCCGGCCTCGAAGTTCGAGAGACCCGCGGTAGCCCGCCCGTGTCTTACGTGAAAAATTCCCCCTTGTAAACATTTTTTGTAATGAAGTATACAAATCCTGGATCCACTCCTGATAGATTTGCGTTCGCTAATTTTTTGTGATTTTTTTTGCAAAGCAAAATCCTATTCATTTCCTGGTCTAAGAAAATAAATCATAAAAATACTGAACTCCGAGTAAAATTCAATCGGAAAGTCCCTAATCACATGGAAAAATCACATGACGAAACACATCAAACGAATGGAACTAGTAGCATGATATTAAAAAATATCACACAAAAAAGTTTAAAAAATTCACAAAATAGCGATAAAAATATTTACACTCTTATTGTTTAACCGATACGATATAGCGATATCGGTAAATATGAAGATCAGATGACCTTTTCTGGAAATTAAATATGAAAAACTAAATTTTCTAGAATTTCATTTGTATGTGCTGAAAGTTACTCAAAACAAAAATAGTTGCTACTATTTTGCCGACTTCGGAAAAAGTATGATGTCTGATGCATATATTACAACACTTCCTTTTCAAACCGTAATGCTTTAACACTAGTATTAGTCCGTTTTGATGTTTTGTATGCAATTTGTTAAGAGATTTCCAACATTTCTTACTTTTAATTGCAGATGCTCCCGAAGTTAAACTTCGATATACCAATGGAACAATTGAATGCGATTGCGACGGAGTTCCACCAATTTATAATGTGTATCGGTTGGATCGAATATTAAAGTATGGGAAACTTGTCCGTTCTGTAAATTTGGATAATGGAACATTCTTTTTCAAGACAGATCATTTTCCGTACCAAAGAAATGGAAGATACATGTGCGTTGTGAGTAATGGTATACCAGACACTAATGGGAAGGAAGAACAGAATAGTTCCATATATGTAAATTATGAAGGTACAAAATGGACGCGTCCAATTTGTTTTTTAATTTAGCTTCGTCAGAAACGCTCTGACCTAAACATTTAAAAGCCAGGGATATACAATATTTGACAGATTTCGAGCTAATTATGATCAAATAGGCAAAACAGGAATACAAATCAAAATGCTGTACGGTCAAATTTAATTTAGGGAGGTTGAACCTCATTTTCATTTTAATCACTTTAATTACCTGTTGGTGACAGTGCAAAATAAAATCATAAGATAGAAGCGGACTTTATATTGAGGTAAGCCAGTGTGCTATATACATGATATAGGAACACATGTCGGAGCAAATCTCAGAAATAAACATATTAAAACAATCGTTAGCGTTAACCGGTAATTTACTCTATAAACAAAGCTCACTATTCCAAACAGTTTATAGAAAATATGTGTTTTAATTATGTGAATAGGTTAGTATATAACATATGAACTGCATCAATTATCATTTGTTTTGAAAGAAATAACATTGTTTCCTAATTATTAGACAATGTATTTTATTTGCGACCACTATTACTTTTAATGGTGCACAAATACTCTGCTAGGGGCGGAGCGTGCGTCTGGTGTACACACTTTGTATTTATCAGTCAGAACTTTAAACTACCTGTTCACAATACGTTCAAATTTTCGAAATGCTTAGGATATGTTTACCCCAGAAATAGATGAACTTAACTGAAGTTAGTAAAAGCCTGTGGAATCATTGGGCCTAAGTGTTCCTCAACTGCGTGCTTTATTTGAACTTTTTTTTATTACAGCTTCACTGATGAGTTTTTTTGTAGACGAATCGTGTGCACACAATTTTAATCATGTTTACTTTATTGGGTTTATATTCGTTTGTAGTTTGTGAGACTAACATAATTCTAAAATTCTAAATAATCATGATAAACATGACAAAACATCAATCTATTTTTTTAAATATGTTTTATATTTTGTCAATTGACAATTACTCAATAATTCGTTCTTTGTATGCCACTATATATATTCCTACATAAACATTGATAATAATGTAATGGTATTATATATACGTATATATATATAAAATATTGCTTATGAATTGTCTCAAGACGTTAACGGGCTAAATATATTCGAATTAACACATTTTCAAAAATATTAAAACTTAAATAAAATAATCAATTTAAACATATTTGATTATGTTTTATTATAAGGGGCACCTGTATTTGCTAAAGAAAACAGATATGTCAATCATGGAAAAGTAGAACAGTCATCAATTAGGATGTCATTTTTAGTCTACAGCTGCCCTGATGTTGAAGGAATATTCCTACAAAAGTTAGGACGCATGCGTGGTAAAAAAAGAAAATTGCATAAATATATTTTGAAACCAACATTGTTATACAATGAATTGGACAACGAAACTGGAGTTCCTGGTTATTATATCTTGATTGAAAGTGACGAATTAGACATAGAGGACTTTCAAGCTTATATTATTACAGTAACAAATCGTTTGGGTGCCAGCGATTATCATTTTGAAATTATAAAGAAAGGTAAGTGAATACTAAATTACAGTATTATTGAACTATTTGAACTAGTGATAATGTGCTTCTAGTTCGTATTCCGTTTACAAAATGCAAAATATTGTTTTCTCATACACTTTCGAATTCTGACCACTTTTGATATTTTAACTGCAGCCATCTGAACCTGGTTTTCCTCTGCAAAATAAAAAACCTAGTATTCCACTTCATCATTAGCGTATGTTGTGTTTGTCGAAAATTGCTGATTCAATTATTATCCTGGATACCATGTTTTTTTTAGGATGTTTTTTTTAGGATTAACGAAACATCAATTTCGTCGATAATTGAAAGTGAGGCTTCAGTAACCTATACAAGCATAGAAAACATATGTACTTCGTTGAATTTCACAAAATATCAACAAAACCAACTGAAATTGATCTCCCATTAAAACACACGAATCCACAGAACGATTTTTCATTGAATATTTGAAACATAACGGATGTTCTTGGATAATCAGATATTGTTTTTAATTATTTTTTTTTATCTTAAATCCTTTCAACAACTTGTATATTGTTATACCACTGATAAACAAAAGATAAAATCCCTAGACATATGATAACGTTAAATGTTAACATATACTGCAAATTGAGGCATAATTTGATGAGATTTATGCATGTTTTACTGACGATCATGTCATTGTCTTATAATATCACAAAAATGCATTAATCGGGAAAACTTTTACATATGACATAAATACGCGCAATTTTATTACCATACCAATGTTAGAATTTTATCAATTTTAGAGGACCGTGAAATAGATCAAAGAGAGAAGAAGTACGTTTTCGCAATTTGCATTGTAGCTGCGATTCTTTTCGGTTCTATTATTATGAATATCGGATTCTGTGTAGATCGTGCAAGGCCTAGGGTTCCAATACATCCCAATATGAATGAGGACCGCACTTATCATACATATGATGAAATTGGGACAATCTCGCACGGGTCTGTCAGTAACGTACGTCCGTCAGAAACACTCGACAATCAAGGTCAGAACCTGACGCAGCAACACGCAGCGACATTTTCAAATACACGTTATATGCAAACAACCGACAATCATCCAAATGCACTGCTTGCTGACTTTCCCAATGATAATTCACAACAACATGTGGTAACTGGCGTGCAAGAGCAACATATGTCTTTATCTACAAATGAAACGAATATTATAGATGATAGAGAACAATCAAGTGACCAAAAGAGTCAAACTAGCAATGACTCTGATAGTGAATCATCACAGACTGTTATGGTAGGCAGTGTCGGTGATGGATATGAAAACCCTTATCAGACTGTATTACAGGATCGGCCAGAGGATCATCAGTACACCCAAATCACAATAGGAAGAACCACCAGTCTTTCATCTACTGAATCAAATTGTGAAGGACAAGTACTTGAAAAGAGTTTGACAAAGGAAGCGGGTTACATCAATCTGCAATTCTAATTTTCATTGAAATTGAATCAAATGGTGAATTTAAGGTTCAGAGTGCAAACAATTAGAAAATGTTTGCAAACACTCAGATTGTTCAAAACTCTATATTTGCTCTCATTAACAACAAGGTCCATTTAGATGTTATAATTTAGAAGTGTGTACTTTAAACCTGTTTTGTATATGTTTATGTTACTAACATTTTTTTTAATCAATTGTAATGTTGAATCTATTTTCTTAGTCATGAACAACAGTATTTGTTTAAGGGGGCTCGCGGGTCTAAATCAAAAATTGTATTTGATATAGGATTTCTCTATATTTTTCTATAAATGAACTTTATCTTATACCTAATAGAAAAATGAAATAAAAAAATGGGGTCACCGTTCATTTACGCTCACAATCTACCTTCGAAAGAAGCATACATTTTTGTTAATGTCCTTTTTTCTGTTGAACTAATAGGAGAAATAGCGGTAATATCGAAATAAAAAAAGAACTTAATTACAGAAATCGCTTAAATTTTACAATTATTTAGTTTATGTACAGCTTCTTCGAAAACAACAATAAAAAATATAGTTCACCGATGAGTTAAAAAAAAATATTTCAATTTTAATGCCAAAAATGGCATTTTTTCAACAAAGGGAGATAATTTGGAGCTTTTTCAATGATATCTACATTTTAAAAGTCACCTGGGGCCAACACGAATTGATTTTTTGGAATGATTTTTGTACCATATGATAAAGTATTAACTACTTAAGGTAATAGATAAAATTTGTAATGAAAAATTAATGTTTAATTTTTTTCCGAAAATCTTATCCTCGCGAGCCTCCTTAATATATTTCATATAACGTTAAGTTATTCATAAATGTGATTTTGCTTTGATTTATTTTACAATATACACCTAAAAGGGAAGATGTGAATTCAATCAGATCGTGAAACATGCCTGCACATCATTATTTATCAAGTTTTGCACTCAGACGTCAGATTGTAGGTCAGTTTTCTAAATAATTGAATTACACCGACATAATTATTAAGTACTCCGTACATTTAATCACTGTAATATCTGAAATTGTTTGATGTTCTCAATAATTCAAAAACTGCGACTGTCAAAGATTTGCAATAGTAACAACAAAACAAAAACAACCAAAAACACTAGCATTTATGATAATGGTTCATCTTTTTACATGTTTCATATTTTTTTCCTTAACATTTTAAGATTTTCCATCTACTTTATTTGTTCCCATATTTAAGGAATGACTGTATTATTTTTTCTGTCTATGAAGAAATAACACACACATTTTTTATGTTATTTCGATTAGACAGAAAAAATATTACAGTCATTTCTTATAATTTAATTCTAAATTCCATTCTGAACCGTAGAAAATCATAAAAAAAAACAACGTTGATGACGTTACGGTCACATGACTAAATTATGTATATGGGCTGATAACAAAATAATGTCAGTCAATCAGAAGACGCGTTACATCCAAAATTAAATTAAAATTTAATAAAGGGTTTCTATTCTGTCTTGAATATGTAAGAAACGGCGGGATCTCTATTCCTCTCAATATAATGTACACTGTTTAAATACAGTTGTTTCTAAAACCACGCCCCTTTTGGGGAGAAATATAATATTCATAGAAAAACTATTTTGTTTACGTACTGGTTCCCAGTTATGATCTCTATGTTTCATCTCATAGATACAGAACTTGGGAAAAGTTTTCAGTAAATATACATATGCATATTGATATTGAAAGCTGTGGTAAGCCTAGAGTAAATGTAGTGGTAGTTAAGACATTAGTGTTAGTTAAGAAATTAGTGCATCTTGACGTTTTCATCAAAGTTTTCTGGAAAAAGATAGATAAAAACTTTTTGTTAGCTTAAACACCAAAATTTTATAATGACAATGTACTATACATAATTCATTAAATGTTTGTTTTGCTTTAATGAAATAATACTTAAGTGATAGATGACACATTTCCGGTTTCTTTTTATGTATTTCCAACAAACGCTTAAACAGAGGAAGTTTACAATCGACATGTTTCCGTTTAATTTCATCAACAAACTATTAATATCAACAACGAAATAATAGTAGGTCATTGTAACAAATGTGAATAGACCATTGTGTTAGAACCATTGTATATTGTTTAATTGACAACTTTGGCATTGATTCGTGTTTTTTGGAATTAAAAATCAAACCATACTATTGTCTTTTATTATCTTGATTTTAAAATAAATGTATGGTAATTGCATTATAGAATAACCAATTGTACATTATCAAAGAATGCCCGCAATTACTTAATGTATACCAATATTATACTGAACTGTTATATTTTACTAAAGAGTGTACAGATTATATCATTTAACAGACAATCTCCAAAAGAATGTGTTCAATGATACAAACTGTATATGTTTAAATTTGTTGAGAATCAACAATGTAGTTTTCAACTTATTACGGAACCTTTAAAACACAAATGAGGTAATTGTAATAAAAATGCAAAAGATTTGAACACTAAAACATGTTTCGACTTATTCCATTATCACTCAATATAAAGCATATAGATATCAAAGACGGTATGTTTATTAAATGTATACATTGGTCTACGAAAACGTTACCAATAAAACTCGATTCAAACAATTAAAAGCCAAGTAAAATATAAACACGGGTTTGGGTAATCAAATAGTCAATACTTCTAAGCAGACTGTTCCTCAAAAATGCAGACATGGAAAACAGAATAAAACTGTATCCGCTTCCTATTAGTAAGGTTATGTGTATTTAACCTACATGATGCATTGGTACACTCCATACAGTGAGTTCAAGTGGTGAAATACTGAACTCCATATAATCGATTTGCTTTGATGACAAACGTTCATGGGAAACTCAAAACAAAATAATAAAATGAAAGTTCGAAGCGCTCTAGGTGGAAGCAAATATTTGCCGTTCCCATAAATAAACCCACTATTAAATTGGCGTAAAAAATGGGAACAAATAGAATTATTGACATGCTAAAGTAAATAAGGCCGTTATTTTTCTCGTTTAAAGGTTTGCACACATTAAAAATATAAAATCAAAAATTGTAACATATTTGATTTTTTTTTCATTATAAGGTCCACCTGTATTTGCTAAAGAAAACATATATGTCAATCATGGAAAAGTAGGACAAACATCAATTAGAATGTCATTTTGAGTCTACAGTTGCCCTAAACTGAAGAAATATTCCTTCGAAAGTTAGGACGCATGCGTGGTGAAAAAATAAAATTGCATAATTATGTTTTGAAATCAACATTATTATACAATGAATTGGACAACGAAACTCGAGTTTCTGGTTATTATATTGTGATTGAAGGTGACGAATTAGACATAGAGGACTATCAAGCATATATTATTTCAATAAAAAATTTTGAAATAATAAAAAAAGGTAAGTGAATACTTAATTACAGTATTATGGAACTATTCGAACTAGTGATAATGTGAATCTAATTAGAGTTCCAAACACAAAATACAAATTATTGTTAACTTATACTCATTCTGATTCTAACCCCTTTTGATATTTAAACTGCAGCCAGACTTAGAATAAATACCTAATATTCTACGTCATCTATATCGTATGTTACTATTTGTCAAAAACTGCTGATTCATTAAAAATATGTGCATTTCCGTAAATATTTGAATTTTAGGCTTCAGTAAACAATACAAGCAAATAGAACATTTGTTCAACACAATTTCACAAAAAAACACCGAAATCAACTGAAATTGATATCCAACAGTTTGACTATTTCATTGCATCTTGGGAAAAACACTGAAATCATTTGGAAATTCAGAAATTGTTTGTAATTTTGATATTGTAATACAACTGATAACCAAAAAAAAAATCAATGACATTTGATCACGTTAAAATTTAAGAATATATATTGAGGCATCCCTTAATAAGAATTATACATATTTACAGACGATCATTTCATTGTAATATAATATGATGAAAATGCATTAATCGAAAAAAAAACCACTTTTACCTCTGACATGAATACGCACAATATTGATGCCATGTTATCTTTTTTAGAGGACCGTGAAATAGATCAAAGAGAGAAGCAGTACATTTACACAATTTGCATCGTATGTGCGTTTCTTTTCAGTTCGATTATTGTTCATGTTTCATTCTGTGTAAAACGTTTAAGGTGTAGTGGTGAAATTCATTCAAATGTGAATGAGGAACGCACGTATCGTACATATGATGATATTGGATCAAGCCTGTACGGTGTTGTCAGCTACGTACGTCCGTCAGAAACACATGATAATCAAGGTGAGAACCTGACACACCAACATGAAGCTAATATATCAAATGAAGTCAATATGCAATCAACCGATGGTAATTTGACTGAATTGAATGCAGACTTTTCCAATGATAATTTACCACAACGCGAGGTATCTGACGCACAACAGATGTCTTTTTCTACGAAAGACACGAATCTGATTAATGAAGAACAACCAAATGACCAGAACTGTCAACCTATAGCAATGACTCTGATAGTGAATCATCACAGACTTTCATGGTAGGTAATGCTGCTGATGGATACGAAAATCCTTATCAGATATTATTATAAGACCACCAAGAAAGACACCAGTATAATCAGATCACTAGAGAAGGAAAAATAGCATTTCATCTAGTGCCAATCTGCAATCGACCGATATTAACACAACTGAGTTGAATGCAAACTTCCCCGAAAATTGTTTAAACCAATTTCAAGTAACAGAACCGCAATTACAGCATATAACTAAGTCCATAGACGATGTTGATTTCACTTGTACGGATTTAACACTGACATCGTGTACTGTCATTCCAAGCATGCAAACTCTCGCATGTAGGAATTATATAAATGAAAGTACAAAAAAGTGTCATCTAGTATTGACAAGAGTCATCACAGTGATGAATCTGATAGTGGATCATCAAACAATGTCATTGTAGGCAATGTTGGAGATGGATATCAAAACCCTTCCCAAAAGGTATTACAAGATCATGCGGAAAGTCATCAGTACACCGAGCTCATCCGCGAAAGACAAAGTGCCACCTCATTTAGTGAACCTGATAAAACTGAAGAGCAAGGAGTTGAAAAACGCGCGACAAATAAAGATGAGTACATGAATCTTCAATTCTAACTTACAAATAACAGTTAAGAACACAAATGTTCATTCTACGCGTGTTGACAGTTGCAATGTATCCTTTATACCGCTTACTTAGCTTATTATCGTGCTACAAAATATTGTATGCACAACATTTTGCACATGCACGTGTTGTCTTTACCTGTTTATTTCTGGGCTGCTTGGAATCTAACTTGAAATTAAGCTGCAGGTAGTTAAATATTCGACGCACAGTGATGCAATTGTTTTAAACTACTGCAAGCATCATTTGAACCGTATGATCCAGTATTGTTTTATATTGAATCTTTACAACTCGTGTTGAATATACCGGATTACAACTGTTAACTGGTTTGTGATTTTTGTGTATTGGTTTTGTACTTATAGTTTTACTTGTCATCACGTTATACCGGCAAAAGTTCATGCAAATATACAAGTCAGTCTCCAAATATACATTGATATTTTATGATTCATGGAATTAAAGGACAAACGTTTTGTGTCCTTACTATTACATAGACAATAATAGTGCATTGACTTGACATATCAACGATATAAGAATGAGACTTAGACGTTTTCGCTGTATAGATACCAGTGATGGAACTTTGTTATATTCAGCTTTAATGTGTTGTCGCATTGTTGTTGCTGTCCTTCACAATTTGTGTATAGATAACAGAATGCCTTTACCACCAGACAGAAATAATTTTCCTGACCATTGACAGATAGCCGATACATCTGATATAATTAATGAATTATATGTAGTTTGTCTGTATTGATTGATTGATTATTAAGTACCGGTCTTTGTAAGAATCATGCAGGTTCCTGTTGATGGGCGATTCATGACCCCTCTTCAAATGTCTTTATATTTTGTTTATGAGGAAGGTATGGTATGAAAATAAGTTTCCTGTGTTAATTTGTTTCTTTTTAACCTTGGTTGCCATGGAAACCATCCTTACAAAATTTTGCCTAAATACGTCCTTAAGTAGTCTTTGAAAATTGAAATATAATGAATTTTAAAGAACCATAGAAATAAAGTTAATCAATACAAACAATATGTATATTTACAGTATTGACAAACACGACCCCAAACTATACAAAAACGTTAAAATTTGGAATTAACTAAATAGTTTGTTTCCATAGCAACCATTTAAAAATGTGTTAAAATTCAAAAATTCAAAATTTCAAAAACTTTAAAATTTTAAATCTGTTTATCTCCCAAAACCAACAATACCATGACATGTCATTGACAAATTTAGAAAGACCACATTTTATATTTTCAGAAAATAAAAAGAAAGTCGTGTGGTTTTTTTTCTTTAAAAAAATAATTTTAATCAAAAATTGTCAATTTTCACCAAAATTCAGATTACCAAACAGATGAATACTGAAACATTTTGAACTTATAAAGCTAAAACATTCCATTGATGCGTGCATTTCTGACACAAATTTGGCAATTATAAATGAGAAAATATGATTGATAGAGATATTTTTGTAGAGAAGGACATGTTTTCTCTATGGGCATGATGCCCCCCCCCCTTTTTTTCAAAATTCAAAAAAATATTAAAAATGGAATTCAATTGTGAACATTTTGAGCATCAAAACATGAAATTTCTCCAAAGGGTGAGGGCAATAATAGAACCTCCTACACTATTTTTATATATTAGATTTTTTTTAGAAAATGGGAATGTGTCAAAGAGACAACAACCCAAACAAACAACAGAAAATAGTCGAATTGCTGATGACTGAATGAAGGATAGCTGCGTCCCTAATTACACTTGTTTTGTGCAAATTGAAATTTAAAATCTTTAGATGCTATTTCATGGTCTTTAAAATTAGACTCTGTCCAAGTTTCATTTCAATCTATGTAAAAAAATACTTAGTCTCAGACTGTCTTTAAGTTCTAACTCTAACTCTAAAGAACCTAAATCGATCACCTGTAATTTTTGGTTAAATCTTGCATCAATGTTTATTTGTCCCTTTCAATCTAGATCAATGAGTGGCTTAACAATTCCATTTAAATGTTCTTTGTATCTGTCGTTTTTTCTTCAAAAGCTAAAAATGCATTTTACCCCTATGTTCCATTTTAGCCATAGTGGCTAAGTTTCTTGAAGTACAAGGAAATAAAAAACTAAATTTATACAAGATACTCCCAAGTTGGGCTGAAATTGATTAAGCATATTCAGAAGAAGATTTTTTTTAAAGTAAGCAAACTAGATGAACAAATTGTGAAAAATTTCTTTAAAGGGCTATAACTCCATAAGGATTCAATTGACAATTCTGGTCATATAAACTTATTTGTAGATCTTACTTTGCTGAAAGTTGTGCTGTTTACAGTTTATCTTTGTCATTACAAAAAATGTACTAATATTCAAGATAATAACCAAAACTGCAAAATTTCCGTACAGTTAACAATTTAGTGGCAGCAACCCAACAATGGGTTGTTAGATTCATCTGAAAATTTGCTCTTAAAAGGCTTCAGTGTTTGAGATATGAGCTACACACTGCATTTTACCCCTATGTTCTACTTTTACCCATGGCGTCCATGTTTTTTTACAAAATAAAAAAATAAAACACAAACTTTATTCTAGATATCCTACGGATCATTCAGTTTAAGTTTTACTTGAATTGGTTCAGTAGTTTCAGTGGAAATGTTTCAAATATTTTACACCGGACAGACGACAACGTACGCAAATGTGGCAAAATTCACAGTTCCTTTGAAACGGTGATCTAAAAAAACTACGTCCATTCTATCAGAAATAAACTGAAAATAAAAAAAAAACATTTGTACCATCGAGAGCGCTAACGAGGCCACTTTCCATAAATTTTAATATTTTTAAGGGTCATAACTCTTTAAAAAAAAGTCAATTGTCCATGATTATAGAACTTATCCGAGATATTGTTGATATTAATCTAGTGTATAAGTTTTATTAAAAATCTGGCAAGAATTGTACCTGTGGTAGCACTAACGGAGCTATTTTCCATAAATTTATTATTTTCAAGGGTTATAACTGGTTTTTTTTTTTTTTTATAAAAGTCGATTGACAACCAATATATAACTTGTTTTAGATATTGCTTATATTAACCTAAAGTATTAGTTTCGTAAAAATCTGACAGAATTTGTACATGTGCGAGCGCTGCAAGGACCGGACGGACAAACACACGGACAGCCAGATGGACACAAGGACGGATGGCAATCAAAATTTAAAGCAGACCATGTTTCAATTAAAAAAATTAAGTTCTAATTTCGATTTTTATACGACCGCAAAAATTACTGGTATCATGTTGGCGTCGTCGTTGTCGTCGTCGTCCGAAGACATTTGGTTTTCGCACTCTAACTTTAGTAAATGTAAATGGAAATCTATAAAATTAAAACACAAGGTTTATGACCATAAAAGGAAGGTTGGGATTGATTTTGGGTGTTTTGGTTCCAACAGTTTAGGAATTAGGGGCCAAAAAGGGCCCAAATAAGCATTTTTCTTGGTTTTCTCACAATAACTACAGAAATTTATGAAATTTTAATTTAAGGTCTATGACCACAAAAGAAAGGTTGGTATTGATTTTGGGAGTTTAAGTCCCATCAGTTTAGGAATTAGGGGCCAAAAACAGGTCCCAAATAAGCGTTTTTCTTGATTTTTGCACAATAACTTTAGTATAAGTTAATAGAAATCTAAGAAATTTTAACACAAGGTTTATAACCACAAAAGGAAAGTTTTGATTGATTTTTGGAGTTTTGGTCCCAACGATATAGGGGCCAAAAGGGGTCCAAAACAAACAATGTATTTATGTCCACACAATGGCTTTTTTTTTTTCATCAACAAATGAATTATTGGGGTTTTTTGATATGCCAAATCTAACCGTGTATTCAGATTCTTAATTTTTGGTCCTGTTTTCAAATTGGTCTACATAAAGGTCCAAAAGGTCCAAAATTAAACTTAGCTTGATTTTAACAAAAATTGAATTCTTGGGGTTCTTTGATATGCTGAATCTAATCATGTACTTAGAATTTTGCTTATGGGCCCAGTTTTCAAGTTGGTCCAAATCGGGGTCCAAAACTATTATATTAACTATTGTGCAATAGCAAGAAATTTTTTAATTGCACAGTATTCCGCAATAGCAAGAAATCTTCAATTGCACAGTATTGTGCAATAGCAAGAAATTTTCAATTGCACATTATTGTGCAATAGCAAGATATCTTCAATTGCACAGTATTGTGCAATAGCAAGAAATCTTCAATTGCACAGTATTGCGCAATAGCAAGAAATATCTAATTGCACAATATTGCACAATAGCAAGAAATTTCCAATTGAACAGTTTTGCGCAATAGCAAGAAATATTCAATTGCACAGTATTGTCCAGTTTTCAAATTGGTCTACATTAAGGTCCAAAGGGTCAAAAATTAAACTTTGTTTGATTTCAACAAAATTGAATATATGGGGTTCTTCAATATGCTGAATCCAACCATGTATTTAGATTTTTAATATTTGGGCCCGGTTATCAAATTGGTCAACATTGAGGTCTAAAGGGTCTAAAATTGAACATTATTTCATTTCATCAAAAATTGAATTCTTGGGGTTCTATGATATGCTGAATTTAACCATGTATTTAGATTTTGGATATTGGACCATAATAGGTAAATGTCCAATTTAAATTTTTAAGTTAAAGTTCTTAGACCACATTCATTCTGTGTCAGAAACCTATGTTGTGTCAACTATATAATTACAATCCAAATTCAGAGCTGTATCAAGCTTAAATGTTGTGTCCATACTTGCCCCAACTATTCAGCGTTCGAACTCTGCGGTCGTATAAAGCTGCGCCCTGTGGAGCATCTGGTTTATTTATAAAAATAATATTTTTGATATAACAAAAATAAAAAAAATAAAATATTGTTTTTGTCTTAAATCAGTGGTTTTGATAAGATAATAACACTCTGTAAAGATTAGACAAATGGGACAGTTTTAATCTTGGTACAGTGTTTCCAATTTCATTATCTATGGAAAATACATTGTCTTGTATCGTTTCTATTGTGGACAAGTATACTATTGCGCAGAGTCAGATTATGTACACATAATGGCTGTTACTATTTACCTCCCATGTAAATCGACATGTATCGAAACTTGTATGCAAAGTTTTAACACTTATTTTTGTCACTATGTTGATTTAACTGTGCTAAAATTGAAATTGAAGAAGAACTACAGAACCTTTCTTTCTACTATTCTAATATATAATAATCTAACTTATCTAAAAGATTTGAAATAAATGTAGAATGTGTTCATTGGACACAGATGATGCTCCCGCTTGCATATCATAAAAGTTATAAACAGACATAACTGAAGAACGGTAACAGTGACACTTACCAATTGTGTACTAACTTTTATGGTGATAAGAATTGTGTAAAAGTTTCGTAACATTTGGTTTGAGGCAAACTAAAGAAAGAAATACAAAACAAAAAATTCAGCAACTTTTTCCCTCTATAAAGAGGCATTGCATAGAACAGTGAAAGTTACACCACCAAAATTCAAAGTTGATCTGCATTTGGTTGTTTTAAGCATTGTGTATAATTTTAATAACATCTGGTAAAGACAAACTAAAGTTAGAGAACAGAAACGGAAATTCAGCAATATTTCTATCTGTAAAGGGGCATAACTCTTGGACGGTTTAAGTGACACCACCAAAATGCAAACTTAGTCTGTGTTTTATGGTAATAAGCAATGTGATTAAGTTTCATAACATTACATAACACTTACAGAGTTTCAAAAGTAATTCAATGATAAATAAAACCAACCAAACATTTCAGGGTGAGCCTCCTTGCTTAGCAGATCTTAGTCTAGGGTTAAAGTTTTTAAAGCATCAATCTGTGTCAAAAACAAACAATGAGTTGCATTAAATTGTTACTGTAACTTCTTTATAGCTATTTTGAAAGAGAAAGTATCCTGAGCTATTTTTTTTAAAATGTTCATTAAGATTTGTTTTATAGATAATCATGTTATGCTCATTGTTGAAGGATATACAGTGCTCTCTGGTGGAGAGTTAATTGTCTCATTGACAATTACAACACATCTTCTTATCTTTATACATAGACTTACTAGTAATTAAGTTTTGGATTCAACATTATTCTTTTTCACTGACAGCATCAGTCTTAGACACGACAACGGGTTATGCGTATTACTTTTTTAAACTTTTGAGAAATCTTACATATAAGATTGAAGAGAGGGGGTACATATGCTGTCCTCAACTTTAGAAGTTGTGTGGTGCATAACTTTCTAAAATACTTAGTTCACAAGTAAACACAATGAGATACCACATTTTTTTCAACAAATTTTTTAATTTTGAAAAAAAAAAGAAAAACAAATCGAAAAAAAAGGAGGGGTGCACCATACCCAGAGTGATGATTTTTCATTTTGTACAAGTATATCTTCATTTATCATATACTATCGTTTAAAATTAACAAATGTGTGTCAGAATTGCACATATAAATGGAATATTTTAGCTTTTTAAGTTCAAAATTTTTGATTATTCATCTGATTGTTAATCTGAATTTTGGTGAAAATTGACAATTTTTTACTAAATTTTTTTTTAAAGAAAAAAAACCGCACGACTTTCTTTTTATTTTCTGAATATATAGAATGTGGTTTTTCAAAATTTGTCAATGACATGTCATGGTATTGTTGGTCTTGGGAGATAAACAGATTTAATGTTTAGGAGTTTTTAAAATTTTTCATTTTCGAATTTTAACACATTTTTAAATGGTTGCTGTGGAAACAAACTATTTAGTAAATTCACAATTCTAACATTTTTATATAGTTTGGGGTTTTGTTTGTCAATACTGTAAATATACATATTGTTTGTATTGATTTACTTTATTTCTATGGGACTTTAAATTCCCTTATTTTATATTTCAAAAAGGGCCTTTTTCACATATTCAGGCAAGATGTTGATTTGATGGTTACCATGGCAACGGGCATAATACAGGGAAAATAAAGACAGAATTTTACCCATCTACCAAAGTTCTTATGATATAGGGCAAACAAAATGACTTCTGTGACATGTCATGAATCACCTTCTGCATGATTTTTACAAAGACCGGTACTTAATGAAGTATGTAGAGTTAGCACCGGCAATTGGTATTAAGACTAAACAAAAGATATTACCTTTAGGTGCATACTAATTGAAATCGGCTGTAATTGCTCTTTTTCCTTAATAGAACCCGTTCTTATACCAATTTGAATGAGTCGAAGAGATAAACAAACCGTAGTATAGATCATACTGTTAAATTCTGTGTCATTGGCAATCATACCACTTTTTTTTTATAATCACTATTATTTACCTGTAGTTGTATAATAAAGGTCATTTCCATTTTGAAATGTTTATACCAACAAAAATGAATGTACATATCCTGAAAAAAAAATATTTTATTGTGTGGACGAAGTGTCAGAAGAAGTAGGTACATTTAAGCTATTCACGGAAATACCCATTTGCTGCAAGCTTAAGTTTAACTTTGTCAAAAATAGTTGATATTTCTGTTCTTTGAGGAGATGTGATTTTCTTTCTATCTCCAGCCTCTGCTTCTCGGTTGCTACATGTGCTAGTCTTTCTTGTTCAATTTTTAACTGGTCTTTTTCTACTACCAATCTTTCTCTTTCTATCTCTACAAGTGATTCTTTTGATTCGTCTGTGTGCGGTGATAGTAGTGTTCTCGTGATAATTTTGTTATCGTCTTTGGTTGAACTACTAGTAGAAGGTAAGACTGAAAAATAATAAATGTATCATTCAAAACGTGGTATTTAAAATACATGTGATTGAATATAGATTTCAATGGACAAATTTTTAAAAACGGTTTGTAAATAATGCTAAACCCTATATTAGTATTTACACAGTGTGCACTTGTTCTAATACACTAATTTACCTGCATCTTGTTGAAGTTTTCAAAGAGGAACATGGTTGATTAATATTTCGCACTTATGTAGTAAAGTCCCAATAGAAGACTAAATGTTACATATTGATTCTATAACCATATCGAACTTAATCAAGTCGTTCAATCTATCATATTTACTGATAGGTATCGTTGCCCTACCAACTGGCATGTCTAGTACATTGGAAATTAACCTGTGAATTATACACAAACACGTAACCAAAACTTGGTCATGCTTCAGTGATTCCCTATATAGTCAATTATTTTTTTCATAGAAAAAAGGGGGGGGGCTTGGCATCCTGGGTACCCCCTTAATTCGCCTCTGATACATATTTCCGGAGAGACGGACATTTGCTTATCTATTCCGAAATAGAGGAGTTAGAAAAAGATTAAGAAATATATCCTGTAATAGAGAAACAAAACAAATTGTGATTCGCTAACCTTTCAATTATATTAGTTATGAATTCATGTACATGAATATAGAATATGTAAACTGACCTGTTTCGGATTTGGATTCAATCTCATCTCTGCTCTGATCCATAGGGCTTCCGGCTGCCTGGCAGGTGTCGATTCCACCAGCAATCCCGTCAATTGGTGTATCTCCAATGATTCATACAACCTTGTTTTGCAGTGGTGTTAAACTATCGGGAGGAGGGCCTCCACCAGTCATTTTTGCCTTTCGTCTTACAAAAGATGCCTGCTTCTTCACGGTACTAGTGTAGGTCGATCATTTCGATTTTATTTCTTCGGTGTCCTATTATGGTCTAAGTTACAAGCATTTACCTTACTGCAAATGGACTCCATGCTCTTTTTTAGCGGCGTTTGTGGCTACAGTGCTGTGTTTGCTGAATAAAATCCCCTTCTGGCTCTCTTCTTGATCTGAAAGAATGTTTAACTCTTAGCCTCTGGAAAGTTTGGGTTTCGTTTTTTGCTCATTCTGGTACATCAATATGAACATCAAATGAAACGCACCATCGGTTATAAACTTATATATATATGAAGAAATTGTGCATGATTTTAAACTTTGAACTGAGTTTTTTACGACACAATGACACTATGAATTGAATTCTCATGTCAAAACGAATTGTTTTCAAGTTTAAATTACAATCCTTTTTGATACAATTTTTTACAGATTTAGATTCAGATTTGATATTTTATTTGCATTTGAAATCTTGCATTTAAGACTATACATGTAATTTTAAAATTTCGTAAACTATTTTATTAACTGGTTTCTTCATTAATATTTTTTTTTTCCAACAAAATTATTTTAGATATTTATATTTCACACTTAGGATATGTTTAGGACGTCCTAACATAAGATGAATCTGAGATAGCTTCGAGACACAACTTAATAGTGTCCTAAGCCGATCCTTAACTTAGTCTGATCTATGACTGCGGACGAATCTTAGGATAGCTTCGAGAACAACACCCCTGGTACCTTTGATAACTATTGCAAAAAATCCCTGAAACGATCCGTGATTTTTGAGATCATTTGAAATGTTGGTAAAATAAAGTAATACGATTAAAACAATACATCTTTCTCAAAATGTCTAAAATTGAAAAAGGTTTGGTACTGCAAGATATTATTTAGTACACCTGGATGCTGTTGAATGATACACAATTCGTGTATGGCTAAGGTATCACTCGTGTTAACATACTGTTATTCAACACATAACAGCTAGAAACTCATTTATTCCACTTGGCCACCAAAGCCTCATTAAATCAAATAGAATAAATACAAAGCCTATTATAATATCCTCCGAATAAAAGGCTTCTACATTGGGTTATACCCCCCCCCCCTAAAAAAACGAAAAAAACCCTGAATGTATCGGAGTCAAACATGTTTGTGGATGCTCAAATTTTCCCGGCTATGGGCAGAGAACTTACAAAACAGGGCACACACTTTATAAAGGAAGATCCTGCAACACCGGTATTGAAAATATGTATCATCCGGGTTTTTTTTTGGTAGTCAGTTAGTCTCAACTGTTAAACTGATGGTCTATCGAACAGACGGATACGTTTTTTAAGAAACAAAATATTCGATAATGGTTATCAAAGGTACCAGGATTATAATTTTTACGCAAGACGCGCGTTTCGTCTACATGAGACTAATCAGTGACGCTCATATCAAAATATTATTGGCAGTGTGAATAAATTTATACTGGTCACGTTTCATTTTACAATTTTTAATGTAAATAATGATTATGCATTATTTTTTCGGTAACCTAGACCTAACATTCCGTTTGCAATATTTTTTAATTTATATTATGGTTATGTCTATTGTTTATAGCATTGGTCTTTCAACGAATCAATTTCAATCTCTTAAGTAAGGTATCTCTGCACCGTTGTCTTTTTTTGAAGAATGTATGTGTGTTGTGTTGCTGTGTCATTGATAATATATCAGTTTAAAGTCAGACCTCATCAGAAGTTGTCACAACTTAATATGTCGAAGTATTTTCAACAATTGGGTATTAATAATATTTTTTTTTATAAATCCTGTTTAATGTGTTAACCTTAATATCATGGTTTTTTTTTCAAATGGTATGAACATATGAGTCACGAAACTACAATGTACACGTGTGCTAACACTTTTGTTGTTCATCATATTTTGCACATACATAAGGCCGTTAGTTTTCTTGTTTGAATATTTTGACATTGTCATTTCGGAGCCTTTTATAGCTGAATATGTGGTATGGTGTTTGCTCATTGTTGAAGGTCGTACGATGACCTTAATTTATGTGTCATTTTGGTCTCCTGTGGAAAGTTGTCTGATTAGCAATCATACCACATCTTCTTTTTTATAATTAATTGTCAAATTTTATCCACAGGGAAAACGTATTTAGTTTTGATAGAAATAAATTAAGATGAATAATGAGAACATAATTCCTATTAGGTACTTTAGAAAATAAAATGTAAAAATTGGAGTGACTCGTTTTCTGACTGAAAATTGGTAAATTGCCCACACATTCCGCTATACAAGTTATCCGAGATAGCTCTCCGGAAGGATAACATATAAAAACAACAGAAAAAACATCATTATTCGGGTTACACATTAAGCGAGACCCGTGATGTATAGGTTAGAGCATCAGCCTACTAACACAAAGGTTCCTGGTTGGATTCCTGTCCGGAATGAAAATTTCAGGGACTGAGTTTTCGACCCTCCCTTGACACTATTTGCAAGTATGGTCTTGAGGAAACGATGATATTCCGTCGGAAGGGGACGATAAATGGCTGACCCGTGTTAAGAGAAAGCCATATCTTTTGTACGTAAAAACACCCTTGTAGATTTCGAAAAAGAGTAAGCAAATGCCGTTACAAGGCAGCACTCGCATCGGCAAAGTGGAAAGGGATTAATATAAGCTGCAAAACTTGTTTCCCAATCCACTATAAATAAATATGTTTTATTTAAAAGTAACATTAAGAAAAATTTATCAACAAACTGCCATTGAAACACAATTCTTACGAATAAAAGTTATTGCAACGAACGACAAAAATCCAGCCTCGGAACATATAGTTAATATTTTGTTCAACTCCATCATTCGTGTTGTATATATAAGCAAACAATATATATATATATATAAATATATATTCTTAAATATTGTTCATATAAGTATTTCGATGTTTACTAATATTATTTTAATACATGATGAAATGACCAAACAAACAAATTCTAAATTGTGCACAGCTGTATTGAAGTGTAATAGTGTATAGTGATGGGAGATGTGCACAGCTGTATTGAAGTGTAATAATGTATAGTGATCGGAGATGTGCATAGCTATATTGGAGTGTAATAATGTATAGTGATGGGAGATGTGCACAGCTGTATTGAAGTGTAATAATGTACAGTGATGGGAGGTGATTCTACTGTAGGAATATGTTGAAAGTCTTCTTTATATTTATAAATCTTCCAGATTTTTGCCATGCTTTTGAAAACAATAAAGATGGAAAAGTGTCGATTACCCTAAAACATACTTTAAAATTTAAGCTGCACATTGACAAAAAAAAAAACAACCCAAAACGTTGATTTTATTTCAATTTGGATTGAAAAAAGCTATTTAAATTTAATCTTTGGGCTTATTTTAAAATAAGGTACGTGTTATATTTAGTGAATATAAACAACATATTAAAACAAATCATGATCCACGAGTATACATTTCCGTTTTATGTTTCCCCTAAACTTAAACACGAAGGAAGTTAACGAAAAATGTTGACGATTCAAATGCTTTTTTGTTTTAACTTAGGGTGAACTAACACTCTTTATTATGATGTTAACAGGAACCATTTTCAATTATTATTGATTTCTGTGTTTTTCCTTGATTTGAATATTATTATGACCTGATTGTTTCGTCGACAAATCATTGTAGCCATGCGTAATTTCACATAAAATTTCTATTACCTATAAAAAAAATTGATATGTTTAAAAAAAAATAAAGAATTATGAAAACAAAATTTAAAAAAAAGTTAACTGTTTGGGGATTTGCTGGTGTCTTCAAACTTGTTCAACCCAGCACGTTCCTTCGGTTTAAGTCAAAAATCAGGAGTATTTAGTTCAGTGGTTGTCGTTTGTTCATCTCTGTCACATTTTTTTTTGGTCAATATTTTGTTTTAATTTGGCCGTTTGAGTTCTCAATGATTTGTTTCAAAGTTTTTATTTCGGTGTCTTTTATAGCCGTATATACATTATGATTTTGCCTCATTGTTGAAGACCGTAGGGTTGCATGTAATTGCTTACATCCACTTCATCTTTATTTTGATAATGGTGAATATTTTGAAAAAACATTATTTTGAATTGAAATGGTCCTCAAATTATTTCAAACTGAAGTGGTCAGTTAATATTTTAAGTATAATTGCCCTTTCATTATTTTAAATTGAAGTGTTCATGAAGTTGTTTGTCAAGTGTATAATTTTATTTCCTATTAGCATGATTAGAATGAACAATCACGAAACAAAAACCCGCATTTAAAAAAAGGACATATAGAACGATTGTGACCCATAATTTTGCGAGAATAAAGTAAACAAGGAAAATAACTCATTTTACATAAACAATGGCATTAGGAATGGTAGCTTATTTTTGTTGTTGTCGTATTTAGTTCTTCATATTTTTCACTCTTTTAATAAAATGCTACCATTTTACACAAAGTTCTATCGAACCATTGTTTTTATTCTGTTTAAATGTAGGTATATTTGGGTTATAACTTGCACCGGGAAACCCGTATGACTCACAAAACATTAAATGATGTAAATTCTGCATTTGTAATTGACAGTTAATAGACGAAAAATCTATATGGATTTGAAGGTATATCGATGAACCAACTGTTATATATGTTGAAACTCTTTGTATCAGGCTTCATGGTAATAAGGACTTTAGCCTACAAATTGGGTATTATTAGTTTATTTCGAAAAAAGTATTTTGCCAATGATCATTCAAGTTCGCATGATCGGACGGATCAGAAGTATTCACCCTTCTGACTAATTGTCCAGTATTACATATAGTTGTCCTCTAACATTGCGTTTGACTGTCCCTCTGGTATCTTTCGTTCCTCTTTTTAATTAGACGTAAAATCTCTACGGGTTTAAAGGTACATCGATGAAACAACTGTTATATGTTGAAATCCTTTGTATCAGGCTTCATGGTAATAAGAACTTTAGCCTAAAATTTTAGTATTATTAGTTTATTTCGAAAAAAAGTAGATGTGGTAAGGGGACAGTAATTTATAAACCACATATCACCACAAAGCTTTAGTAACCTTGTTCGTCATTATTTAAGAGATTTTCAGCAATCAGTCATTTGCAATCAATCATTCAATTTCCATCAATGATCCTCTAGACTTTATTAAAGAATCAGTTCGACTTATCGGACGGATCAGACGGATTCATCCTTCTGACTAACTATGCTTTACTACATAAAGTTGACCTCTAACATTGAGTAGTATATATCGTTTTATCCCTTCGTAAGTTCTACTGACGCCATCAAAAGTTGGTTGACCGTAATAAGATATCCGTGTTACAGATGTTAGGGGATGTGTTGTTAAGGTCGTTTTTACAATACCTTCCCCTTTTATCAAATGTGACCTACCGAATTAGATTTATTTCCGGATACGTACTATCAATAGCAACACGACAAATGTCACATGTGGAGCAGGAAATGATTACCCTTCCGGAGCACCTGAGATCACCACCAGTTTTTAGTGGGGTTCGTGTTGCTCAGTGTTTAGTTTTCAATGTTCTGTTTTGAGTTATGGCGTTTTCAGTTTATTTCCTATTTATGAGTTAGAATGTCCCTTTGGTATTGGCAATCATATCATATCTCTCGACTTTTCATTTTCGTTTTCAAAATTTCAAAATATTATTAATTCAATTTGAAGTGGTCTTTATACTATTTCAAATGTAATTGGTCAGTACATTATTTTCATTTGAAGTGGTCCTGAATTATTTTGAACAATCACTTCATTATTCCGCATTCCAAATAACGAACAGATGAAACAATTGTGACCTATGATGTTGCCAGATTAAAAAAAACCAAACAAGGAAATATAACCCATTATACATACACTATGGCATCAAGAAAGGTAGGTTTAAATTTCTGTCGTATTATGTTCTTGATATTCGACACTCTATTATCAAAATGCTACATTTTAACACAAAGTCCTATCGTATCATTCGGGTTTATGTCTGCAAATAAATGTTGATGTATTAGCCATATAGCTTGCACAGGAAAACCCAAGTGACTTCATGAATCGATGTTTTTGTCCCCAGTTGTAAATGATATTAGATAGACGGACAAGTGGGAAGAGTTTAAAGGCATGTCGATGACACAACAGCTATAATAGTTGGTATATTACCCATGTAGCTTGCACACTAAAACCCAAATGACTTCACGATGCGATGTTTTCCGTTTTCATTAACACTGATAATTTTTCCGTTTTAAAAATTTACAGTAAAACAACAGGAAATCCCTGAGGGTTTAAATGCAAATCGACAGAACTGTTATTCTAGTTAAGACCCTGGGTATACACTTCATGATAAGTAGGGCTTTAGTTTAAGTATTGAATATTATAAGTTTATATCGAGAAAAGAGATTTCAGTACGTGTTAAAGGGAACAGTAATTCACAAAACACATTACACAATACAGCTCTTGAAACCTTAGGTGAAACTATTTCAGAGATATGCCAGCAGTCCCTGTTGCTCAGTCTTTAGTGTTTTATGTTGTGTTTTGTGTACGGTATTTTTCTGTTGTTATGTTATTCTCTTTGAGTCATGAGGTTGTTGTAAGTTTGTTTCCGACTTATGAGTTAAAATTTCCCTTTAGTACTTTTGGCAAAATTGTTTCAAAGTAACATATCATTTGCAAACTATTTCGAAACCTTTTAAACAGAAATGACGTTAAATTGCAAAAGGTTTGAAAATTTGAAAATATTTCCATTCATTCCATTCTCAGTAATTTCCCAAGATAATTCAGTTGTATTTGTATTATTTAGTATATCGAGTCATTACCAGTGGAACTCGAATCACATGGGTGGAAGGGCCAAGTAAGATACAATCACTAGTTTTGTTATCATATAGTCAATACTTCTTAAAAGTCGGTCAATCAAAAGGCAGACGCTAAATTGTATGCACAATGTTGAATATTTTTCAAAGCGGAAAAACTGCTTTCATTTTCTGACACTTAGGAAAGTGTTTTTTTATGTATATATGTTCCAGACCATATGAGTATTTGGACCGTACGCGTACGGTCCGGACCGTATACGTATACTCGTATGGTCCGACCATACGCGTACGGTCGGACCGTATGAGTATACGCGTATGGTCCAGTACGAGCTGACCATAGAGGTTATTGGATCATATGGGTTAAATTTAAACAAGCATTTATCACAATCTTTTTTTTTCAGTTTTACAAATTGTTATTATTACAATTACTACTAAGTAGATGAATAAAATGAACAAACGAACAATTGAAATTAAACATTTGTTTAATTGTATATCTGAATTTTATTACGTTTAAATATGTTTGCAGTTCATGCATGTTACATTGCATTTGCATTTTTTTGTAAAGTTGCTAAATATTCTTAATCAATTGTCCTCCCACATTATGTTTACTTTCGATATCTTCGATTTCAGTTATCATAATTTAATTAATGTATTACTGATCGACATGCTAAATACAAGAGATTAACAGATTTAATAAAGGTGAATTTTTGAAATAGTTAAAATATAAAGTTTTTATTTCAATTACCATTGACCTTTTTTTATATTAATTTGAGAGTTAAGTTATGATGATCTGTTATGCATTTGTATCTAATAAACTTGAACAACTTCATTAGTCAGACCGTACGCGTACGGTCCGACCGTATGAGTATTTTGAAAAAGTACGCATACGGTCCAGACCGTACGCGTACGGTCCAAATACTCATATGGTCTGGAACATATATATATTACACAATTTGTACATTCCCATACAGTTGAGTTCAAAGTGTGATTATTTGCACTGAACTTTATATTATCGATTTGTTTTTATGAAAGTATGGAGTTTGGAAAACTCAGAATACAATATTCATATAGAGCAGTTACTGTTAGGCAATAAGCTGTTTATTGAGATGTTGCATTCATAAGAAATGCAATGCTCCGGACGTGTTAAAAAAGCATGCTCCATATATAAAATAAAAATATTCAATAGGAAATTTTTAAATGAGAGTTAATTATAGACGCTATAAATGCTTAGCAGCATGAATTTCATTACTTTTGTTCTTCATGTGTTAGCTGTATCCCTTTGGTGTACAAGGCTTATGAAGTTCACCTTATAGTTGATATTAGCGATTATTGTCATATATTTAAAACAGTAAACTTCGAGAAAAAAAGTCGGAATAATACTTTTGATGGTCGTCATGCAATACTTGTTAATGTATACTATATCTGACTCCAGTGTCTATTTGACACTTGTAAAGATATTGTATTGTATGATTTCAGCATACTTGTTTTGATCGAATCAATAAACTGATGTGTAGGTCAACCCTAATGTCTCCTAGCAATTAAATGAATTTATAATGAAACAACAGTCAAAAGGCCAAAGAAGTTACCCCCCCCCCCCCCCAAAAAAAAACAAAAACAAAAACCAAACAAAATAAAAAATAAATAAATAAAATCAAAGTAAACACATATTATAAGTTGATTACATTGTTTCTTCATCGGACACACATTTCTTGGATGTTTTGTCCTTCGACACAATCCGCCTTGTGTTCTTAATTGGTAATTTTAAAACTTTTTGAATTCAATAATGCGGGGTTCACACATTGTCGATTATTGCTCCCGTTTTAGATCGGACAGCGATGCGACACGAACAGTGAAAAAGTCTGATTACTATACTCAATTATCTGGAATGTCCTATCATTCTCTGAACTCAGTCAATTTAGTTCGCAACAGATTCCCACGGGTCGGGATGGGTCCAAATAGTTCGGCGAAGCACCCCGACAGTTAGGTACGTCCCGTAACATTCGGCAAACCTGAGCCGATTTCGTCTAGTCGGATTATAATCGTGTCTATGTCGTGACAGATTCTGCTGCATCGGATCAAATCCTAACAATGTTCTGTGTATTATGGACGGTATCCTGTGGAACGGAAATGATTAGGATACATTTTTCATTGCTGTTTTTTTGCCGATTGAGTCCAGATTGCATCCAGATCTTATCAATTGTGAGCTGTTTTTGCTGAAACCGTTCCGGAACGGTCCCGTTATTAATACGAAATTCGTCAATGGTACCCGCGTCAGAGTCCCGGCAATTACAGTATACAATACGACTGAGACCAGAGACAGCCTTTTACAATGCGATACAATGGATTGAGATAGGTTTACATTCTGACAGTACCTGATCATCACGAGTATGCCGACATTTTTCGAACGGATAACTTCCAACAGCGTCGTTTCACTGTTTGTCACTTTCTGATCTCTGTCGGATTACATTCGGTAAAATCAGGACGCATGTGTGACAGACTCGGTCGAATTTAACCAGGCGAATGATACAAATCGGATTAGAAGCGGATTGAGAACGGAATTATCGGGATAAAATCGCTACGAAACGGTTGAATATCGAACTTCCTGAACAATTTCTGATTGTTGTCGTGATTACTTTTAAAATTTTTTTTAAATTAAAGCTGGAATTTATCCACGATTCACAAGATCTTGATTAGACTTTTGACACATTTAAATCGGGAATGGTCCTGTCAAGGACGGCAGTAAACATCGTGAATGTGTGACCCCAGCTTTAGAACACCACTTTAAAGCGTCACCAGTTGACTGTTTGGTGTACTTAATAAGTTCTCTCACCCTAACACTGTGATATCAGTTTTGGAAATTTTGATATAATCATTGAATTTAATTTTAGGATTTGGTGAAACTTTGTTTGATTTGGTTATTTTTCCAAGGTAAGATTCTTATAAAAATATTAAAAACACTACAAATATACTGTTTTCTCGTACTATGAACCACAAAAGTATGTCTTTTGTAAAAAATATTTCCGTACTCTATGACTGTATAACATACAACAAAATAATCTATATTTTCCTATATATGTTACGTTATTTGGGAGCATTTTGTCTAAGATTATGATTGTGTTTTTGATATTGTTTTACATCTCACCTCTTATTTTATTGTATTTACATTGTGTCATAGATCATATTTATTCGTTCAGTGTATGTCCACCTAAATTTGTTTATATGTCTTTTGATTGCGTAAAGTCACTTCAATTGATATTTGAAGTGTGTCTTTCTACATTGTGATGTTTCACTATTATTTCAGGTAAGGATAAAGGTTGAAACCTATTAACACGTTTAAGCCCACTGTATTTGTTTGTACCATCCCAAAGTCAGGAGCCTGATGTTGAGTAGTTGTCGTTTGTTGACGTGGTTTATAGGTGTTTATCGTTTTTGTATAGATTATACTTTTTGTTTTCGGGTATAAATGGTTGTACACTAGTCATTTTGAAACCGTTTATAACTTGCTGTTCGTTGTGCGCCAAGGCTACGTGTTGAAGACCGTATTTTGACCTATAATGGTTTACAGTTTTTGTTTGTTTTTTCTCAAAAGATTTTTTAATTTGGAACAGCGGAATACTACTGTTGCCTTTATCTATTACAAAAATCAAACCCCGTTCACACGAAAAGAAATGTATGACTGATTTAAATCTTCTAATGCGCAAACACTAGTAGAAAATTAGGTATCGTAAATGAGCATGAACCATAGTAGCAATTCCGGTATTCATCCTTAAAATCTTGGCATATGGATTTTATTGATGTTAATAAATCATATTGTTTTTCGAACAACTTTTTTGGAATTTTGGATCCTAAATGCTCTTCAACTTTGTACTAGTTTGGCTTTATAAATATTTTGATATGAGCGTCACTGATGAGTCTTATGTAGACGAAACGCGCGTCTGGCGTACTAAATTATAATCCTGGTACCTATTTCTTATATCATTACATGTAAATAAAAACATATTTGTATCCATCTGAAGTCAATTTGTTTTTCAACCGATCTTTTGTTGTACTGTTGCTCTATTGTACCTGGTTAGGAGGAGGGTTAGAAATTTTATAACATGTTAAAACCAGCCACATATGTATATATGTGATTGTGTTAAATTATTGGATTATAATTTTAGCTGTAATTTCAGAGCCTGTGTGGGATGTGGGATGGACATTGCTCATTGATAACGGCCGTACGTTGATCTACAGTATTTATTGTCTTAAGTTGATTCTTTTTTAAAACTATTTCAGACAATTCCATACTTACACATTCAGAGATCATCGTTTATACTGTGGAAGGATCAGCAATAGATATACCATTCCTTAACGCCACTTTACTAAATATAACTGTTTATTTAAATGGAAAAACAATATATTCTGATGACTTTTGGAGTGTTAAAACAAAAAAGGACGACGTTGTATTACATACAGATTTTCAAATGAAAAATGTAACACAAAGTGACACGGGATATTACTGGTTAGGCTATCCGTTTAAAACTTCCACACAAGACATGTTAGAGCTAAACATAACAAGTAAGTGTGTAGTTAAATGTCAGTTGATGGGATCTTAGTGTGTCAATTGAAGTGCTAAAACAATCCATACATCAAAAATTAAATAACATACATAGTATGAAATTGCTCATAATAGATTGACACCGTACAAAGTGTAACCAATGTTGCTGTTCATATTTGTCTAGGTTTATTCCATATTGCTTTATAGAAATGCTTGAAAACAAACAGAACCCAAATTGTCCTTATAGTTCAAAATAAGACTGATATTGGTTACTCGTGGTGATACGGCGATACAGCATGCAATACGGATATTGCCATGCATATTCAAATCCAAATTTAAAACAACGTTTAAACCCATGATTGTGTTGGATAAAACCGCAATTTTTAAACGTGATCATGTAAAACAAATTTCGCGGTAGAGGGTTCAACATTGTGAGCAATTATTGGTCTATTTGTGTTTTCATTTTAAGGCAAGGAACGTTTATTTTCGATTTATGAGTTTGACTGTTCCCGGTATTTATTGCCCCCTTTTTACAGCAAAAAACAACATTTCACAAAAGACTATAACAAATGAAAAGATATGTTTTAACAAATGCATTTGACTAACAGATTGAACAACTGATGTTCTTAAGCCCTGCTGACTGCCATTGACTGTTGCCAAATAAATTGATTCATTATATTAATTCAAACAGAAACAAAACTATTTTGCGAAAAAGATGGTAGATCGTAAACATGAGGTGCAAAAATGTATACCCCAGATCCGGATTTCGACAATTAATGTCTCTTCAGTGATGTTATGAATCAAGACGTCATTTGGACGACCATATAATTTACCTCAATTTAGGATATACTCTTGAATTTAAAATAGGATGAACAGATCATTTAACCAGAGGGAAAATATAATGCAAGCCCATAAAAACAAATATAAACAAGTCTAAAAATATAAAAGAGGGACGAAAGATTTCAAAGGGACAGTCAAACTCATCAATCTAAAACAAACTGACAACGCCATGGCTAAAAATGAAAAAGACAAACAAACAACAGCACACACAACACAACATAGAAAACTTTAGAATAAACAACACGAACCCCAACAAAAAACTAGGGGTGATCTCAGGTGCTCTGGAATGATAAGCAGATCCTGATCCACATGTGGCACCCGTCGTGTTGCTTATGTGATTATTAATCCGGTAAATAGTCTAATTGGTAGGTCACATTAATGCAAGGGAAGGGGATTGCAGTTACGACGTAAGGAACATATCCGATAACATTTGTGAAACGGTTTTTCCATAACGGTCAACCAACTCCTGATCGCGTCCATAAAATTTACGAAGGGACGATTTCAACTTCACCATTTGGAAGTCTTGGTTTAATAGCTTCCTTGTGAGCAGCAATCCTCTATCAAGAAAATCATGATAGGAAATGCAAGCACGGGAATATCGTATCAATTGGGAGATATATACCCCGTATTCAGGTGCTGCTAGAATGTTGCTACTTAGAAATGGAAAGTTCACAATTGAAAAGCTGAAATCATCTCTTTTGTCGTAAAGTTTTGTTTTCAACCGACCCTCATTGTCAATTTCTAGATGTAAGTCAAGATATGAGGCCAACTTAACTGTATCTGTAGTATCCTTTATCTCTAGCTCGATTGGATAGATACGTTCCACATAGTTACCAAATTTTGAATTATTTAGTGGAAGAACATCATCTATATAGCGAAAAGTAGAGTTAAATTATATTGCTAACTTCTTATCTTTCTTCCTAAGAAGTTTCTGCATGAAGTCAGCCTCATAATAATAAAGTAACAATTCGGCAAACAGTTTGTTCCCATTGGAATGCCGACAGTCTGTTGAAAAAAAACGTCCTCCGAACGTAACAAATATGTTGTCAATCAAGAAATCAAGCATCTTGATAATATCAGTTTCAGAGAATTTTTTGTTCGAATCAGAGTGATCTTTTATATAAATTTCGTCTAAATAACAGGCCAACAATGTTAAATTTGTAAATTTGTGAATTGTTCTTTCCTGGCCGCGATTCAAACTCATGCTACTGATATATCGAGGCACAAAATAAAATTGCACTGTGCCCGCCGCGAAAGACCAATCGACCACTTTCGGTGACCGGGTGATTGCCCTTTATCGCCAATTTTAATCTATCGTCGTAACATAGTACATGCTACACATGATATGTAAGGAATGAAGGTGGAATTGTTCAAAATCAGCTGAAGTACCTTTTTTAAGAATCCTACAAATTAATGTAAGATACAGTCACATAAAAAAATTATACTATCAGTATGTCTGAACCAGTGACGATTCTATAACAGATTTTATCCATCGGATCACCTGTAAGGGTGATACAAGGCTGTCAAACATTCCTTATATATAAATCGTCTTAATAACAAACCAACAATGTTAGATCTGTACATTTGCGTTTATATTTTTAAGGGATTGAAACAATTATGCGGATAAGACAGATATATACGGTTCACCATGGCTTTACTACATATTAGATTTCACTGAAACAATAAGTAAGTTAACCGGGCTTACATATTAACCAATATGGATATTCGAGTTAAGCTGTCTGTTCGTATTACATAACATCTCAAAATGAGATAAATGCAATTGTTATCTTGCGGAGGTTCACCCTTACCTTCAAACAAATAGATAACAACTGTCATATTCCTGACTTTGTACTGGCATTTTTAAAGTAGAAAAAAGTGGATTATAATTGGTGTTATAGCTAGCTTAACCTCTCACGTGTACGTCAGTTGCATAAAATTTCATTATATTGACGACGATGCGTGTACAAAACAATCAGACATAATAGGTAAACATATCAAAAGCAAATAAGGATACAGCAGTCAGTATCAAAACTCGACATGTGTTCACACATTGAAGAACAACAGTCATATTTTTGACAGTTGTAATTGTTTTTGATATTTCAAATTAATTAAATCTTAATGTTTGAATGACATGATCAAGTAAAGTAGATCATGAAACAATTTATGTATTCCAATGTTTCCTTATTATTATTAAAATCGGTAACTTTGTAACTTGAAAGTGAATAAGTCATATTATATGTTGTTGTCTCCGCAGGGTTTTCCCGCATCTTCACTAGCCAAGGGTAACGATCCACTCCCGCTCTCTCCACCCTTGGCAGATTGAAGCAACATTGGTGAAAACAATATTGCGTCATCTATCGGAAGATTAAAGTCACGCCCATTCCGAATACATTATTCTTGACCAATGGTAGCACTTGAACTCTTCAATTTTGCGGTAAAAACACGGTAGCGTCTTGATTCTACACACTTAGTAAAGCCAGAAACAAAAATATGCGTCAACATTCATGCATTTGTGCATGAAACATACACAGGAACTTCTATTAGTTATCAAAAGGAAATCACACTATTGTTTATACGCATCGCTCTCGGCGCCGCTATAGTGCCGTAACTGTATTATGACGTCGCCGTTTTTGAGTCCGTCGTAAAGGTTGCTAATTTATAAAATTGCGAGCCACTCGAAGGGACGTTCTACTAAGGCAGTAGAAATGATAATTAACATATCATATTATCTACAACTGTTATAATTAGAATAAAAATACGTGTCCATAAAAGAGGGTCTGATTGTATTGGGGTTTACGGAAACCAGAATAATGGGCAAATACTGCAGAATAAAAGGCCAAAAAATAAAAAAAAGATTAGAGAAAGATGAGGTGCTTAAATATAAAAAGAAATAAATATTGGTAACACAAAATAATATTAAAAAATGAATGCTCCTCTATCCAGACCCTTATGATAAAAAGAACATATCAATTCAAAACACATAATCATCATACATAGTCAAAACTAAGAACGTTGGAAATTCATAGCATATTCACATATTCAATATAATTTAGTACCCTCTCGGACCATTTTCTGGAAAACAAAGTCGGTGATATATACTTTTCTTTGGCAGCATATCGTCGCGATGCGGTATGTACGGTTAAGGGTATATTTTCGGGGGGATACTACTAGATCAAGTGTAACAGCATTTTAGTATACAGCTTCTGGGATCTGTAGTTTTCTGTCCGACAGAGGTTTGTAAATAAGAACAATGAGTTTCGACTTATTAGTTTTCTCATATCACATGCATGAAACGTCATAACTATAGTCTTATATACTACATGTATAAATAATTCATCAAAAATCTCATTTCATATTTATATTTACCCGGCTCAGCCTGTCGGTTAATACAAAGCAGGGTCAAAATTAATATGTTCTAGTTCTGAATATGCATTAAACTTGCCACTGGACGTAAATTATGTGTGAAGTGCTATTTGAAATCGTTATTTCTTTCACATGTGACGACTGAAATTATCCAAGTGTCGTCCAGCTTTCCCAAATGTTCCTTTGACATCTAACGACTCTCAATTTTTTTGTGGGGAGGGGGGGCATGAAAACGAGTGATACGAAGATTAATCATATTTATTGAAATAGTAAACGTTAATAAAATAACGTTAGTTGAAAATCATCCAAAACTGTACATCGGTTGCTGGCTGTCGAACTCAAAGAAAATATAGCATCGTATTATAATGTACATGTTGCCAGTCAACCTTTCTTTAATGTTTTGTTCAGACTAACAACATTTCACACAAAAAAAAAATAGTTTGTAGTATTTCTTCAAACTGACGTTAGCGAACTGTAGGACCAGCAAGTTAAAAATAAGGCCGCTAAACGTCAAATAATTTGGGAATAATCAAACACTATGCCTATAAAAAGAGAAGATGTGGTATGATCGCCAATGAGAAAACTCTCCACAAGAGACCAAAATAACACAGCAATTAACAACTATAGGTCACCGTACGACCTTCAACAATGAGCCTGCAAAGCCCATACCGCATAGTCAGCTATGAAAGGCCCTGAAATGACAATGTAAAACAATTCAAATGAAAACTGGAAAATCCCCCATTTTTAATTGAATAAAACCCCATATCTCGGAAACGTAAAATCGAAAATCTATAAAATTGTACAGGGAGCTAAATTCAATAGATATGAACAATTCACCAAAGTTTCATGAGGACTGCTGAAAGCATTACTGAGTTATTGTCCGAAAACTGTAAAAAAAAAAAAAAAAAAAAAAAAAAAAAACCCACCTTTTTTAAATGAATAAAACCCTATAACTCGGAAACATACAATCTAAAATTCATAAAAAACGAAAGGGAGCTCACGTCAATAGATATAAACAATTCATCAAAGTTTTATGCCGATTGGTTAAAGCGTCCGACGTGTTGACGACGGACGGACATACGGATAACGATATACCATAATACGTCCCGTAAACGAGCGCATAAAAATTTAACACGTACTACACAATTAGCTTGAAAAGTCTCCATCAAGAGAAATATTTAACACACCCACACACACATGTATTTATTTAGAGTTGCATGTCTAACAGAGTACTGCTAAATAATAACCAACACATTAATGGCCCGTCTGGTGAAAGAATACTCCACTCATATAGATAAATGTTTTGTACTGATGTTCATGTAATATTTGCCACTGAAAGTTTTGCAAAATTCAAGAAAACAATGGAGAAAAAAACCCAAAATAGTAATAATAGTTCAGATGTAGGTTCGTGTTCATATCACCAAATGTGCTCACTTGCCTGTCGACAGTGATACAGTGAGATTGTCGGATTTTGACCATGACTGAAAAGGACAACAAGTTTTTTTAATACAAAGGTAGCTGATTGATTTTTTTTTTTTTTTAAAAAGGCCAATATGATATCACAGAGAGTGCTTAAAATGGCACACAGATTCATTCCGTTATTTTTAACTTAATTTGGTTTGATTATGGAGCGTTGTGTAATTACAGAAATGTTAACCAACTTTAAATTTCTTCCGAAAATGGTGTCATTAAGGGCTCTTTTTTTTTAAGTGCCGAGTTTGTGGCTTTTCAAACACGGCATTTCAGGTTTTATCTTCCCGGTGCAGATAAGTTAGTGAATTTATTCTTTTTGCAGTCTAAATGGAACGTGTTACTTTTCAGCCCGGATACCCTCAGTCTTACGAAGTAGAAGGTTCCTAATCTGCAAGCCGCAAATCATTTCTTTGATACAGCATGAGGCAAACATTCGTTTTCCCTATATGACAAATGCAATTAAAAAATTTAGATGACTTCAACTTTGACAATTACTTTAATAATAAACTGTTACTGTATGTAATGTTAAACATTTCGATAGTTTGATAAAAATATCAATGAATAATCGAAATACCTTGAATTTTTTTTATTATAATATGAGGTGAAAAGGTTTAATTCAACCCAATAGTTCCAAGCATTGCATGAAATGCTCCTACGCTAGCAACGTCGTTCTATAATGTTAGTTAGAGTTCCCGCCAAATTTCGATTATAAGATTATTTCCGTTTTAGAGGATTTAAAACATCGGTGACCCCCCTTTTTTATTTATGCATTTAAAATCTCCCCTGAAGCTGCAACTTATGCAAAAGTTTGAAGGGAAAAACATTAGTAGATTCTTTTTATTTCAAGAATAATCTTTAATAAATAGAAAAAATTAAAAATGGCGGGAAATGTGCAAAGGCCTTAAAAAATAAGGAAACTGAGAAAATATATATGTAAAAGATAAAAGTTACAATTGACTGTTTCATTTATACCAGTTGAACATCCTTTTTTCAATAATTTTGCCTTAAAATAGCAACTTAAAGCGCTATTTATATATTTCGGCATAACTAGATTCTTTACTTTTTGATGACGTCATATCTTGAAAAAAACATTTTGGTGACCCCAATTTTTGTTTTCGCCTAAAATATTGAAATAAGTATGTACTTTCTACATGCAAAATTTCAATAAATTATTATTAGTAGTATAAATAGTGTGATTTCCCTTTAAAAGTATTCAAGTTGTCACTAAATATAGTCATACGTTCAGGGACGTAAAGACTTGTTGCACAATAAATACGTGGCATTTAGAAATGTTACGAAAAGGTATATTCTCGACGCTGAGGTTGACAAATTAAACTTTAAATTTGGGGACGGTGTCAAAACATTGAGTATAGATTTAAACAGGTACAATTTAAATTATGTTCGTCTTGGTTAATTCAAATCACATTTATCTAGTACATCATTATGTAACATCCTATATAATGGCAGATGTGATATTATTGCTGTCTATCATAAGACATGAGAAAAAAGGGGTGGGTGGCTGTGAGTTATGCAAGTTCATTCGATTCTAGATTAATAATATACTAGTATATAAAGTAAGCCAGTAAAATATTAGTTTTATTGTCGTATTACAGTTCATGAAAAAGTTCAATCTATCACTCCACTAATACCGCACACAATTCCACAGTCTGATTGATTTTATCTCTCGCGTAACCCCATAAGTTCCAATGACTCTGAAAATGTTTAATCGCCTTTTAGCGTGTTCGACATGTACCCGACACTCTGATATACACAAATTCATTATTTTACATTTTCTCCTTTCTGCTCGTGGGTTTGCTTTAAGATTATGGGGTCTGTAAAGGGTACCAAGGGGGCGATCGACATGGATAAATTTTATCCGCTATGATGACAAATTTCTGGGTGAAATCTAACTCCAATCTGGTCTAATTAAAGGTAATATATTATGCTGTTGGGCATCATTTTAGTGTCCTAGGAAACCACTACGAACAAATCTTATACTATTTTGTTGTCCACAATCACTAATGTATGAATGTAGTGTCTGCATAAGGTGAGGTTAAGGTGTATATGCAAAGTCATTATTCAATGCTTTTGAAACTCAGCTGCAGGGATGTCAACCGGTGATTAGCGAGTCATATTTTACACAAACCTCTTATCGTTTCAAACATGCATGAAATATTTGCCACTGGACGTTTATCAACCAACAATCAATCAATCACAAACCCCTTATAAAAAATGCAAATTGAGCTGAAACTGTTTAAACTGTTTTAACTCACTGGGACCTGTTGTATTGTGGTTGACCCTTGCTGATGTGGTTCACAAGTGTTCTTGTTTCTCGTTTGTGTTCATTATTTTAGACCGTTGGTTTTTCTTTTAGAATGGATTTACACTAGTCACTTAGGGCCTTTTTTAGCTTGTAGTATGGTGATACCAAAGACTCCGTGTTGAAGACCATACTTTGACTTAAAATGGTTTAACTTTTACAAATTGTGACATTGATAGAAAGTTGTCTCATTGACACTCATACCACATCTTCTTAAATCGATTAACAACTAACTTTCAAATATTTTTCTTTAACATTTTCCTTCTTCCTAACAACAAAAAATATTAGTTAGTCCCAGTGACGTCTATATCATTCTTTTAATTTATTCGCAAAATGAGAAAATGGCGACCGCCAAGGTAAAGGTTGATTATTATGGATTACATTACAGATATGTAGATTATCGAACTTAGCGCTATAAAAGGTTTAATCCACCATTTTCTACATTTGAAAATGCCTGTACCAAGTCAGGAATATGACAGTTCTTGTCCATTTATTTTTGATGTGTTTTGTTATTTGATTTTGACATGTGATTATGGTCTTTCCGAATTGATTTTCCTCTGAGTTCAGTATTTTTGTGATTTTACTTTTTACATACTAATGAATGTATTTAATTACGTTAGTTGCATCATAAATGTTCAACAACAGTAACTATAAAAAAAGAAGATGTGGTATGATTGCCAATGAGACAACTATCCACAAAAGACCAAAATGACACAGACATTAACAACTATAGGTCACTGTACGGTCTTCAACAATGAGCAAAGCCCATACATCATAGTCAGCTATGGAAGGCCCCGATAAGACAATGTAAAACAATTTAAACGAGAAAACTAAAGGCCTTATTTATGTTAAAAAAATGACTACATGGTACTATAAAGTCCGACATAAAATATGTGAAAAACTAAAAAGATCTCTTTTAAATAAGTATCCCATAAATTTATGAACTATTTTGTTAAGAAATAACTAAAATTTATCAAATGTTCTTAAATGTAGAAAAAAACGTCTTTTTTACTGTATATTTATCAAATTAAAAAAAAATTGAATCATTGAATTTTTCATAAAATTTGGTACAAATAATCTTCATACGTAATCGCACCGAATATCATTTTAAAAAGGAGGGGTCATAAACTCGTTTTTAAAAGTTGAATCAGATTGAATAATAAAACCTGTCGAAAAATGTCGCAGTTTGACACGCAAAAATAGCATTTTACGTTTGCAACTTCATTACCTCCCCTGTAACAGTAACGTATGCACTTAAATGAATTGTATTAGATTAATAATTTGTGTATTTGCATACAGACCCTTAATACGTATTGTACATACACATGTTTCTTTTACATATTTATTATAGATACGTCCTGTTCATCTTCGGAAATTGATCATAAATGTGTCATTGCTGGATCGTCACCAACACTTACATTTGTATCCGATTGGCCTGTTTATCATAGCATAGATGTAGTGAACGCTTTCAGGAGAAGCTCTGGAATAGGTAGCACAATGTTACCCTTGAAGACAAAGGCACATATACATTATCTGTTAGTATTACCGCTTTTAGCGCGATAACAGTAGCCAGTAAGTAGTTGTCTAAATGAGGAAAAATATATTTTTGTATATAGAATACCAATTAAATTTACTAGTTTGTTGTATACATAAAATATAGCATACTATCTACGCAAAATAAATATACGAAACGGACCGTTGCCAACTCAAGAAATGTTTTCTTATAAATTCACGTTTTATGCCATATATTGAGATAAAGTAAATTGCTCTGATTTTTCCATAGCTTTGCTAGTTTATTTGATTAATCGCGTTTGGTATTTGTTCGTCTCGAGCTTACTCCTCTGAGTATCTCATTTTAACAGAAAGGTATGTACATATATCATGATAGCTCTTTAAACTTTCTTTTGAGTGGCAAATATTCGACAAAAAATTACTAATGGGAAACATGCTCAAGTAATGATATGAAAGTAAGCATAGACTTGGAGAAAGTTTTTAGATTAGATGTAATGGGTGTTTTCATTCACTTATTTACATTATTGTGTATAATCATGTCATATTTTCGATCAGTGTGAAACTTTCTTTTTAGAAGTATGTTAAGAAAGAGATAAGAGAAAATTGCATCACTGCGAAAACGTCGCAAGGGGCTCTAATAAAAAGTTAAAACTTCAGAAGCGGGACGCAAAGTACTTAAGGAACCTATACGGATATAATTTTAAAATGATTACATTGTTTGGGCTCCAAGCAAAGTGTTTCGACAGCAGTTAACGGATGCGAAAACTGAAATACCGATATTCAAGATATACATGTAACTGGCTAATACATCTGATTGAGCTGTACGAATTAAAATATCAATTCGAATAGCAGCAACACTGGCTGCATCGACAAAGTAAGCGTATCCAACTTTGTCCGTGAATGAACCGATATTCAAAGTTTGGCTCATGAATATTGTCTCTTTGACACATGCCTAATTTTCCATTTTCAATTGTAATCATAAATTACTCAATGATTTTATATGTATAGCAAGTTTATATTTGTATATTTTGTAACTGTCTAGGGCATTAAATCCTATATATTTATCAATATGTAGAAGAAAGCTTAACAAGTGCACAAACAGCACGTATTAAAAAAGTATTAACATAAATATGGAACTCCAAATTAAACGAAAAAGGAGGGCATACAATTTAACTACAACAAACGATCTCCGATTTTAGCTGACGAACAGATTCGGCATTTTATGAAAATAAATGTGGGTTAAACATGGTTTTATTAGCATCGTACACTCATATTTGTTATGTTTATAGATGTTTGTAGATAAATATTTCAATGATAACATATTACTTGTGAAAACAGCATTTTAATCATCAGAATATAAGATTATTAATTTTCAGTGCACCTTCAGTTCTTAAGTTCGGAGAAACATGCATTTTCTATTTCTTTATATAATAACTACGTCTTCACGATGACAAGTTTTGAGTGAATATCCATATTAAAAAATGGTAAAATTGTAAAATTTCTATTCTAAATACATGTCTGAAAATTCTTAAAAATACAAAATGCATTCTTCATCTATTTTTTGGCAGAGTATATTAATTTCAACTGTTTTCCTTTAAATCCTATCGTTAAAAACACATTGTCTAGTTGCAGACTTACAGTTTATAAACCAAACAGATTTGATGACAATTATTGGACAAGAAGGGAAAGATTTGGACATCAATTGTATTTCTGCCGCAAACAAAATCATCACCTCTTTACAGTTAGAATTGAATGGATCAATAATAGCAATTGGTGATAATCAATCTGTGAGCTATTCGTTTACTCCCGACCGAACAGATCATTTGACAAAATATCAATGTGAAGACAGCACACATTCGTCGATAATGATAGCAGTTACATTAGTTATAAGGTGTTAGTATGTATAAATATGTGAGCTGGATGAAAATTAACGTATTTTAGATATTTAGTTTTCAAAATTACTAGTTCCATTGGAATGACTTTAGTATTACTGTTTATTGTACGGAATGTGAAAAACACTAAATAGTATTTAAAATTAATGTTGTGAAAAGAAATATGAGCACGTAAAACAGCAGAGTTATACAAGAAAGTTAGGACAACAACTCCCTAACTCATCTTCTGAAGCATATGTATAATGTCAACATGATTAATCAATGTTTGTGCATTATAGCTTCTTTGATCTGCAGGAACGTGTCTTTAACTACCGATACATTAGGTTAATTTTGAGGTAAAAAACAATATCTTTTTTACTTTTGTAATGACACGTTATTGAAACGGTTCTATAAATTTCAACATAATAAGTTCAAATATGACGGAAATTTGATTCACGCATATGTGGTCGATGTTCTCGAAGACAAGACTTTCTTTGAACTCGTACGAAAAATTAATAAAATTTCGAACATTAAAAGATCATTTAAGATAGTTATATCGCATGAATAACAACACATTTTCTGATTAAAATAGAAATGTAAAGAGAAACATAATTTGTCTGTTGTTAGCGCATGCGATAAACAATTCTTTTAAATGTTAACAAAACACACTTAAAGCAATCAATCTGGCTAATATGTACGGTTTAACATGTGCATGTTTGACACCTAAATGAACCCATCATAGATACCAGTATTTAATTTTGTTATTACGCCAAACGCGCGTTTTGTCTACAACAGACTCATCAGTGACGGTTGAATCCAAAAAAGTAAAAAAGCCCAAATAAAGTAAGAAGTTGGAGACCATTGAGGATCAAAATTCTTAAAATGTGTGTCAAATCTATCTAAGGTAATTAAATCCTGAGGAAGAAAAACCTTAGTATTTTTGACATATGCCTACACTGTTAACTTATATAGCAATTAATATTGTGTTGACCCTAACGTATATGTCATGATACAAACAGAACAAGTTGTTAATTCTAGCATTAAATTACAGATGCCCCTTCCGTTATTGGTCGTTATACGAATGAAACGATTGAATGTGCATGCGATGGAGTTCCAGCAGTGTATAGTGTGTACCGGTTTGACCAACACTCACAGGATGGCAAAGTTATTCGTTCTGTAAATTTGAATAATCAAATATTCACTTTCAACAAACAACCGTTTCCCTACATGATAAATGGTAGATATACATGTGTTGTTAGTAATGGAATTCCGGATATTAGTGGAACAGTTCTACAGACTTCGTCAATTAATGTAAAATATGAAGGTAAAATCAATGATAAAAAAACGAATTCATAAATGTCTGTAGCTAGCATCTTTTGAATAAGGTTTGTTCAGTACGTCTGACATTACATTGCAAAATGTCAATTGATGTTGATGTTTTGACACCACACTGAACTCCACATATATCGTGTAGCTAGTGCCCCTTTAAGTTAAGTCAATAGTTTATGTCGATAAAACTGTAGGAGTAAATCAAAGAAAATTGACAGAGTTACTGACTTACCGTAATACAATCGTCAGCGTTAATGGATAATTTACTTTGTATAAGGAAATAATTCGTAAATGTAACTCAACTTGCAGACACCTTATACGTTCAAGTATTTCACATAAAATCTTTTATGGTAATATTTTTTACAAAGCACAAAAATATCAGTATTCACCTGTAAATCTTACAAAACCTTTACACAGACTTATCAAGAAGGGATAAAGTTACGATACTGTTGTCATGTCATACAAGATGGCATATTGTGGCTGTTTTGGACGTATCGATAATAAAGGCGAGTAAACACAAAAGCGTCTTCAATGTTTCGTATGCTTTACTAGAGTCCAAGATATACAAAGAGACGTCGTCAAGTGACGACGTTGCGGGCTTATTGTTACGTAAAATGGCGGTAAAACGTTAAGCAAATAAAAGAGTATAAAATACTAAACTGAAACTATAACTAATTCACAACATTCTGGGGGCCGCAAAATGCAATTACTGTTCATGTATTGTTCATAAAAAAGGGTATTGAAAAAACAATTAAAGTTCATATTTCCAATGGCACCAGTTTCACAATTGGTCTTGTTGTAATCAGTCCATTTGATGTACGAAGTTTGACTGCTCTCACTGCTCCATCTTTCCCGGTGATCAAATCTTCTATTACTGCTAGTTTCCACATCATTCTCGGTGAATTGTCCATGATTTGTACGACGGAACCGATTTTCACATGGGCGCTTTGGTCTCCGGCGACGCGATGAAATTCTCTTAATCCGGTGAGGTATTCCATTCTCCATCGTTTTGCAAAGTGTTCAATCAAAGTTACTTTATGATTAAAACGTTTGTTTGCTTCTGTGAAATCTAAATTTAAATTATTGTCCTCTGAATAAGAATTGTTCTCTTGTGATAATCTTCTTCCCTGCAGTAGATGTGACGGCGTTAGCGGCTCTGGATCTCGGATGTCGGACGACACATATGTAATCGGACGATCGTTGATTACACGTTCAATTTCTATCAAAGTTGTTCGTAATACGTCAGAATTTACTTGAGATTTCCCGAGCACTTTTTTCAATGTCGTTTTCGTAATTCCAACTAGTCTCTCCCACCATCCACCATACCACGGTGCTGCTTTCGGAATAAATTTCCAATTAATCTGAATGTTCATTTCCTTCGGAATATCATGTGAAGCGGAAACAAAGGTTGGTGCATTGTCGGAATACACAGTACTGGGAATTCCTCTCCTACTAACGAATCGTCTAAATGCTAATTTGAATGATTCGATTGTCATATCTGTAACAAGTTCTAGGTGTACGACACGAATACAAGCACATGTGAATAGGCAAATATACGATTTTGTAACAAGTCCATTATCTTTAACGAATAGTGGTCCAGCGAAATCAACACCAGTTGTCGTAAACGGAATCGTATCGGTGACTCTATCTTTCGGAAGCGGAGGTGAAATTTGCTGTGGAAACGCTTTTCCTGTCACTTTTCGGCACTTTACACATTTTTTTACGATGTGGTTTACGCACTGTCTAATGGAAGGTATCCAATATGATTGGCGGATTTGCGTTATTGTCTGTCCAGCTCCTGAGTGTAACATCTGCAGGTGCGCGTTCAATATAATTAAGTCCGTAAATTGATTTTTCTTCGGTAGTAACACTGGAAACTTCGCGGAGTCGTCTAACTGTGAATTGTGTATGCGCCCGGCGCATCGAATAACACCTTCTGCATCTATGAACAAGCGCAATTGTCTTACTAACGGTAGATTCTTGTCATGTGACGGGTTTGCGAGTTGCATCTTTTCACTACTGAATTTTTCATTTTGAATATCTGTAATCCATGTATAAGTTGCGCGGTCGATTTCATCTTTCGTAATATCTTTTCCGTGTCTAGCATATTTCCTCAAGTTATACGGTCGCTTACTTTTACATATATTCACAAATTTAAACACGTAGCATGTAACTCGTAGTAACTTCTTCAATGACGAGAATCTTGATAGATCGATTATTTTCGAAATTCCATTTAATACAGACGGTTTTATCTTTTCGCTGTCATCTGTTGTCGTTAACAAAAGAGTCTCTTGTTTAACTTGTGGGGTCCATGTACGCCAACTGGTCTCATCCGATATCCATGACGGTTCTTGCATCCACAAAGTCGATTCTTTGAATTGCGTTAATGATATTCCTCGAGTTTGAAGGTCGGCTGGATTTGAGTCTGTTGGTACGTATTTCCAGTCGTAGTGCTGTGTCGTTTCTTTAATTTCTATCACACGATTCTGAACAAATCTTCCAAATGATTTTAAAGACGAAATCCAGTGCAGAACGATCTGACTGTCACTCCATAGTACTGTGCGTTGTGGTTTTAGGGTTTTCGTGAGGTTTTTAGCCATTCGAGCTCCTATTACTGCAGCCATCAATTTTAGCTTTGGTAATGTCATTTTTGCGAGCGGAGCGATCCGGTTTTTTGCAATTACTAGAGAAAAAGTGTTTCCTTTACATAAGTAGGCACTAGCTCCATAAGCGCGTTGGCTGGCATCAACAAAGACATGTAATGTTATTTTCTCGTTGCTTTCGTTCTCATTTTGATCGTTAAAATAATGTCGTGCGATTTTCGTTTTAACAGTTTTACATCTCGGATGTCATCTAAAATTTCATACCATGATTTGACTATGTTGCTAGGTAACACCTGGTCCCAATCGTATCCCTCTTTCCATAATGTTTGTATCAGTAGCTTAGCTCTTACAGTCACTGGTCCAAGAATTCCGAGTGGGTCGTAAATTGACGATGATTTACGCAATACTTCTCTCTTTGTCGCTTGTGAATTATCAATACCTATGCGATCTTCATTTAGTTTCGCAAATGTCAATATGTCTGACTTCGCATCCCAACGCATTCCAAGAATTTTCGTCTCGCTATCCTTATCAAGTACGTTTGCCTTTGTAGCTTCGTTGCTAAGTTGATTGCTATTTGACTTCCATGTTCTCAAACTGAATCCTGCATTTGTCATGAGTTCTCTAGATTCTTCAAAGAAATTTAAGGCGGCTTCTTCCGTATTGACACTTGTAAGTACGTTGTCTACATACAAATCACGCTTGAGTATTTCAGCAGTAGCACTTTTAACCGTTGATAAATGTTTCAATAATGTAGCGTTCAGAATAAATGGCGAACATGTCGCTCCGAATAAAATTACCTTGAATCTGTTAGTCTCGAGTCCGCTCTTGGGGTTGCTTGGATCTCTAAGCCAGAAAAATCGGGTGGAATCGCGGTCTTCTTCGTCTAGTCCAATCTGGAGGAATGCTTTCTCAATATCAGTTGTTAATGCGTATTTCCCGTAGCGGAATCTTGTAAGTATATCTGTTAGCTTATTAAGCTGTGGCGGTGTAGAAGAAAGGCAATCATTTAAGCTGGGTGATTCTGAATCTTGACGACAACTGCAATCATATACCATACGTATCGGTGTAGTCGATGAATCTTTTTTCACTGGGTGGTGCGGAATATAATGCACTCGATTAGTAGTCTCATACGGGGTTTCAACCTTCTCTATGAAACCTCGATTTTCTTGGTCGTTGATAATGTTACCGTATATCCTAAGCATCTCTGGTTCTTTAGCAAGTCGGTTAATCACGTTGTATGTTCTCTTTCTGGCGATCATCTCGTTGCTAGGCAACTCCGGATGTTCCTGTTTCCATGGGAACATGGCGATGTACATATTGTCTTTCAAATGAATGTTATTCTCTTGGTAAGTGGTCGTTTCTTGTAAGTCCGTTTTCGCTTTTACTTCACTGTCATTTTCTGTTCCTATGGATTCGATTTCCCAAAATTTATGTATTTCACATTCTTCTAGTCTGTGCGGGGTCAAAATATTCATAATCGATGACGTTGATTGATTATTACTGTTAGTGTTCAATTGTATAGGTCCTGATAGCAAGTATCCAACTTTGGACTGTACAGCGGTTGGTCCGGAACCTCTATTTACTCTGTCTCCAACTATATCCCAATAATGATCTGCGCCAACTAAGACTGATATCTCAAAATCCTCGTCCTGTAAAGCTGGGTGGGCTAACTTCAATCCATTTAAATGCGTAAAACTCGACTGGTTCCTTGAGTATGTATATATCAGATAAGCAATCTGTGGTACTATTAGAACTTCAATAGGGATGAGCGTATTCTTTATGCCTTTTATATAGATAGTAGCAATTTGTAAATTTCTAACCTTCTTGTTGGATTCACCGAAACCGGATATCGTTATCGCTTCTTTCCTATGTGGTCTCAGGTTCAATAAATCGGCCATCTCTTGAGTGATAAAGCTTCGCTGGGCTCCTTCGTCGAATAGTATATTAGCGGTGTAAAAATGTGTCTTGTCATACGTGATAGGTGCTATCGCGGTTTTCAACAATATCTGCGATCTAACCGATGATGTGGATGAATGCATGCTTGCGACTGCGGCATCGGTATCTGGTTTTGATGTACTGCTATCTTTAGACTTGGTATACAAGTGTGTTTCATTCTTTGAACAAATGCTAGTATGGTGTCGTTGATTACAGTTTTTACATGTTTTATCGGATTTGCAATCGGCAACTCTGTGATTTCCTAAGCAATTGAAACATGCCTGTTTTTCCTTAACAATTCGTTTTCGATCTTCAATTTCCATGACATTTTTACAAGCTAATGGGGCGTGAACTCCTTGACAAAAGATGCACGGTTTCTTGGTTATGTCTCTTTTTCCTTTTTGATTAGCGTAGTTGCGATTTGTACCCGTGAAGAATGCTGATGTGGGTGTGTAATTTGGCTCTATATCATCCCCGTTTACCGACTGACCAGCTTCCTTAATCGTTATCTCATGTTGAATAGCTTGCCGTAACGACGGCAAGTTCCAGTGGTCGCCTCCGTGGGCACGTACCATGTTTTCTCGTATATTCCAAGGTAGTTTATTTAATATTATGGGCACTAAAAGGCGTCCGAACGACTCGTGAGACTCCCCTATACTTTCAAGGCCACGGATGTAGTTTTCCATGCTGTCGTAGAATTTTTTCAAATGTGTAATATTTGACGTTGGACTAGGAAGGCTGATTAAACTCTGCATGTATGTTTGTACTATCTTGTGTGGTTGACCGAATCTTTGTTTCAGTACATGTAATGCTTGTCCGTAATTTGTGTTAGTTATTTGTAGACCTGCTATGCATTGGGTGGCTTCTCCGAACAGTTGAGATTTCAAATAATTAAATTTCTGTACATCGTTTAAAGACAGGTTATCGTGTACGGCAGCACTAAGGGTTGCCATTCTAACATATTCCCGCCGAACGTTGGTAAATTTAACTTGGGAAGTTTGTGGTACATGCTGGAGTTTGAAAAAACGGACGCTGATGTATTTGCGTGCATGAAACTGGGCGGTGGCTGACTTTCTTGATGATTCGTGAAATTAATAAACTCGTGTGCATTTGGGTTTAGCAATGACTTACTTGACTGTTTGTCTGTGATTTCCGATTCCTTAATGATTTTTGAAAGTTTGGTTACAGCCATTTCTATGTCATACGTGTATTTGTCGGCTTCCTCTATTTCTTCGCTCACTTCTTCTTCTGATAATTCATCCACAATCTTCTCGTTCAGTTGGTCGATCGTTTCCTGCTTCTTAGCAATAAGTCCTCGAATGGTAGAAAGTTCGCTAACGTCATATTCCTGCAAAAGTTCCTCGGAACTCGGTTCCACTTTCTTCAGTAACTTTGTAAGAACTCCCCGATGTCCAGCTCGTCTGGTCTTCATCTTCGTTGTCGCGGTACTCATCTTTCGTATTCTTCTGTTTTTGTCACGGCGCCAATGTTTTGGACGTATCGATAATAAAGGCGAGTAAACACAAAAGCGTCTTCAATGTTTCGTATGCTTTACTAGAGTCCAAGATATACAAAGAGACGTCGTCAAGTGACGACGTTGCGGGCTTATTGTTACGTAAAACGGCGGTAAAACGTTAAGCAAATAAAAGAGTATAAAATACTAAACTGAAACTATAACTAATTCACAACAGTGGCTTTAATATTGATTCACTTATAGGGTCCTTGCATCGGAACTAAACACATTTATTTTTAAAAAACAGTTGTTGGCATGACACGGGTTATATTCTACTCATATATTTTATGATAGTATGATACTAAACCCCGAACGGGAGGGATTGATGCCGAATATTCATATGATGAGGATACAATATTTCAATCAGTTTAATTTAGGTCTGGAGCTTACATGACAGCTAACTGCTAGTAGTCTGTTGTTATTTATGTATTATTGTCATTTTATATATTGTCTTTTGTTACATTTTCTGACATCGTACTCGGACTTCTCTTCAACTGAATGTGCGTATTGTTATGCGTTTTCTTTTCTACATTGGCTAGATGTATAGGAGAGGGTTGAGATCTCATAAACATGTTTATCCCATCCACAATTTTGCGCCCGTCCCAAGCCAGGAGCCTCTGGCCTTTGTTAGTCTTGTTTGGTTTTTAATTTTAGTTTCTTGTGTATAATTCGGAGTTTAGTATGACGTCCATTATCACTATACTAGTATACATATTTTTTAAGGGGTCAGCTGAGGGACGCCTACGGGTGTGGGAGTTTATCGCTACATTGAAGACCCATTGGGGGCCTTCGGCTGTTGTCTGCTCTATGGTCGGATTATTGTCGCTTTGACACATTTCCCATTTCCTTTCTCAATTTTATCTGTCTATAAAATAAACCTAAAAATTCGAAACCATATACAAAACAGGTTTTTCACTTATGTCAATATTAAAATTGAAAATGGAATAGGGAATATGTATAACCTTTGTAATGCATCGACTGTCATGTTTTAAAAAGAATGACAGAGTTTGTTGAATTGTAAGAACATGCTTTTTCTGCGAGGAACATTACTCCTAATGTTACACAAATACTCTGTTATGTACGGAACGCGCGTCTGGTGTATATAATCTGTATTAATCAGTCAGCAATTAAAAAAAATACCTGTGTACAAAACATTTTAGAAATGCTCTGAATGTCTTACCCTTGGACAAGTTTACATTAACTGTAGTTATGCTAAATCGGGCGGATTTATTGGTCATAAGTGTTCTCTAACTTCGTACTTTATTGGACATGTTTTAATTCTTTTTTCTATAACAATATAAATGATGAGTCACTTGTAACCGAAACTCACAAAAATGTGTGTCATGGTTACTCACATAAGATAATATATTTTTGCAGTTTGTAAGACTTACATAATTCTTAATGTCAATAATCATAAAAATAGTGACAAAAAAACATCAAGCTGATTTTTGTAAATGTTCTTCATATTTTATCAATCAGCAATTTTCCAACAATCCGTTCTTTTTATGTAACTATATATATATGTAACACTCCCAAACGTGTCCTGTCCCCCAAACGTGTCTGATTCCCCCAAACGTGTCTATTCTCCCTAAACGTGTCCGTAATATCCAATATTCCCCAAACGTGTCTGATTTTATAACCCCCAAACGTGTCCGATAATTGTTATTATTACATTGGTTGCAATGAATTACATTGATTTCCCAGTTAGATAAAAACCGATAATTTCAAATGTGAAATAAACGTGGTTATTTCACTCTCTGACGTCATACAACAATAGGGGTTGTCAAGACGTCGATAACGTCGGATCAAAACAAATAGTCAATGCGTAGGAAAAAGATATAGTTCCTTACATTTTCTACATTAATTTTATAAAAAAAAAAAAGCCATTTGCCAATGTAATAAATAGAATAACTAATCGCCGTATTTGAATATCAAAAATAAGACAACTTGTGACCGAACGCCGCTATGGATTAAACTCGTTTCGGTCACGCGTTGTCTTATTTTTTATATTCAAATACGGCGATTAGTCAAGTTATACTATAATTCGCCAAAACGTGTCCACTATAAATTTTAACGCCAGGACGTCTCAAGTCTTTTAGCGCTATTACATGAATAAAATTAATAACGTTTACGGCAATTCTATATGGTGGACACAGTTGATGATGTGGTCATTTATTAGTATTAGTTGGTTCAATGCCGGTTGTTATGGTCTGTTATTGCAAATTTAATCTGTAACATATCAATCGACTTTTGACTGAAATTGCTTATAGTCCAGTTGCAAGTATTATGCTCGTTTAGAGCGCACAAACATGTACAAACAATTCTAGTTCAGTTGGATTAAGCGTTTACCATAGGATAACACCAAATTAAATTCAAATATAATATATTCAGGTTAAACTATGCCTATACATATTGTTTAAAGGTGTCAGTCTTATTTCCAAAGCTTGTATTAACAATTACACAAACAAAGCAAGCAAGCCAAACAAAGTTTTACTTTGCAAGCATTAGGAAATCAGCTGTATTCCGCGAATACTGCACGGTAGGATTTTAAAAGAATTGACTTCCTTTTTTTCAACAGTTCTGATATTTTAAAAGATATTCAAATCATAAACTGGTTATCAGGTATTTTAATAAATTTTAGATTTCCAGCATCACTACTAAATTGAAGACATACAAACAAGAGTCATAAGTCCAGTGCCAAATATTTCATGCATTATTTGAACGATATCATATTAACAATAAATACTATACATAAGTTTTATTATCAAACCGGGGATTTAGGATTGGGCCTAAATTTGTTTACGATTATTCGGGATAAACCTTAGTTAAACTTAAAAATTTAAAGAGCCAGTAAAGACCGATTTTTTTTAAAACTTCACTAAGAAACTATTTGATTCTCTCAAAAAAATGGAAAAAAACCTCTAAAAATTATAAACTTGTAGTAAGATTTTTTATTATGAACTTTTAGTTTCGAGCATCACTTAAATACACGCAAACTAGAGACATTACGTCCAGTGGCAAATATGTCATGCATGGACAGGACGACAACATACTTTGGATAAGTTATATATAACGAGATGCAGAAGAATATTTGCCGGAACTCTTGGATTGTACCTTAATTATTCCGGGAATTTGGGATTAGGCTTAAATGAATTGTGTACAGTTATAAGAATTTACACTTTACGGTTTTTAGGTATCTACACTAATCGTAACTCGCAATTAGATTATATTTTTTTTGGAGCGGAAAAGGACAGTTTCAATTTTTACGGAATATCAGTGTAACAATCTTTTAGTTCCCTTTATATTATAGGATAAGTTTGGGGGATTGGGCACGTTTGACGGATTGGGCACGTTTGGGTGTTAATTAAACAATGAACATGTGTAGGCGTTTAAATAATACAAATGACACGCTTTGACGCCCTTTTTACAACTAGACATGTTTTGCAGTTCAGTGACGTCGATGTGGACACGTTTGGGAGTATCGGACACGTTTGGGGGGATGGACACGTTTCTGAGTATTACATATATATTCCTACAACATGTTTGTAATGGTTAGATATATAAAGAAATGAATAAAAAACAAACAAACAAGACATGTTATTGCTGTAGACTTGTCTTAAAGCATTATGAGGCAAAACATACATGTATTCCAATGATAAAATTTGCACAAATGTTATAAAATATGTTTTTCAAATTAAAAGATTTGCACACATACAATAAATAAAATCACTAATGTTAGCATATTTGAGTTTTTCTACTTTAAGGCCCACCTGTATTTTCTGAAGAAAACAGATATGTCAAGATTGGAAAAGTGAGACAGTCATCAGTTACGATTTCATTTCATGTATACAGCTTCCCTGATGTTGAAGAAATATTCCTTGAAAAATTAGGACGGCTGCGTGGTAAAAAACGGAAAATAGATGAATACGTTCTGAAACCTACATTATTATACAATGCATTTGACAAAACAACTAGAGTTCCTGGTTATGCTATTTTGATTGAAAGTGATGAATTATACATAGACGATTTACAACCCTATTGTATTACAGTAACGAATCGTCTAGGTGCAAGCAAGTATTATTTTGCAATTACTAACAAAGGTAAGTAGAATTTAGATTTCAGAAGTATTGAACAATTTGAGTTACAGTTGGGTGCAGACAAAACAAGTAAAGACATGTAAACGCCACGTGCACCTACTATATTTGCAAACTCAAATTTTCGAGTTTAACAGTGAATTCTCGGTTGCTACAATTGAGATATTGCATTATAAATGGGAATGTCAAATGTCTACTCGAGTCAACATGTGTATACTCATTTGTGTCAGTTTAGTTATAAATTTAGTAAATTGGCATTTGTTACAGTGTGTATGTATGTACCTGAATGTGCACTTAACAACGCATGTTTACTATTTGTGGAAATTATAAATTAAAAAAAAAAATATATAAAGTATTGCTTAGAAATATTTTTAGAATCTTGTGGTTAATAAGATAATGCAAAACATTAAGAAATACGTTAAGAACAATATTTATTACGGTAGATTTATTTTAGTAATATTTTAAGACTTGAAAAAAAAATCAATATTAAATCAGATGATACCTTTTATATTGATACAACACCAAGTTGTGTAAATTAAAACTTAAATGTCTTCAACTTTATGTCACATAATCCATCCTGAGGTATAATTAGAAGGTACTCATAACGAAATATTGTCACTATTTATTGTTATTGATATATATATGAGTAACCAAATACTAACATAGTTTTCATTTTTGTAAAACTATTCATCTTTAGAGACAAATAGAACTGAATTTTAATACCGTTGTGTAATATTCTTATACAATGGAAACTATCAATATGAAAGTTGTCATCATCTACGTTTATTTGACATTCAGGTTGGGTTTTTGCAGTACTTCTATTTATTCCTTTTTCTAAAATATTTGTTGTAACGTTTATATAGCAGTACCACTGCTAATGAAAACGAATACAAACATTTGATCAGGTTAAGTCTAAAACGCACAATCGTGAATTAATGCGCTGTTTGGTCACTCACTGGATATTTTTCTCTGTCTGAATTCTTCGATAAGTTGTTCTATGAATATTTCTTACCATAGTAATGTAAGCTTTATATTCATTTCAGAGAACAATGAAATAAATCAAAATGAGAGGGCGTATGTTTTCACAATTTGCCTTCTAGGTGTGGTTCTGTTTAGTTCGATCATTGTGTATGTCTGCGTCTGTGTTAGGCGTGTAAACCGTAGGGTTATAATACATTCTAATATGAATGAGGACCACACGTATCATACATATGATGAAATTGGGACAATCTCGTACGGCGCTGTCAGCAACGTACGTCCGTCAGAAACACACGACAATCAAGGTCAGACCCTCGCGCACCAACATGAAGCCTATATATCAAATGAAGTCAATGTGCAATCACCCGAAAGTAATTCGACTGAATTGAATACTGACTTTCCCAATGAAGATTTACAACAACTTGGGGTAACTGGCGTGCAAGAACAAGCGATGTCTTTATCTACGGATGACACAGACAGTATAGATAATAAAGAACATACACGTGACCGGAAGTGTCAAACTAGCAATGACTCTGATAGTGAATCATCACATACTGTTATGGTAGGCAATGTTGGTGATGGATATGAAAACCCTTACCAGGCTGTATTACTAGATCGTCCAGAGGGTCACCAGTACACTCAGATCACAATAGAAAGAAACACCAGTATAGTATCTGATGACTCAGATTGTGAAATGCAATTACTTGAACATAGTTTGACAAAGGAAGCGGGTTACATCAATCTGCAATTCTAATTTTCGTCGAAATGGGAATACGAGTTTCGGGTTACATCAATCTGCAATTCTAATTTTCGTCGAAATGGGAATACAAGTTTCGGGTTTTTAGTGTCGACAGTTAGAAAAAATGTGCATGGAATTAAATTGTTAAACATGTAAATAAATGCCGGAATTGCTGATGTAGTATAATTTAGTATGTACTGTTTTTTTAAAGGTTTATGCTCATACACTATGCGATAAACAAAACAAGAATGTTTTTGTTCAAATGTTTATCTTCTTTTTATCGTTACAGTTTTGGTCTCTCAACTGATAAAACCATTCATTCGCTAACTTGTAAAGATTGCGTTTTTTTTTAAAACCAAAACGAATCGAAGCTTAATAACATCATGTGAATAGATGAAAGCTGTCTAGCAGTAAAATAAATCGTTGATTTCATGTGGCAAAGTTTAGGGAGTACATTATTAAAATCGAATATTTACAAAAACATACAGTGACAGTCATTTTACTTTAAATTAAAAACATTATTCAGCAGTTTCTATTTTGCCCATAGAAACTTATTCCTTTGACTTGCTTGATTATTGTTTACATAATGCTAAATGAATAAAGCTATTCTCTAGTTAAAGCAAGGATACATTTTGTTATGTTGGTTGTGCAGTGAGGATGAATTAGAAATATATGATTTGTAACAATTAGCTAAGATTGAATATAACAGATTAGATACGTTACTGTTTGTGTTGTTGCCATAACTTATGATTGTTGATGGAAAAGTAATAAAAAGTTAAATTGTTTAAATAAGGATAAAGATACTGTTATCATTTTTATATTACATTTCTTTTGGCATTTGGCCAAGGTTTTTTAAATAATAGATTTTAGTTTAAGAGTTTGCAAATAAACTATATATTGCATTATTTTATGTTGATATCAATCATATTTGTGAATCCATTCTTCATTTATCTGTCTTAAACTTGTTTTTCTTGATTGACACAGGTAAACAGTATAAAAACAGTTCCTATTTACTACACATTAAGTGTTCAATATATTTGGATATAGTATTGCAATGCATTTGATTACTCTCAAAACTATTATCTGGTTTTTCTTGTTTGCTGTCGACAATAGAAAACCTTTATCAACCTTTGTGTAAATATTGTATATAACATGTTGTTAATATACTTTAAGGTAAAATAGAATTAATATTGATTTACTTGTTTGTTTTGATAGCAACAATATACTTTATATTACTCATTTGTTTTTTTATTATGATACCTAAAATCTAATATGACAGTTTCCGTTCCATTTATGTAGGTTCTTCAAACTCGTCAATTGAGGAAGTTTTCAATCAACATGTGTATTGTTTAATTTTATTCAAATACAAGTGTGTCCGCAATAACGATTGCTTTTAGGTCATTATAACATTTGAGAATTCGTCATTATGGTTTACTTGAAAGAAATATTTGACCCTGATTCAACAATAAAATGATACAAAATCAAACCAGATATTAGTTTTCTGGAATGTCAAACAACTTTGTGTTGTTTACTTTTTTTAAATGAACACGCAGTTACTGAAAGCGTACCGAAAATACTGGAAAATGAAATGTGGCTGAACAGGACAAGACAATAAACGATGGAAGACAATACCTTGTGACCATCAAGATAGTTGTATGAGTAGTATTTAACACGCAGAAATAAAAAGCACAATATGCATTTTAAAATTATCTAAAACTATGATATTTTTAATGCGGTGACCCTGCAAATAGGGTGGACTCCCGAAGAAGAAGAAGTATATGTACTATAGTTTCCATGTGTTTTATATAGTTCCTCACATAGAACTAATTGGAGGAAGTGTTTAATACAAACGCATATTGTTTTATATCAAAAGCTTTTGAATATTAGGTAATTTTTATTTAACCGAATTTTACATGTATTTACCGAATAAACATTGTCATTAATAACGATAAAAAAATGTCAACAATTGTTGTGGTTTACAGAAATATACTCTAACAATGTTTAACTTCAAGGTAAATATATAAAAGGGAACATCCATAAATATGAAACATCTTATATTAAATTTGCATTAGTAAGTTGGTATCAAAAGCCTTTGTTCGATCGTACAAATCAGTTTTGAGTCAGTAGGTTGATATACACATATATAAAAAGAGAACAGGAAGTTATTTCCACTTTAATGAAACAACACCCCTATATAAACTAATGACCATTTCTTTTTTCAAGAGGGAACAGGGAAGCGGTCCAGTCTTCAAATCATATGTGTTATGTTTTTTCAATTAATTTAGATATTTGTTTCGATTTTCCAATGTATAAAATATATAGACAGTTTTTTAGAAAGTATTTAAATAGGTGCTTCCTTAATACCAAATCCATACCTTTAAAAGATGTGTTCATATCTTACATCGGCACCAACCAATATCAAAGAGCAAATTTGATTTATATTGTAAAACAGACATGCAAATGATTGTTCTTGAAGTCTTGTTTGCTGAAGTTATGTTGCTAATCGGTTTTCTAAATATGACTGGGGTAGAGCAGGCTTATGAAATCCTCTTTAATTTTGAAATTATTTTTTTATATAATGCAAACACTATTTATAACACGCATTTGTCGTTTCATTAATAATATAACTTTACACTATTTTTGAAATCGCTTAAATCATATCTGGTTCGATTACTAGTTAACAGTTATTATTGTCTGAATATACAGTCTGTCTCTGGTTTGCACACTTTTGCATCTGTAGTTAAAGAATTTCAATCTCTGTTATTGTCTGTAGATTCCATTTTTGAGACGGTTAACCGTCTGTTTAATAACATTTATAAAAAAATTGCAAGTTATGTATCTCATGTTATTTCTCTGTTTTCTGTTCACATAATTCTTGAAAGTAGAAGGTGTAGCTTGTTTTTTTTTATCAAAATTACCTCTCTATCCTCTTGACTGTGGTTTTGCCTTTCAGTCTTGGTGATTTTTAAAATCACCCCTTATTTGTACTTAGACTACGAAGGACCAATAATTGAAACAAAATAGGACAAAACGAATTGATAAAGAAGAACAGACTGACATAGAAAATAATTATTATTTCACATTTTGAAATGATTATATCATATTTATGTTTGCATGTGTTTTTTTCTTTATAATGAGTCGTTTTCATAAACTGGAATCTGATGTACAGTAGTTGTCGTTTGTTTATGTAATATATACGTGTTTCTCGTTTCTCGTTTTGTTTATATAGATTAGACCGTTGGTTTTCCCGTTTGAATGGTTTTACACTAGTAATTTTGGGGCCCTTTATAGCTTGTTGTTCGGTGTGAGCCAAGGCTCCGTGTTGAAGGCCGTACTTTAACCTATAATGGTTTACTTTTTAAATTGTTATTTGTATGGAGAGTTGTCACATTGGCACTCACACCACATCTTCCTATATCAATATTGATTATTTGATTAAGACCCTGTTCACACTAGGACATTTAGATCGATTTAAACTAGATCGGTTCACTTACGATCGATTGAAGAGTCAATGTGAACTTTGAATCGATCTTAAAACTGTCTAAACTAAAACCTCAAAGGAGGTAGTTTAGTTTGAATCGATCTTAAGTAAACCGATCTTAATCTAAATGTGAACGCAGAAATCGATTTAAACTAGTATGATTGAATCGAAATGCGTGCTCTTTATTTAACCCATGTTTCCCTGTTTACAGACCTTTAAAACAAACTGAAAATATGTTTAACCCCGCCGAATTTTTGCGCCTGTCCTAGGTCAGGAGCCTCTGGCCTTTGTTAGTCTTCTATTATTTTAATTTTAGTTTCTTGTGTACAATCTGGAAATTAGTATGGCGTTCATTATCGATCACTGAACTAGTATATATTTGGGGCCAGCTGAAGGACACCTCCGGGTGCGAAAAATTTTCGCTACATTGAAGACCTGTTGGTGACCTTCTGCTGTTGTTTTTTTCTATGGTCGGGTAGTTGTCTCTTTGGCACATTCCCAATTTTCATTCTCAATTTTATTTCTCTGCCGTAGCATACATTTGCGAAATCTGTGTCTTTTGTTCTTATCAGTGTTGATTATTTCCTTTTCATGAACCGCAGTAGTTCGTCATGTTGTAACTGCGTTGTTAGTTTTTTTTTTCAAAATTAAAGAATACTACAACATCAGCAGTATCAAAATCTTAACTTTTGATTCAAGAGTGACAATACCTCTACCCATGTTTTTTGTAAAGGTTGTGCATCAGTGTATCAAGACATGAATTTGATAAATAGTTCTATTTTAACACAATGTTAACAGTTTTACAACTGAAACCACAATTTAATAATGTCATGTGTCCGAAGCGCTTTTCTGGAGTTACCTTCATTAGGAACACTCAAAGCCAAATACATTGTATTTTTAATCCGAGGATGTAAAATAACCGAAACAGTTGAAGAGCTGTGTGATGTCAGATCGATTGCGTTTTTAATTTTAACGTAACGCTGACGTTCAAATTAGACTCATAGAGATCGTTATGATTAATGATAATGTGAACGCTGACTGGTTTGAATTGGATCGGTTCAAACTAGACCGATAACAAAAACGCTAGTGTGATCAGGGTCTAAACATGTAAATAGCCGTCATCTTTGTGAGGATGTTTCTCAAATATGAGTCAGATAAGTTTTGTTTTATTGAAAAGTCATCTTAAACTCAGTTGTGAGTATGCTATGTATGATAAGAACTGAGTGTAAACGATGGTCATAAGTTAGATTTTTTTGTAACTTGACATAGTATTAAACACAATATAATGACAATCAGAGTGGATTATCGTGTTAATAAGAACAACAACGGCTTTAATTGTTGTGTTTTTTTTTTATTTTCAAAAGAAACAACAAATAATCATAATACATATATTGCATAACATTAACTTTCAATTTTTGTTTTGATCTAAATAAATGATATTTAAAATTTAAACCAGTTTCTGTTTCCTTTATGTATTCACCCTAAACTATTCAACAGAGGAAGTTTACAATCGATATGTTTATTGTTCGTTATTTAAAATATTATAATGTCCGCAATAATGATCGAATATTAGGTCATTCCTACATTTGAGAATGAGTCATTGTATTGTAACAATTGTGAATAGGTCATTATGTTTAAACAATTGTGAATGGATCATTGTGCTTGAACAATAGTATATTGTCTGATTATGAATTTTAGCGTTGATTCAACATTTTTTGTGTGGTTAAAAATCAAACCAAATATTTCTCTTTTATTGTTTGGTATGTCAAATTATGGTGCGTTGTTTTGTATTACAACCAATTGCACCATATTAAAGAATGCTCGCAAGTACTGAATGCAACTGACAAATGACATTTTGTTGAAAAATGTTAGACATTATAACATATAACCTAACAAGAGAGTGTTTTCAATGGTAGTTCATGTGTCGAGAAAAAAGCCCCGAAAGAGTCAGCGTAATTAACGTTCCAATTCCGAATACGGTGGACTCGCATTTACGCCAAATCAGTCTTATAAATATTATATCAATTGCCTATACTTTTTTCAAATACAGAACCCGACACTCTCTACAATTCAATAATTACACATACGATATTTCGAAGATCAGTTTTGGCAAAATCATACTAAGGAATTGTTAAAATAACATTAACCCCCCCCCCCCTCCCCCCACATCAAATTCTGATCATTTATGTTTCCTTTCCATAGATAGCTAGCGGGCTTTGATCTGATGGCCAAACATCGCCCAGTTCCTGGCACGTATTGTTGTTTGTTCAACGTCAGTTTCATTCTAAATGTAGGACAAAGTTCTATCATACTATCAGAATTGCTCCTAGGACCAATATCTATTATACTCTGATAATTATCACTGGTTCTTTTTTTTATTGTACTATCATAATTAACTTGTACAATGTATTCATGTATCAATTTATTTTTCCATCTTCAACTGTGTATCTTTGTTTAGTGTAAGTTATGTGTATCATATGGGCATTGATTTAAAATTCTATAGTGTTCATCAATTCTTTTATAAAAATGTAAATAACAAAAGATACCGAACTCAAATGTCAAAATCAAAAGCTCAAAAATATCAAAGCCATAACAATTGTGACAGTCATAATTCTGACTTGGTCCAATCATTTTCTTAGGTAAACAATGGTGGATTAAACCAGAATTTGATTTTCAAAAGTGTTAAAACATGATTAGTTTTGATGTATATAAAGATATAAATTGTACATGGATGTACGGGTAATAACACAAAAATTAAACATTCGCACGTGTTTTGCTTGGATAACGTGATTTAAGACAAATTTCAATTATTCTTATAACTATGCTGTTTTAACGTAAAACGTTTTTGGTGTTATGAATCAACATTATTTGTGTGTTTGTTTGGCTTTCTTCCTTGTATCCCGGGATAATTAACAACAGCTGTAAAGATTCAATGTAAACCAATACTGGATCAAACTGTTGCATATGACGCTTGCAGAATCTTAATCAATTTCATAGTATATACATTCTGACACAGAAATCATATCGTTATTTAATTACCGGCAGCTACGTTTAATTCCAAGCAGCCCTGAAAAACCAGTGCAAGACAAACCGTCCATGTGCAAACTAAATATGAGCATACCTTGTTTAGTTCCATGATAATAAGCAAATTAAGCATTATAGAAAAAAAAAACATTTCAACTATCAACACGCGTAGATCGACAACTTGTATTCTTCGTTGTTTTGGGTTAGGTTAAGTGTTAATTAAAATTGAAGATTGATGTAGTCTTCTGTCTTTGTCGAGTCTGTTCCAACAATTTGTCCTTCACTTTCAGTAAATTCAGTAGATGATATGATACTATGTCTTTCTCTGATAAGATCGATGTATGGGTGACTTTCTGGATGATTTTGTAATACCGTTTTATAAGGGTGTTCATATCCATCTCCAATATTACCTACCATAATATTTGTTGATGAATCACTATCAGAGTCATCACTAGAGGAACTTTCATTAGTCTGATTTCTATTTACGATGTTGTGTGTTCTTCGAATGACAGTAGACGATGTCTTCATCACCAATAGAAAAATCAACTATAACTAACGAACAAAATCGTCTCTTTTGTCGTTAATGTCAATGTGGATATACAAAATAAGATGTGGTATGATTGCCAATGAGACAGTTCTACTCAAGAGACCAAACAACACAGCAGTTTCTCGTGTAACTGGAATATCTTAATCCAGAAAAGTAAAGTTATTAGCGTTTACATTTGATTTTTTCGTTGGAAAAATGTCGGCAGAATATTTGAAAATTATTGATTATTAAATAAAATAAAATCACCAAGAAAGTGTTGTTGAATGTATGAATCACATGCAATTTAGACGGATCTTTACTGAGTTGGGCCATAACTTGTGATTTATAACAGTACAAACACACGTCTGATATTAAAAGGGCCCATAGAAATATCTACAATCAGTCGATCAACTTAGTTAGCCTTTTCTTGCAATCTTCCTGTGCTATAAACACATGAAATATCCGTTTATTCGGGGCTTGCATCCGGAAAGGGTTTAAAATATGGCAAATTGTTACTATAAAAATGATAAAGGCATAACATCCATGAAGACAATTTTATATTTTTTTCATTTAAACGGGTTTGGATTTCCTGAATGAGCTGTAAGATGTGTTAAAAGTGTACGAAAAGACTATTTTTGTTGCATACGTTAGTAAATTAACAAATAAGCATTGGTGCATTTATCAAACATATTGAATGATATTTTTGTTTTTCAATCATTTCAAAGTTTACAATTGTAATGATAACAATGACACTAAATATCTGATATAATAGTTTCCGATTTTTTGGGATTTTGTATATACTTCCCCTTAACTCTTCAATAGAGGAAGTTTTCAATATATATCAATTTGTTTATTTTTGTTCAAACTACAAGTATTACAACTATGACGATTCAAAAGTAGATAGAGACTCCATTGCGTTTGATTAAGTGTATATTTTCTGAATAAAACATTTGTCCTAGATTACAATACAACCACTTTTTTGTTTGATTTTACGTATATTCTATATTAACATCAAAAGCATACTCCAGGGTAAAATCAAAAAACGGTAAGTCAATTAAAATCAAACTTGACCAACCCAGAGTTGAAAACAACTATCATATTTCCGACTTGATACATGCATGTTCAAAGAACAACTATAATGGTGATTAAAACTGGTAAAACTCTAATAAATCGTTAATATCTAGAAAGTGAATCATTTTATGTTGTATGCATTTGAGACATAACCAAAAACATTTATTCAATCGTTTCAGTTTTGAGATTATTAATTTTTATAAACAAAGCAGGAAGTTAAAATATGACAAATTCCTCAATAAATGATTGATAAGCAACAATCAATTATTGTATTTGCATGTCGGAAGAGCGAAATTTGTTTGTTAATAAAAAGACCGCACATCACGATGGGTCATTCAGCATATTTTACAAAATGTACAATGTAGCAACGTAAATGAATCATGTACGTCCTTGTACGCGTATAACAAAGATTAAATGTTATCATATTGGCCATCAAACTCCATTCTGTTGTCAAGTTGATAACTTCATCAGGTACATCGGATACTTTGTTTTCATTATATTCATTACAGAAAAACAGGAAACGATTGAAAGGAATAAAAGCATGTTTGATACAACAACAAACTGTAAATGTCCAATATGAAAAAGAAGATGTGGAATGATTGCGAATAAAAAACTCTCCACAATAGATCTAATGAAAATTGTTTCAAATAATCAATATAGTTACAACTTATTGCAAAACCCTTAAAAGTATAAATGACGTTCTTTTATTGAAATACCAAAAGATTTAAACACTCAAAATGTAATATATGCATTCCGTTCTCACTGGGTATGAATTATTCAATTATCAAGATAGTATGTTCATCATTTTGCCTACGGATACACTACCAGTGAATCTCGAATCAAACGGTAAGGAAGCCAAGTAAGATACAAACACTGGTCAATACTTCCTAACAGTCAATTACTCAAAAAGCAAACATGAAACACAGCTAAATGTTTAATAAAAGTACTAGTTGTTTACCCACATTGTACATGTACAATGATACATCTCCACCCAGTTGAGTTCAGACAGTGATTAAAACACTGAACTCCGCATAATCGATTTGCTTTTATGACAGTGTGGCTTTGGAAAACTCAAAATATTTTTTTTTAGATAAACGGTAACTGTTACATGTGGGCAATCGATAGTTTGATATAGATGTAGCAGGAATATGCTTTTGTTTTCTAGTAACTTTTCTTATCGCCCTTAGTAAATAATAATATATAAGCCTTATATGGAGTTACATGGTATACAATCAAGAACATAGCATAAGCTCTAATGAGTTGTAAACCGACCATAAACTTAATATATATATTAATAATAACAATTTTAAAATGCAATTGATTTTTATTGTTTTTAGAGTGAATATGTGTACTTGTTATCCTTGTCCGTTGAACAAATACGCATAGTTACCGAAACATGACACGATTTCTCTATTGTATTGCTAGAATGTGAAACAAGGAAATATAACCTAGTTATAACAAAATGGCATCAAAAGTGGTAGGCTTATATCTATTTTTTTCATTTTTTCTTACTCTTCACATTTTCCATGCAACAATCTTTTTAACAGTTTGGTTTTATATGGTTTATATTTCGGGAATGTCATGTACAGAACGTATATATGAAATAACAATGAAACCTTCACGCTAAACGGTTAGGATGTTTATCCATCAAATTGACATTCAAACTCATATTAAGTAAATATATAAAATAACACTCCATGGCTAATAGAGAAAACGACCAACAGACAAACAACATTGAAAACTACTAAGTGAACATTACGAGCCGACCAAATACTGGAGAGGGGATCTCAGGTACTTTGGACGTGTTGTTAGAATCTGAGCCATATACAAAATAATAATATGTCAGAAGAGTTTGCAATGAGAGTTAATAGACCAGAACACTGTAAAAGAAACATGCAGTTGCAACACTTTAAGTTTTTCAAATATTAACGGTATCCCTTCGTCGTACAAGGCTTCTGCAGTTACTCCTTATAGTAGATATCATCAAGTATAAGATAATATTAGAAACCCAGTACCCTTCGAAAAAACGGCAACATACATTGTTATATCTCTGACTTCGATTACTAACTGACTCATGTAAAGACATTGTAATGTATGGGTTCAGCTAAATTATTATTATCAAATAACTCAACAGTTGTGTACGTCCGCCCTGTAATGGCTCCTGGAAATTAAATATATTAATTTTGAAACAACTATGTGATCCATAAGTGAAACAAGTTCTTTTCAGATTGTGCTATATAGTCTGAATTTTTGAATCAGGCGTCTTATCCATTGATGAACAAAAAAACCAATCATACATTTATAAAAATTTTTTAGGAATCTTGGTCAAGTTTAAATAACGTTACAATCAGTCAAAAATCCAAGGATGTTAAACCCACGAACTTAGACTTGATAGTTTTTTTTACATTGCATCGTAATGTTTTACACTGGTATACATGTATAGATCTTTGATACAAGCAATATATTTGTTTTTGTAGGATTTGTTAACACTTAGTCTAATTTGGTTATTTCTACAGGGTAAGATTATTTTTTAAGAATATCAAAGAAAATGGTCTATTTTATACATTTAAAAAAAAACCAAAGTTACCACGTCGACATTAATAACTTCGAGAGTCGATAGAAACTAACAACACCATGGAAACACAACAAAAAACTCATCACTGCTCAACACTCTAACAGTACAACACTGAATGTGGATTTGTTTACTCCCAAAATGGAAGGCAAACGTTAACCTGCCCTACAAAGATATATTCTAGTTGTCATGACTCTTATAGTACAACTGCCGCAATAAGTATTAGATATCACCACTAGAAATATGAATTCATTAATAAAGATTGAAGTGTATAATAAAATGGAAAATGGAAACGAGATATGTCTCTAAGAAACAAAATCTAAATCAAAATACTGCACAACACAGCTCAATGCCACCATTTGACTTAGCAGACCTGCAGGACCAAGCTAACATAAATTGAAATAATATGTGGTTATATCTTTGCGTTGTATGATTGACAACCAATGACATCCAGTTGCTGTTTTCCAGTTGGATAAAAACAATTATGTTTTTAATTGTAAAAGAGTTTGTTGGAGTTGCACACGTGATTTCATGATATGATTTCATATGAAGTACTAGTATAATATAAAATCGTGAATGGAAATGGGGAATGTGTCAAAGAGACAACAACCCGACCATAGAAAAAACAACAGCAGAAGGTCACCAACAGGTCTTCAATGTAGCGAGAAATTCCAGCACCCGGAGGCGTCTTTTACTGGCCCCTTAACAACTATATACTATTTGTTTAGATCACGCATTATGCCACCATGATGTTGATTCTCTGAATGAAAAGGAAAAATCTATATGTATTTTTCTACTAAATTTCTGCAATGTCATTTGCAACTTTTGTTTATTGTTCTTTTTTGTTTGTTAAGTTTTAAAATATTGTATTCTAAAATTTAAACAAAATGAATGCTATACAGCATGAACAGGAACATTAATAGATTTGGGTTACTATTACTGAAAGACAAGCATAACTTTATCCAGCAAACGGCTTCTAGCAATCCTGAATTTTTGTTTAATGTTAATCAGTAAATATTCTAATTTAATATTTTCCATCTGTGGTCGTGTTATTGACGAATACTTTGTATAAATAGCTTTGTACAAATAAATGTGCATAACTTGCAGAAATAAATAGTGTATACAATTAGAAGAAGCGATATGTGTCAACAATCGACCTTCGGCCCGCAAAGTGGAAATGGAGTAATATAAGTTGCAAATCTTGTTTCCCAATCCACTCTAAAATAATATGTTTAAACTCACAATCGACCATGGTTCAAATAACATGAATTTAGAGAGGGCTTACATAGGTTATTCTTGTTGCCCAATCAAATTCAATGTATATGAATAAAATATTGTTTATACTAAATCAAACATTAATATAAGCCCTACAGGCCATCATACGGCCGTTTTAACACTTATATTGAATGGATAACACAATTTGGTATCTAATGAAAAATAATCTCCTTTCGTTTTTTAACTTGGTATCTTTTTTTTTATAAAAAAACAAAAATTATTTACTGCATTATGTCCAGTAGCAAATAAGAAATGCATATTTAGGAAAACAAATTATAAAACAACGACACAAACCAAATGTATGTGCATAACTTGCAGAAATAAATAGAATGAGAAGATGCGATATAGGTCAACAATCGACCAATGTTCAAATAACATTGATGTAAGTCCCTACATGTCATCATACAGCCGTTTCAACACTTATATTGCATGTATAACACAATTTGGTATCTGATGAAAAATAATCTCCTTTGGTATTTAAACTTGGTATTTTAATTTATAAAAAAACAAACAATAATTACTGCATTATGTCCAGTAGCAAATATGAAATGCAGATTTAGGAAAACAAATTATAAACGACGACACAAACCAAATGTGTTCTAGACCCACGTATCCTGAAATCGGATTCTTTATGTTTAAACATACAACGACGTGTTTGAGAAGATGTCTTGTTCTTTGCTTCAGAGAGAGATTTCTGACCTCGATCTGGACAACCCTGTTTATTTTCTTTATGTAAAATCACTTTAGGAAATGTGTGTGTTGTATTTTTTTACAGAATACAATCCTATGATGGTTTTATTTACAAGCAGTAGAAAGGTTATCACACAAACCAATACGGCTAAAGTAATCGATGCCAGGGATAAGAAAATCCTTTGTATTGCTAATAATTCATACTTTTGCATATATTTGTTTATATATAACAACGATAACATTTCTCAAATCATAATCATGATGATTTTGATTCTTTGATATTTTTATTTTTAATTCTTACAGAACAATCCATACTTACAGATTCAAGAATCACCATATACACTGTGGAAGGATCAACGATCAATATCACAATTAAATCTGATCCATGGATGTTTTTCTTGTTTTCAAGGAATGGAAAATATTATAATAACTATGTAAGATATATTGCAAACAAATACGACATTATATTGCGTCCAAATATCACAGAATTTCAGATGAAAAATGTAACAACAAATGACACAGGACTATATTGGGTAGATCGTTCGGATCTATCATATACTGTTAGGCTAAGCATCTCTGGTATGTATATCGTTACGTTATGTTCTGTTTATATCAGATAATTATCAGTGGTAAATAGTATATGCTGAACATAATAGAAGAGTCAAATTGATAATATGTAAGCACGGATATAATTACAAAGTAGAAAGTACGTGTATCTTGAGCATGATATCAGATTTTCATTCAGTCTCATTTTATTGTTATTAATATTTTGAGCAAATATTTTACAACAAGTTATATGTTTAAGCAGGTTTTTTTCCTTTGAAATTAAAACTGCTAGTATATGATTGAATCATGTTCTTATATTGCTGAAATATTTATGAATCTACAAGGCACGGTATGGATTTTGGTCCTTGTTGAAGATATTTATTAATTTATCACTACACTCAAGAAATAAGATGTTGATGTGTCAGAAAAATACATAAAAAGGCTAAGTCCTTCTATTTCAATAAGAAAATAAATTACCTGAAAAGAAAATACTAATTTCAAGTGAATTTGGTCAGAATATCTCTTTCTGATATTTTGTTGATAGTAATAACTGATACCTCACAAGTTATATAAAAAAATGTTTATTATTACTAGTTATATTCAGAACCTTTCTTGAATAACTAATAATGACATACAGTTTATACCTTATATAAACTGTTTTGTTTATTATAGTTTCCCGACCTTTAGGAAATTATTCCTTACTTGCCAAATGGTTAATTCGTTTTTTGAGGGCTAAATTGTAGAGTAAAATAGTTAACCTAGCGTTTTCAACAATGTTCAAAGATAAAAAGAAATATTTTATTTTAGTGAACTCTCTTGAGCCGGACTCCTGTTATTTTGATCATATTTTTAAATTATATTTATTAGAAAAAGAAAAACAGTAAACATGAACTACAATGGACAATTTCAATAATCCTAACTTCAAAAGATAAACTAGAAGCAAAGGTTTGCCAGCAATAACATGTTAATTAACCCAAAATATATTTTTAAAAATATGATCAAAATTACAGGAGTCCGGCTCAAGAGAGTGTCATATGACACAACATAGAAAACTAAAGAATCAGCAACATGAACCACATCAAACACTTGGGGTTTGTTTTCTCAGGTGCACCAGAAGGCTAAGCAGATCCTGCAAGCATGGTTATAATTTTTAAGCAGACCAGCAAGGTAACTTCGTCTACGGTGGACCAGACCTACGGTCCGCTTTTTTATGACTGCTGCAGACCTATCGACGGGTCTGCTCCAGACCAGACCTATGGAAAAGTCTGCTTTTGACCAGTCCTGAGGACAGGTCTGCCCCAGACCAGACCTGTGGACAGGTCTGCTCCCGTGACCAGACCTGTGGACAGGTCTGCTTCTGACCGACCAGACCTGTGGACAAGTCTGCTATTGACCAGACCTGGGGACATGTCTGCTTATCAAATGTTATCGTTTTTTGCGACTTTTCATATCAGACTTGAGCTTTATTAAAATATGTATAAACAACATTTGCATTGTTTTTCCCCAGAAGGCCTCTGATAGCAAATTCCTTTACTCGCTATACTCACTACTCTACTAGATATTATTGATAACAACACAATTCTTTGTTTTTTTTTATTTTATATATTCTTATATACATTAGTAAATTACATAGAGCTATCATATTTTTTTTATATTAGAAGGCGGTTATCCAACGCATCGGAACAACATTCTTATATCATGGGATACTGTTACTGTTACTGGTATGTTCCTCCTATCTAAGGAGCACTCCCGAAGGATAAGAATAAGAATATGAATATTTACATGTATATGAATATTACCCATATAAAAGTGATCACTCTGTACACAAGTTCTGATGTCCTGATTACTATATAACGACACATTCTCAATATATACTTGTTAATCTTTCAAAATATACTTGACTTTGGATTGTCATTCTGATATTAAGTATAATGCTCTTATATATGTGGTCAATTTATAATTCAATCAAGCCTTGGTCTGATTTAATAAAGTACGTTTTATATGAAGACTGTAACATAATGTTCTTGTAATAGCTTCAATATCTTTAAAGTTTGATTTCTTCAGTTTGAATAGTTCTTTAAACTTTGTTGCTGATGGATTAAGAATAAATAGTACAAGCAATCCATGTTCCTCTACTCTGTCGAATGTTCCAACTGGTGTGTTGTTCTTCAAGTAGGGTTTAAGAACTGACAAATGTTTATCTCGCTCCATCTTTAATGCAGTACACGTTATCAGAAAGTGATGAGTATCTTCACGGCTAGTTTCACATAGCAGGCACTTGTCACTTTCTCGACCTCTTGTGAATTTTTCTCTGTCTGATTGTAATGTGTATGTTCTTGTGATTAACCTTGCTTTAATTTCGGCCTTTTTCACTTCGATAGTTGTATTTGGTACTAGCTGCCAGATTTGATGAGGCTTTCCGATAGGCTGTTGATTTATATCAAGATATTGCATAGTGGTTTTATTTTCTTTCTCTGATAACCACTGTTTTTCCCAATGCATGTTTATTGCCTTTTTTACAGTCCTTTTCCAAATCTCTTTTGCTGGTTTACTGTTCATTATTTCTTGTGCCTTTGTTAGACAATATTTATCCAAAATTTCTTTTAATCTTTTTATAAAGTTGTTACTATTTGGTGGTGCCATGCATAGTGGCCTTTCTATGATCATAAATTCGATGTTAGAACTATCCTGAATAATGCCTCCGAAAAAAGTAAGGACAAGACGATCGACAGTTGCCTGTATTGGCTCCACCCCAAGCATAACATATGTGGCGGCGTTTGCTGTTCTGTTTGGCAATCCTGAATTTGTCAACAGACCTGTTGTTGAAGTCTTTCAAGCTTTAGAATGTCAGTTTTTGTATAATTCATGATCTCTATACCATACAAGCATCTTGGAATTGCATATGTTTGCCATACTGTAAGTGCTACTATAGGTGACATTCCTTTTCGTGCGTGAAGGACTGGACCTAAAATTGCGTATACTGTTTTCCTAGCGGTGTTCAGCCTATCCTCGATATTCAGCTTATTTTTGGAGTCTCTGACTAGTCCTAAATGTTGTGTGTCTGACTTTTGATCTATAATATCATTTCTAAGTTGAACAGAGAATTTATCACATTTTGTTGTTAATGGCACTAAATCAGACTTATTTGGATTTATTGTCACAAGGTCTCTCTTTGTGCTATCATGTACAATATCTAATAGTGCTTGAATCTCATGTTTATTACTAGTTAGCAGCGCTATGTCGTCTGCGCAATTTGGTGCTACGACGCTTATGTTGCCTATGTTTGCTCCTATATCAGCCCGATACAAAACGTCTAATATGTTGTTGTTGTATCTTTTGTAGAGTATTGTTGAAAGTTTTGCTCCTTGTCTTACCCCTTGTCTCTGAATAAATTGATCTGACAAAGTATTATCCCATTTCACTTTAACTGCAACATTTTTGTACATATTTCTAAGCAAAATCCAAATGTTGCCAGTTATGCCGTCATGGTACAGTTTATTGAAGAGTATCTCATGGTCTAATTTGTCAAATGCTTTCTGAGCATCTAATGTCAGGAGAACAAGTTGTGCAAGTATTTCTTTGTAGAAATCTGCACTTTGGGTTACAATGAAGGCTGCATTGAGCGACGATGATTTTTCAGTAAATCCACGCTGAAGTTTACTTTGTTGTGGTATACGCTTGGGTTCTATTCTGTCCTTAATTATACTTTCGATCAATGTGGAGAAGCAGTTAGTCACTGTTATGCCTCTGTAGTTTTCAGGATATATCTTATCTTTTGCACTCTTCGGTACAGGCGTAACGACCCCTTCTTTCACTTTTGAAGGTACATCTTTTTCTCTGAATATTAGGTTAATAATGTTAATGATATATTGTAGAATTTCAGTTGGCATATTCTTAAGGTGTTCAGCTGAGATTCCATCTGCACCTGGACTCTTTCCAGTTTTAAGCTTTTGGATAGATAATGTAACTTCCTCTTCGTTTCTTTGTTTTATCTCTTCATTCCTTTTGGTTTCTATTTGTTCAATTATCTCATTTTGCATAGTGGCGATAATAAGCCTCTCGGTGTTGTATTTTGATTCGTTGTCAGTTTTGTGGCTTCTGTACAGATCTTCAAAGTAGTTTTTTCAACCTTCAAGTATATCTTCAGGTTCTGCCTGTTTTTTGCATTAAAAATCATAACGTCTGTATTCGCTTTCTTGACACCTATTTGATTTTGTATAAGCTGATGAAATAGCTTGTTGTCGTTTTGGGAAGCCATCATAATTTGCTCTATGAAGGTGTTTTTCCTAGATGCACCAGCCCTTCTTGTGCACTTCTTAATAGTCGTTTGGCTTTTATCATTTCCTGCTTTTTCTCTGTGTTTTGTCCATCCAATTTCCATTCATAAAATACTTTTGTGGAATGTTTTGAAGCCTGACTTATTTCTTCATTCCAAATATCATTTCCGATTGCTTTTGAGGTTACTTTTTTCCTGTAATTTGGTATGGAATCTTTTGCTGCCATATCCAATATGTTTGTTAATTTTTCTATGTCTTCAGCTGATGAACTAATATTTTGAATGTTAATTTCATCGAGGTTTTTTAGAATAGAGGCCTGATAACTGTTCTTGTCACACCTTTTCCAGTTTGGCCTTTTAATCACTTTTGTTGTTTTTCTCTTTGTTCTTATTACTTCTACTTGTATAGTTGCATATACGATTGTATGGTCAGAGACATTAAGTGGTTCCATATCTAAGATTTCCACTTTATAATCTAGCGTTCCGAAGTTGCTCTTGTGCAGAAAATAGACTATCTGTGATTTGTACAGACCATTATGATGGTAGAAAGTGTTTTTGTTTGAAAAATTTTCTACTAATAGTAATTGGTTCTCATCTTTAAATTTTCCGAAGGTTGAATCTCTTGCTTCGTTATTCCTAACAAGAGAAGCATTCATATCTCCACATATTAAGATATCGTAGTCTTTCTGGTATTTGTCTATTATTTCGTCAAATTGACATAAGTTGTCTTCATATTATTCATCACTATTTTTGTTCTCTGACGGCATATAGTTATTGATTATACATGAGGGTCTATCTTTAATATTAAAAAGTAAAACTGTTGTCCTTTCATTTCCATTTGGCATAAATTTAATAGCATGATCCAGATCATTTCTCTAAAACACTGCGACTCCACCATAACCTCTATTTTTGATAAAAATTTGGTGCTACGACGCTTATGTTGCCTATGTTTGCTCCTATATCAGCCCGATACAAAACGTCTAATATGTTGTTGTTGTATCTTTTGTAGAGTATTGTTGAAAGTTTTGCTCCTTGTCTTACCCCTTGTCTCTGAATAAATTGATCTGACAAAGTATTATCCCATTTCACTTTAACTGCAACATTTTTGTACATATTTCTAAGCAAAATCCAAATGTTGCCAGTTATGCCGTCATGGTACAGTTTATTGAAGAGTATCTCATGGTCTAATTTGTCAAATGCTTTCTGAGCATCTAATGTCAGGAGAACAAGTTGTGCAAGTATTTCTTTGTAGAAATCTGCACTTTGGGTTACAATGAAGGCTGCATTGAGCGACGATGATTTTTCAGTAAATCCACGCTGAAGTTTACTTTGTTGTGGTATACGCTTGGGTTCTATTCTGTCCTTAATTATACTTTCGATCAATGTGGAGAAGCAGTTAGTCACTGTTATGCCTCTGTAGTTTTCAGGATATATCTTATCTTTTGCACTCTTCGGTACAGGCGTAACGACCCCTTCTTTCACTTTTGAAGGTACATCTTTTTCTTTGAATATTAGGTTAATAATGTTAATGATATATTGTAGAATTGCAGTTGGCATATTCTTAAGGTGTTCAGCTGAGATTCCATCTGCACCTGGACTCTTTCCAGTTTTAAGCTTTTGGATAGATAATGTAACTTCCTCTTCGTTTGCATGTTTTATCACTTCATTCCTATTGGTTTCTATTTGTTCAATTGTCTCATTTTGCATAGTGGCGAGAATAAGCCTCTCGGTGTTGTATTTTGATTCGTTGTCAGTTTTGTGGCTTCTGTACAGATCTTCAAAGTAGTTTTTTCAACCTTCAAGTATATCTTCAGGTTCTGCCTGTTTTTTTGCATTAAAAATCATAACGTCTGTATTCGCTTTCTTGACACCTATTTGATTTTGTATGAGCTGATGAAATAGCTTGTCGTTTTGGGAAGCCATCATAATTTGCTCTATGAAGGTGTTTTTCCTAGATGCACTAGCCCTTCTTGTGCACTTCTTAATAGTCGTTTGGCTTTTATCATTTCCTGCTTTTTCTCTGTGTTTTGTCCATCCAATTTCCATTCATAAAATACTTTTGTGGAATGTTTTGAAGCCTGACTTATTTCTTCATTCCAAATATCATTTCCGATTGCTTTTGAGGTTACTTTTTTCCTGTAATTTGGTATGGAATCTTTTGCTGCCATATCCAATATGTTTGTTAATTTTTCTATGTCTTCAGCTGATGAACTAAGATTTTGAATGTTAATTTCATCGAGGTTTTTTAGAATAGAGGCCTGATAACTGTTCTTGTCACACCTTTTCCAGTTTGGCCTTTTAATCACTTTTGTTGTTTTTCTCTTTGTTCTTATTACTTCTACTTGTATAGTTGCATATACGATTGTATGGTCAGAGACATTAAGTGGTTCCATATCTAAGATTTCCACTTTATAATCTAGCGTTCCGAAGTTGCTCTTGTGCAGAAAATAGACTATCTGTGATTTGTACAGACCATTATGATGGTAGAAAGTGTTTTTGTTTGAAAAATTTTCTACTAATAGTAATTGGTTCTCATCTTTAAATTTTCCGAAGGTTGAATCTCTTGCTTCGTTATTCCTAACAAGAGAAGCATTCATATCTCCACATATTAAGATATCGTAGTCTTTCTGGTATTTGTCTATTATTTCGTCAAATTGACATAAGTTGTCTTCATATTATTCATCACTATTTTTGTTCTCTGACGGCATATAGTTATTGATTATACATGAGGGTCTATCTTTAATATTAAAAAGTAAAACTGTTGTCCTTTCATTTCCATTTGGCATAAATTTAATAGCATGATCCAGATCATTTCTCTAAAACACTGCGACTCCACCATAACCTCTATTTTTGATAAAAATTTGGTGCTACGACGCTTATGTTGCCTATGTTTGCTCCTATATCAGCCCGATACAAAACGTCTAATATGTTGTTGTTGTATCTTTTGTAGAGTATTGTTGAAAGTTTTGCTCCTTGTCTTACCCCTTGTCTCTGAATAAATTGATCTGACAAAGTATTATCCCATTTCACTTTAACTGCAACATTTTTGTACATATTTCTAAGCAAAATCCAAATGTTGCCAGTTATGCCGTCATGGTACAGTTTATTGAAGAGTATCTCATGGTCTAATTTGTCAAATGCTTTCTGAGCATCTAATGTCAGGAGAACAAGTTGTGCAAGTATTTCTTTGTAGAAATCTGCACTTTGGGTTACAATGAAGGCTGCATTGAGCGACGATGATTTTTCAGTAAATCCACGCTGAAGTTTACTTTGTTGTGGTATACGCTTGGGTTCTATTATGTCCTTAATTATACTTTCGATCAATGTGGAGAAGCAGTTAGTCACTGTTATGCCTCTGTAGTTTTCAGGATATATCTTATCTTTTGCACTCTTCGGTACAGGCGTAACGACCCCTTCTTTCACTTTTGAAGGTACATCTTTTTCTCTGAATATTAGGTTAATAATGTTAATGATATATTGTAGAATTTCAGTTGGCATATTCTTAAGGTGTTCAGCTGAGATTCCATCTGCACCTGGACTCTTTCCAGTTTTAAGCTTTTGGGTAGATAATGTAACTTCCTCTTCGTTTCTTTGTTTTATCTCTTCATTCCTTTTGGTTTCTATTTGTTCAATTATCTCATTTTGCATAGTGGCGATAATAAGCCTCTCGGTGTTGTATTTTGATTCGTTGTCAGTTTTGTGGCTTCTGTACAGATCTTCAAAGTAGTTTTTTCAACCTTCAAGTATATCTTCAGGTTCTGCCTGTTTTTTGCATTAAAAATCATAACGTCTGTATTCGCTTTCTTGACACCTATTTGATTTTGTATAAGCTGATGAAATAGCTATAAATTTAATAGCATGATCCAGATCATTTCTCTAAAACACTGCGACTCCACCATAACCTCTATTTTTGATAAAAATTTGGTGCTACGACGCTTATGTTGCCTATGTTTGCTCCTATATCAGCCCGATACAAAACGTCTAATATGTTGTTGTTGTATCTTTTGTAGAGTATTGTTGAAAGTTTTGCTCCTTGTCTTACCCCTTGTCTCTGAATAAATTGATCTGACAAAGTATTATCCCATTTCACTTTAACTGCAACATTTTTGTACATATTTCTAAGCAAAATCCAAATGTTGCCAGTTATGCCGTCATGGTACAGTTTATTGAAGAGTATCTCATGGTCTAATTTGTCAAATGCTTTCTGAGCATCTAATGTCAGGAGAACAAGTTGTGCAAGTATTTCTTTGTAGAAATCTGCACTTTGGGTTACAATGAAGGCTGCATTGAGCGACGATGATTTTTCAGTAAATCCACGCTGAAGTTTACTTTGTTGTGGTATACGCTTGGGTTCTATTCTGTCCTTAATTATACTTTCGATCAATATGGAGAAGCAGTTAGTCACTGTTATGCCTCTGTAGTTTTCAGGATATATCTTATCTTTTGCACTCTTCGGTACAGGCGTAACGACCCCTTCTTTCACTTTTGAAGGTACATCTTTTTCTTTGAATATTAGGTTAATAATGTTAATGATATATTGTAGAATTGCAGTTGGCATATTCTTAAGGTGTTCAGCTGAGATTCCATCTGCACCTGGACTCTTTCCAGTTTTAAGCTTTTGGATAGATAATGTAACTTCATCTTCGTTTGCTTGTTTTATCACTTCATTCCTATTGGTTTCTATTTGTTCAATTGTCTCATTTTGCATAGTGGCGAGAATAAGCCTCTCGGTGTTGTATTTTGATTCGTTGTCAGTTTTGTGGCTTCTGTACAGATCTTCAAAGTAGTTTTTTCAACCTTCAAGTATATCTTCAGGTTCTGCCTGTTTTTTGCATTAAAAATCATAACGTCTGTATTCGCTTTCTTGACACCTATTTGATTTTGTATAAGCTGATGAAATAGCTTGTCGTTTTTGGGAAGCCATCATAATTTGCTCTATGAAGTGTTTTTCTAGATGCATTAGCCCTTCTTGTGCACTTCTTAATAGTCGTTTGGCTTTTTCATTCGCTTTTTCTCTGTGTTTTGTCCATCCAATTTCCATTCATTTAAAATACTTTTGTGGAATGTTTTGAAGCCTGACTTATTTCTTATTCCAAATATCATTTCCGATTGCTTTTGAGTTACTTTTTTCCTGTAATTTGGTATGGAATCTTTTGCTGCCATATCCAATATGTTTGTTAATTTTTCTATTTCTTCAGCTGATGAACTAAGATTTTGAATGTTAATTTCATCGAGGTTTTTTAGAATAGAGGCCTGATAACTGTTCTTGTCACACCTTTTCCAGTTTGGCCTTTTAATCACTTTTGTTGTTTTTCTCTTTGTTCTTATTACTTATACTTGTATAGTTGCATATACGATTGTATGGTCAGAGACATTAAGTGGTTCCATATCTAAGATTTCCACTTTATAATCTAGCGTTCCGAAGTTGCTCTTGTGCAGAAAATAGACTATCTGTGATTTGTACAGACCATTATGATGGTAGAAAGTGTTTTTGTTTGAAAAATTTTTCTACTAATAGTAATTGGTTCTCATCTTTAAATTTTCCGAAGGTTGAATCTCTTGCTTCGTTATTCCTAACAAGAGAAGCATTCATATCTCCACATATTAAGATATCGTAGTCTTTCTGGTATTTGTCTATTATTTCGTCAAATTGACATAAGTTGTCTTCATATTATTCATCACTATTTTTGTTCTCTGACGGCATATAGTTATTGATTATACATGAGGGTCTATCTTTAATATTAAAAAGTAAAACTGTTGTCCTTTCATTTCCATTTGGCATAAATTTAATAGCATGATCCAGATCATTTCTCTAAAACACTGCGACTCCACCATAACCTCTATTTTTGATAAAAATTTGGTGCTACGACGCTTATGTTGCCTATGTTTGCTCCTATATCAGCCCGATACAAAACGTCTAATATGTTGTTGTTGTATCTTTTGTAGAGTATTGTTGAAAGTTTTGCTCCTTGTCTTACCCTTGTCTCTGAATAAATTGATCTGACAAAGTATTATCCCATTTCACTTTAACTGCAACATTTTTGTACATATTTCTAAGCAAAATCCAAATGTTGCCAGTTATGCCGTCATGGTACAGTTTATTGAAGAGTATCTCATGGTCTAATTTGTCAAATGCTTTCTGAGCATCTAATGTCAGGAGAACAAGTTGTGCAAGTATTTCTTTGTAGAAATCTGCACTTTGGGTTACAATGAAGGCTGCATTGAGCGACGATGATTTTTCAGTAAATCCACGCTGAAGTTTACTTTGTTGTGGTATACGCTTGGGTTCTATTCTGTCCTTAATTATACTTTCGATCAATGTGGAGAAGCAGTTAGTCACTGTTATGCCTCTGTAGTTTTCAGGATATATCTTATCTTTTGCACTCTTCGGTACAGGCGTAACGACCCCTTCTTTCACTTTTGAAGGTACATCTTTTTCTTTGAATATTAGGTTAATAATGTTAATGATATATTGTAGAATTGCAGTTGGCATATTCTTAAGGTGTTCAGCTGAGATTCCATCTGCACCTGGACTCTTTCCAGTTTTAAGCTTTTGGATAGATAATGTAACTTCCTCTTCGTTTGCTTGTTTTATCACTTCATTCCTATTGGTTTCTATTTGTTCAATTGTCTCATTTTGCATAGTGGCGAGAATAAGCCTCTCGGTGTTGTATTTTGATTCGTTGTCAGTTTTGTGGCTTCTGTACAGATCTTCAAAGTAGTTTTTTCAACCTTCAAGTATATCTTCAGGTTCTGCCTGTTTTTTGCATTAAAAATCATAACGTCTGTATTCGCTTTCTTGACACCTATTTGATTTTGTATAAGCTGTTCATTCCAAATATCATTTCCGATTGCTTTTGAGGTTACTTTTTTCCTGTAATTTGGTATGGAATCTTTTGCTGCCATATCCAATATGTTTGTTAATTTTTCTATTTCTTCAGCTGATGAACTAAGATTTTGAATGTTAATTTCATCGAGGTTTTTTAGAATAGAGGCCTGATAACTGTTCTTGTCACACCTTTTCCAGTTTGGCCTTTTAATCACTTTTGTTGTTTTTCTCTTTGTTCTTATTACGTCTACTTGTATAGTTGCATATACGATTGTATGGTCAGAGACATTAAGTGGTTCCATATCTAAGATTTCCACTTTATAATCTAGCGTTCCGAAGTTGCTCTTGTGCAGAAAATAGACTATCTGTGATTTGTACAGACCATTATGATGGAAGAAAGTGTTTTTGTTTGGAAAATTTTTCTACTAATAGTAATTGGTTCTCATCTTTAAATTTTCCGAAGGTTGAATCTCTTGCTTCGTTATTCCTAACAAGAGAAGCATTCATATCTCCACATATTAAGATATCGTAGTCTTTCTGGTATTTGTCTATTATTTCGTCAAATTGACATAAGTTGTCTTCATATTATTCATCACTATTTTTGTTCTCTGACGGCATATAGTTATTGATTATACATGAGGGTCTATCTTTAATATTAAAAAGTAAAACTGTTGTCCTTTCATTTCCATTTGGCATAAATTTAATAGCATGATCCAGATCATTTCTCTAAAACACTGCGACTCCACCATAACCTCTATTTTTGATAAAAATTTGGTGCTACGACGCTTATGTTGCCTATGTTTGCTCCTATATCAGCCCGATACAAAACGTCTAATATGTTGTTGTTGTATCTTTTGTAGAGTATTGTTGAAAGTTTTGCTCCTTGTCTTACCCCTTGTCTCTAAATAAATTGATCTGACAAAGTATTATCCCATTTCACTTTAACTGCAACATTTTTGTACATATTTCTAAGCAAAATCCAAATGTTGCCAGTTATGCCGTCATGGTACAGTTTATTGAAGAGTATCTCATGGTCTAATTTGTCAAATGCTTTCTGAGCATCTAATGTCAGGAGAACAAGTTGTGCAAGTATTTCTTTGTAGAAATCTGCACTTTGGGTTACAATGAAGGCTGCATTGAGCGACGATGATTTTTCAGTAAATCCACGCTGAAGTTTACTTTGTTGTGGTATACGCTTGGGTTCTATTCTGTCCTTAATTATACTTTCGATCAATGTGGAGAAGCAGTTAGTCACTGTTATGCCTCTGTAGTTTTCAGGATATATCTTATCTTTTGCACTCTTCGGTACAGGCGTAACGACCCCTTCTTTCACTTTTGAAGGTACATCTTTTTCTTTGAATATTAGGTTAATAATGTTAATGATATATTGTAGAATTGCAGTTGGCATATTCTTAAGGTGTTCAGCTGAGATTCCATCTGCACCTGGACTCTTTCCAGTTTTAAGCTTTTGGATAGATAATGTAACTTCCTCTTCGTTTGCTTGTTTTATCACTTCATTCCTATTGGTTTCTATTTGTTCAATTGTCTCATTTTGCATAGTGGCGAGAATAAGCCTCTCGGTGTTGTATTTTGATTCGTTGTCAGTTTTGTGGCTTCTGTACAGATCTTCAAAGTAGTTTTTTCAACCTTCAAGTATATCTTCAGGTTCTGCCTGTTTTTTGCATTAAAAATCATAACGTCTGTATTCGCTTTCTTGACACCTATTTGATTTTGTATAAGCTGATGAAATAGCTTGTTGTCGTTTTGGGAAGCCATCATAATTTGCTCTATGAAGGTGTTTTTCCTAGATGCATTAGCCCTTCTTGTGCACTTCTTAATAGTCGTTAGACAAACTATTGTGGTCAACACTTTGATCTTGCTGAATGTTCTTGTATGGTTGAAGTACTTTGCCATTAGTGTTATTTCTTGCTATTTGAGTGGGGTGCCCTAATTGGTTTACATGATGGTTCCCCTTTGCTAGAGATGCAGGATTTTGTACCTGTTGTCTGGTATAGTATACATATTGTTGTTCGTTGTTCTTATCATGCATTAGTCGGTTTATATTGTGTTGGGGTAACACAGGTGTGATTGTCTGATGTGTTGTATTGGAGCCGCTGGTCTGATGAATCCAGGCTGTACGTATGGTGGAGGCCTTATGATTTGGTTATACAATGTTTGTGGTAGTATGTTGGTATATCCTGGTGTCCCCAGATTTTGATAATAGCTGTGCACATTTTGCATAGTAGGTGGTGCATTTGCATAGTTCAGTGTTTGTTGTACTGGAGGATGATGTCCATATCCTTGAGAAAGTGTATTAATTTTTGTTTTAAGTTCATTTATCTCTATAAGGTGTTTCATGTTGAGCTCGTTAATGTGAAGTCTATGTTGCATCTCTATGTCCATGATATTTAATTTATTAGAGACTGTATCTTCTAGCTTTTGCATTCTATAGTTCATGCTATGCATTTGCTCGTCATTGTGTGGTTGAATCAGATTTGTCCTTTCCTCAGCTGTGGAGATGCACCTTTTCTTTTGGAGTATAATTATAGTATTTAAAAAGTCTTTATTTTGTTCTTCAAGTATAATTATTCTTGCCTTAAATGCTACAATCTGTTCGTCTTGTTGATTGGTATCCTTTTTTGCTCTTACTTTCTGGGAAGCTTGTGCGTTTGGACTTTGTTGTAAGTCACCTACAATTCTAGGTTCTTGTACTGTTGGTGTGTGCTGCACGAGAACAGTTTTAACAATTGTTTCATCACTTTTCTTCCTATTTGCTTTTGGTGTTTCTATAATAGTTGATTTTGCAAATGTTTCATCATTCAGTGTGCTAATATCTTTCAGATGCTCATGAGTTGTCTTTAAGTCATTTACGAATGCATGATTTTCGTCATATTGTTCTTGTATATTATCTGAACTGACAGGATTTGTTTCTATGTTGGTATCCTCCTCATAATTGTCAATTGAGAGATCTATTGGTGTATATGTTCCTTCTCTGTTCATATCAATTTCAGGCATAAACGTACTATTTTCTTTGCAATCCAGATCTAGATTGTCACATAATACACATTTGTATACCATGTTTTCGTTGCTTGTTTGTTTCAGAAATTGCTTGTTTGATAGGTTTGAGCATTCTTTATGGATCCACATGTTCTACATTCTATGAAGTCACCGTCGACCACATTCTTTTCACAAATAGGACAGATAATATGTGATGTATTTGCATTGATAATGATGTTTGGTGATTTATCATATATGGCTACAGCACAACCATCTGTTGTCTAAGGAGTATTCATTCCCTTTCCGCTCTCTTTTTTGGTCTTCTTATTTGAACTCACTGTCATATTGGGTGTTTCGTTGTTACTGCGGATTTCTACTTTAGTTCTACATGTATCTATGTTTCAATGACAGACTCACATAACTCCATAATTTTTTAGTTCATTTCATCTACCCCATCCGTTTTGATTGTTTTGATAATTTGTAGGAGATCACGTTCTATAAATGCTTGGTAAGATCGGCCATTAATGTCCATCTTAATTGTGGTGTTGAACATGTTAATTATATATTGCTGTTGTCTGTCTCCACTGTTTTTACATTTTACAGACAGAGATTCTTCCACAATAGCTTTTCTCAGAGCTTTACTATCTTTAGCGCTAGTTTTATGACTGTCCCTTTGGTATCTTGCGTCCCTCTTTTATCTGTCCTATTATATGATTTGGTTGTACTATTATCATAGTACTCATATATTGCTTGTTTGTATATTTCATAAGCAGCTGGATTATACGTCATAATAAGTGTGCCGCGTTTTAATTGAATTTCGACGTTCAAGTGTCTTTTAGTTGCTTCCACTTTTTTAAACAATGCTTTTCTTTCATTTAATCTATAGTTCATATTCATTTCAGACTTCCTTGGTGTAAAAACCTCTCTTGGAGTGACTTTCCTAGCTGGTTTCGTCAGGTCGATGGAGGCCGCCATTTTTATTTTTAACACTTCCGGTGGTTAAAAATTCTAAATTTTCTTTAAAATAGATTTCGTTTAAAATAGCTTTCGGATAAATTTATCACAATATACGTTAAAAAGAGCTTGTAAAAGTTTCAAGGATTCATAAAAGCTGGCATATATTACACCGGGTGACTATATACATGTGCGAGGTAAAACTGTCCATGCGTGATGTCCATAAAAATACGTTAAAATTCTTTGGCAAGGTTATACACAAGTCATTTTGGACCACTGGTTGGATAAAACAATGTTCGGAATGAGTATGTGGTGCTACTATACAGTTTTTATGACGTGAATGTGAATTAAAACATGTAAAAAGTAAAATTTTGTGGGAGTGCTCTTACTATACAACTACTCAAATCGCCATCCTCTTAAAAAATATTATCTTTGTCGACGTTACTTTGTTCACCGTTTTTTACCTGTCTCTTCCTAATTTTTACTTTATGCATTTATACATGCATGGATATTTCATTGTTATTCTACTTGTTTGGATTGGATTTACTATTCTTTTTCCGCAGAATATTCTAACGAAAATTGTACAGTTGTACAGTGTTCGGATATGTACGATGTGGTAAAACTACCAACAATCTCGTCCAATTCGTCAGATTTGTCGAGAGATGTGTGCACTTGAATGAAATGGTTGTCACTTGACGTTTAACTACAAACAAAATCAATCAACCGACATAATAGATTAGCAGTATACTATTCCCAGAAGAGAACCTCATATTCATTTTTTTTTATTAAAAAGCACAAATGAATTCAGACATGTCAGTGTTGGTACATGTACTTGGGTGATGCGGCCTAATAGTTTTGTTTGACTGTTCAATATGATGAATACAGAGATAATACACTGACATTCTCAATTTGATGGGTTAAAAAAAATGCATTAGTTGTTTACCTTAGTGCTTACATTTACCATCCTACTAACATGTTCACAGGAGTGCCAGGAGAAGACATAAAGGCGCTATCCAAACAGCGGTCATTTATTTTATACATTGAATCCATATGGTTGATTTACTAAGCAGATATATATATAGATTTTCAAATTAAATTGCACATATGCAGGTCAGTTTTTGGTCGATGTGGGCAACTCATTTTGTTGTACAAGTCAGCATGAGGTATCAAAACTACTGAAATTTTGTTACATATCAACATTTTGAATAAAAGGAGGACATGCTGGCACCCTAAATTTATGCGAACAAAAATTTGTTGTTATTGTATTGCAATATTGCTGTCCATTGTATTATACATTGAATCCTGATATAAAAAATATGACTGATTTACTATGCGGGTATATAGATTTACAAATTAAAGTGCACATATGGTCAGTTTTGGTCAATGCGGTCAAATCATTTTGTTGTACAAGTCAACATGAGGTATCAAAACTACTGAAATTTTGTTATGAGGTATCAAAACTACTGAAATTTTGTTACGTAACAATATTTTAAATAAAAGGAGGACATGCTGGCAACCTAAATTAATGCAAACTAAAATGTGTTGTAATTGTATTGCAATATTGCTGTCCATTGTATTGTGCATTGAATCTTAACACAAAAATATTGCTGATTTACTATGCTGGTATACATGGTATATAGATTAACAAATTAATGTGCACATATGGTCAGTTTTGGTTGATTCGGCCAAAAAATTTTGTTGTACAAGTCAGCATAAGGTATCAAACCTACTGAAATTTTGTTACGTATTAATATTTTGAATAAAAGGAGGACATGCTGGCACCCTTAATTTATGCGGAAAAAAATTGTTATTGTATTGCAATATTGCTGTCCGTTGTAATATACATTGAATTCTGACATGAAAAATATGGCTTATTTACTATGCTGGTATATAGATTTACAAATATAGGTGCACATTTGGTCTGTTTTGGTGGACACGGTCAAATAATTTTGTTGTACAAGTAAGCATGATGTATCAAAACTACTGAAATTTTGTTACGTATCAATATTTTGAATAAAAGGAGGACATGCTGGCACCCTTTATTTATGCGAACAAAAAGGAGTATGTTCGATAAGGTCCTAAAATGGCCCACTTTTTTAGCGTAAATTTCAAATTCGGATTTATTGACCAATATCACGATAAATTATAGCTAATACATTGACTAGATAGGATATAAGCCATTTTGTTTAAAATTTTACGTTTCTGCGTTTCATTATGACGTCACAAGTTGTACTCATATTGATTTTTCACGAAAAAATCAATGAAAATGGGTGAATTTCCAAAGATTATTTGACAGGAAACATAGAGCGCATGCGTCGACAACAAAGATCTTTTAAAATAATGTTTGTAAAGACATTTAATATGTCTTATTTGAATTTTAAGCTTGTCGACGCCTGCGCTCTATTTTTCCTGGTCCTTTATTTGGTTGAAATCCCGCTGATTTTGTCAAATTTCACCAAAATCCCTTAACTTGACCGTTTTGGAATGTAAAAATCGTTGTGTTAGAATTAAACTTTGACAAAAACAGCTCTGTTTAACTTTTTCACATGTCTTTAAGGCAACTTAAAACAATTATTGTCTTGTAACCATGAACTTTATAATTGGGGCCAAATATGGCACTTACCGAACTTACTCCTTTGTTCTTATTGTATTGCAATATTGCTGTCCATTGTATTATACAATGAATCCTGACATAAATAAATATGACTGATTTACTATGCGGGTATATAGATTTACAAATTAAAGTGCACTCTAAATGTATGCGAACACAAATTTGTAGTCATTTTTTTATAGTAAATTCTTTCCTGAAATCAAAATATTGGTTATTGTGGCTACATAGATCAAGGACATATAACTAACAAGGACGTATAACTAACATCTAAAATACGTCCTTACATAGATATACATATAAAAAAGGTCAAATATGGTTGAATTTGATAGGTATTGGAGTATATATTGAGTGCCCGTTATCGTTGTAACCAAGATCGTTTTTTAATTTATAGATTGGCAGATCACAGATAAATTTGTGTTACAAGCAACGTTTTATTCGTACTTTATTCTCAAATATGTGTATTAAATCCTGTTTATATAACGGAAGTATTAATTTTACTTTATTTTCGATGTTTTATACTACGAAACCAAAGATATTCAAAAATATTTAAAAAAACGATGTAGAGCGGTCCAGGTTACAAGTTAACTTAGTGTTGAGGAGACCAGTCAAAAGTTAACTTTGGAACAGGTCTGGTTTCGATCAGATTTGTCAAAGCAAAAGTTAACTTATGTTAACTTTGTGGCAGGACTGGTAACATAAGTTAACGTATGTTAACTTTGTAGCAGGACTGGTAACATAAGTTAACTTATGTTAACTTTACGACAGGACTGGTCTCGAAGTAAACTTATGTTAACTTTACAGCAGGACTGGTTCGAAGTTAACTTATATCAATAGCGGACCTGTTTCGAAGTTAACTTTTTGGCAGACATAAAAACAGTCCTAGGACCAAGTCCGCTTTTCAAGTTAACTAGATTTTGGTCCTAGGACTGGTCAGAGCAGTCCTAAATCCGGTCACAGGTTAACTTTGACCAGTCAAAATGACTGGTTATCAAGTTAACCTGCTGTACAGGTAATGACTTCACCCATCTGTATTGATTAAATAGTTTATGACATTTCATTATGGTCAAACTATAATAAGAACAAAAATTGTTTTAAACGATATGAACGTATCACCTGTTGTATCAGCTGATAATACAAATATTTAAAATACATGTAGATGACAAATTTTAATCTGTTTGGCATGCCTTAGTAATATTCAGTAAATGCATCAGACATATTGTTTTGTTCAAATAAAGGCAACAGTAGTATACCGCTGTTCAAAACTCATAGAATCAAACAGCGTAGAGTCGGAAACTTACGGTTTAAAGTTAATACATAAACACCACACTATTGAAAAACCATATCATAACAACTACATTGTATCAACTCTGATCGATTTATTATGTTTGTATATATGCACATGCTTGAAAGATAGCAGGTGACACATGTCCTTTAGACATAATTTTGTTTCACATGAGACCTCTTGTAGGACATTGAAAACTTGTGAACATAACACTTGTATATTCCTATTTTTTTTGTAGATAAGTCATGTTCACCTCTTGCACTTAAACACGTGTGTGCCATAGAGGGATCATTGACACATCTTACATTTATAAGAGAATACGCCGTTTATCATTCTACAGTCGAAGAAGCACCCCGGAGAAGGAATAGTCGACTATTTAGCAATTTAACACTACATTCAGACTTTTACATTTATAATGTTACCCATAAAGACGAAGGATATTATAAATTTCCCATTGTGTACGAGTTTGTCAAGCTGCGTGTATCCAGTAAGTAATTGTCTTTCTAAAGGGTATGTCATACTAATACAAGTAAAATCTATTATACAAGTATCTAGCTCATTGTTTAACACTGGTTTAAAATTGTGTTTCACCTGGATCAAATGTATGAGTACACTTAATAAATCACGAAGCCCTGTTTACGTACAAGGAGGAATGATTTGTTATATTAAACAGAGGCAATAATGATGATGCAAGAACAATAAAAAAAGCCACCCTTCTCATAAAAACTTTCTACAGAAAATGTATGAATAGTTTTTTAAATGAATTTAAAAAATCATGATATCTGCTGCATATTAAGTCATGAATATATAGCATATAAAGATCTATTTTGTCGCTAATTATAGGAGTATCGAACATAGCTCATAATCTAATAATATCTCAAAATATGTAGCTATCATTTAAAGATTAGCTTTCAGTACACTGGACTGCTATTAACACTTTGGCGTTCATTTATTTAGAAATATAGTATTTTGTAACAATTTAAACGTAATTTCTGAGCAAGTGCTTAAAAGTATGGATGCATTATCTTGCATATATTATTATCCATTGAAATATCTTTATGATTTGTTTGAACACTATTAAGAAACGATGATCGGAGAATACCGTTTGGTTCTTCAGGAATTGTTCAGCAAAGCATAATTGGAAACCAATTTTACAAAAACAAAATAGTTATCCTGCTGTACTCATTGCTATCTTAGGAGAATTGATAAACAACATAAACATATTATTTCGATTCATTTGTATCGTTACTGTTACCAAGAATGTTTTCCTGTGTATATATGAGTAATATCGTCTTCTTTAAAAAGGTACAAACGTTGTAAAGATCAATTGTTCAGTTTTTTTATACTTTTCTACATTGGATAGAGGTATAGGGGGAGCGTTTAGATCTCACAAACATGTTTAACCACGCCGCATTTTTGCGCCTGTCCCAAGTCAGGAGCCTCTGGCCTTTGTTAGTCTTGTATTATTTTAATTTTAGTTTAATGTGTACAATTTGGAAATTAGTATGGCGTTCATTATCACTGAACTAGTATATATTTGTTTAGGGGCCAGTTGAAGGACGCCTCCGGGTGCGGGAATTTTTCGCTACATTGAAGACCTGTTGGTGACCTTCTGCTGTTGTTTTTTTTTTCCATGGTCGGGTTGTTGTCTCTTTGACACATTCCCCATTTCCATTCTCAATTTTAATGTTTATATTTTCACAATATGTTAAGTAAAAACAAAATTAGATGTATCACGTTATCAATATCATAAAAGGCAATATGTGTTGAGAGTCTTACAATCTATGTTATCGTGATGATGTTCATTAGCCTTCCAGTTATTTATGTTATCTGAAAAAATGCTTTGAATTAATAGTATTAAACGATTCTTTCTCTCGAAACCAGAAATCGGGCTTATCTTTAAAGTTCAATAGTCTAATATATATGTACATTAAAGTTGGTTGAACGCAACCCTTAGGCAGATTATTCATTACATTTATCAGTTTTTAATTGGAAAACCTATCATCTATAAACATTATTTTCATAAAAAGAATTCATCTGAAAAGTCACTTAGAGACACACACACACATCATTCCATTCCTACTATACAACTGGATAAACGTTTTTTTTTTTCAATTTATGATGTATATAATACTGTTCATGTATACTACTGTTGATATATACTCTTTTTGCCAAGTAGACTGTAAGATCGAGCCAGAAATTTTGCCTGCGTAAAAAGAACTAAAATTTCGTACACAAATAAATAAAGTTTTTTATTCTTAAGATTTATCAACTATGTTTATATTGTACTATGGGTTAGATAAAGTCCATATTACGGTGAATTCCTGAAAAAATAATGGGTGTTATCGATATTCAAGAGCGTTCAGCTCCTACTCAGAATTTGTAAAACTTCATCAATGTTTGAAGAGACAGTTGATGAACCAACCAGGGGTATGTCAAAGAACATCTCGTCCTTTTTCTAAAAAAAGTTCATCGGAAGGTACCAAGACCTTGTTGATAAATATTCCGTATCAACTTCACAAATAATACATGATGGTCTTGATGTATAGATTATGTGTACTGATGTTGTTTATCATCTTAACAACGTGTTTTATTGTTCTTTCATTTGTATTTGTTCTATTAATACTATTTCTTTTACTGTTGGATTGTTTTATGTAATATTTGACGTGGCTCGTTACTTATACACCCCGTGAATGGGTTTGTAAAGTCTTTCATTTTTTTGTGGTGTGTTTTGTATATGCGACCTATTGTGTTTCTTTGGTTCTTATAACGTGACTCTGTACTTTATAAGATCCCGTCAGTATGATATTGTTCTATTTCATGTCATTATGATATAATTCTATTATGATTTACAAAATGCGTCGAACAATAAACGTCAAAAAGGTCAAAAAAAATATAAATGTTGCCATGATTTTTTATTTGAACCATCGAAATATGCCAAAAAAGGCTTATTTTTGCTGTTTTCGAGCAATTTCAGCTGTTAAAAAATGGCGCACCCAAAAAATGAAGATCGGTTCAAAATTTCCCAAAAAGTTCAATCGCGTAGTGGAATTTACTATTTGAAGATTCTTATAAATTCTATATAACTTTGGACTATTTTAAATCTCGGTCCATTTCTGAAATTTATTCTTACATACTTTTGATTTTTTACCCTGTATGCTAACATTGCCTATGTGAAATTTTAAAATTGTTTGTATGTACATTGAACGACAAATATATGTGACGTATACAATTTTCTGACGTCAGACACGCAAATCAATGAATGTGTTTGTAGATAGCTGTTTTCGTGTTCTGTTAAATTGTTACTTTTAAAATTGTTACATGATGATGACTGCTGTTCCCAAATTTGACTACTTTATTTATTGTGTCTGTCTAGTTAACACATCATTGTATATATAACGGAATTTGATGAGACTGTCATCAAAGTGAGAGGGTTAGCGCTATAGAACCAGGTTTAATCCACCATTTCCTACATTTGAAAATTCCTGTACCAAGTCAGGAATATGACAGTTCTTGTCTTGATTTTTTCTAAGTTCAGTATTTTTGTGATTTTGCTTTTCACTCTATTCCCCGATTTCCCATATTTGCCAGTTATTATGGACTGTGTGTGAGTCCTGACATCGAATAATTCTCTCCAAGCAACTGTGCCACATAATATCAATCTAATAATGCTAATAATACATATTTAGACTGGTTGGAATTTTAGTTTGACACTCCGTCATGTTTTGTGACTTAACGAGTGCCGTCTGTATAATGGTTCGATTTATTATTACTTTAAATAGCATTAAAGCAATATTTCAGAGTTACAGCCCTTGACTAAGGTAGCGGGTTGTTTTCAGACAAGAGAAAAATTGTAAAATTCGAAGCAGATTACAGATTAACTGCAACATATTGATGTGTAAGGTTTACCAAAATCATTTCTTTTTACAATTTGCACGATCTTAATATACCAGAATATTCTTAAACTCTTGAAAAATGGCAAAATCTAATGAGGAGAGCCAGGGTGAAGAAAAAATGGCGTCGTATGCTGGCGCAACCAAAACTGATCCAAAGACAATAACCTCTTCAACAATGACTGGAGTCAAACCAGTCTTCGTTCAAGAAACAGATGTATTTGGTTCACTAACAGATCGAGTCACAACAAAAACACTGTACCTTACAAATGTTGAAATGTACCAAACCCTAGGTTATTCAGTTGAGGCACGTTCCATCATAGGACTTGAACGAATAAGAGGCCTCTGGCGAATATACCTCGATTGTGAGTCCGCTAGAGACCACCCTATCTGTAAGGGAGTGGAAATTCGGGGTAAAAAAATCAACATTTACTCAAGAAACCCTCGGGTAACCATACATGAGAACATAGACACTGTAAGATTGAGAGTGAAAGATGTTCCACTCTGCCGATGACGGCCAAATATTAAGAGCTCTAGAAGAACGGAGCTGTGTAATAATGAACCACTTCAGAGAACGTCTTAGGTATGAGAATGAGATCACAAACTGTCTCACTGGTGATAGAATCATCATATGTCAGTGTCCTTTATCCCAAGACATTCCTCGCTCTATTACTATAGGCAAATACAGAGCCACAGTCATGTACCGTGATCAACCATCCACAAGCAATCGTCCGAAAAAGTGCTCGAAATGTCTAGCTGATGGGCATAATTTTAGCAATTGCCCTAATGACTGGGTTTGCAAATCATGTGGTAAGGAAGGTCATAAACAAATTGACTGTACAGAAAATGACCTCCCTGATAACACTCAACATCCTAATGAACATCAAAGCACAAATGAAAACACAAATGATGCTGAGGACACTACTGTAGAAAATGATTCAACACAACAAACAAATCACACAGATGATCCATCTACAAATAGCGAACATGAATCAACGAGTGTATATGAAGAAGACATTGATATGTCCCAATCAGTAACATCTCTGGAGGCAGAAAAAGAAAGAAAAAAAAGTCAAAGAAAGAGAGAAAAACAACACAAACTCAAATTACCTCATTTGTATCGGAGCAACAGGAGTCTGTATCAACTCCGGCTAAACAAAAAAACAACAGAAACGTGGAGCGGTCTCCAGTTACCCCGACCCATGTTTTGCATGACAAAGAAGGTGATACCACAACCAAACGGTCAAAAACTTTGGCAACTTAATAACAACCACTGAAACCAAATGGCATTTATCAGTACTGTATACGTACCAACAAACAGTTTACAGAACATTTATATGAAAACAAATAAAAGTAAAGCTAGTTTATTATTATACTGTAATACATGTTCAGTGATATTTATTTTGTGTATAATCATGATGACATGTGTAACAAAACTCATTCACAGTAGAGTTGAATTTAGTACCACTCCATATACATGCAGTCATAGGTACACTCATATTTCACAATATATATCTTTGGTGAATTGCATATTTTATATAAAGTTCGCACTTTTCTCACCACAGTTCCAATTAATCCAGATGTGCCTCAAAATTCTTCTTCTTAGATCACAAAATGAACACGCATATCTTTTATTAATTCTGTTCACAAATATGCAACAGACACACTTTTGCACACAAACATTTATAAGTAAATTGACAACAGATGTTCCCATACAGAATCACACTTATAGCTCCTTATATGCTCATACTTCGTATCTAAATTATGTGCAAAGCTTTGAGTCCAAACTGGTAAACAGATATAATCCACTTCATAATGCAAACCATTACATACATCTCCTGGAAGAAATAATAAATTTGTTAGCATTCAACAGCTATAAAAAACAATTTAGCAAATTAAAAGCAAAGAAGCATGGGAATAATAAAACATTACAATTAAGACCTGACAAAAGAAACACATATAGTTCTGATAAAAAAAAAGTACATATGTACATAAAGAACTCATTAGTATCTTTATCTACTGTAAACTATGTAAATATATCTTTTGTATAATATATTAATGTAAATAATTTTTCTCTACAGAATTATTGTAATATTTATATTATTTTTGAGTAAAATTTATTTCTCAATTATTGTCTTCACAAACTGTGTGTGGTATATGATTGTCACAGCTCAGTTTGTAAACAAAGTCACGTTGTTGACCCAAATAATGACCCGTAAGGCGGAGTCATCATGTGTAAAAACTGTATGTATTGTCAATTTGAAAACAACATTGTGTAATGTTCTTTTACATAATACCGTAAAGTTAAACATTATTGATACTGTGTATCTAATTATTGTGATTAAATTTTATCACTATTTAATATGTGTTTATGTAGGATCACTTCTTATAGTAAAACAATGTGCACTTTGTAGAAAGTATAAAGAATGTAATGCTAAAAGTACAGCAAAACTGCCGATAATTATTCACCTGTTGAATAAAGTAAATACTCGTGAACTGGTAACAGAAAGAATAAAATTGATAATTGATACTATAAATAGATGGGGGTTCCCCAAACATAAACTTACCTTTTACATTAACAATTATGGTTGATCAAAAACTTCACATCTGTACAGTTAATGCTAAGGGATTACAGCAATCTGAAAAAAAGAAAAAAGACTAATTGAATGGACAAAACAACAAAAATGTGATGTTCTCCTAATACAAGAAACACACTTTACTGACAACTTAGAAGAATCTTTAAAAAAAGAGTTTGAAGGTGAATTATTCTTCAGTAATGGTCAGAGCAATGCTAGAGGGGTATCTATATGGTTAAAAAGTAGACTTAAATACAAATTTATTGACTTTTATAAAGATAAAGATGGAAGACTTCTTCTCGTAAATATAGAAATTGACGAAAGCATACTTACAATTGCAAATGTTTATGCACCAAATAATACTAAGCTAAGAAACACTTTTTTTAAAACGGTTAAAACTTTTATAGATAAATATAGTCTTGGACAACTAATAATAGGAGGAGACTTTAACGATATTTTATCTGAAAAAGAAACTAAAAATAAAAATAAAAGAATCAAATTTGATAAACCAGTCTGCGGACTTAAAACTTTAATTAAATCTTTAAAATTAACAGATATATGGCGTGAAAAAAAAACAGAGATAAAACTCACTTCACATGGTGTAAAAGAAATAAAACAGCAGCCACTAGAATTGATAACTTCCTTGTTAGTACTGAAATTAAAAAAAATTGCTCCTCTTGTGATATTAGACCAATTGTTATTCAATACACTGACCATAATAGTGTATCTTTAAAATTACAAATATCAAGAAATAATAAAGGACGCGGATACTGGAAATTAAATAGTATCGTTTTAAACGACGAAATCTACCTAAAAATAATATACAATCTAATTAACAACTATAAAATTAAAGCAAATGATTCAATAAATCTAGCTACTTTATGGGACACTTTTAAAATAGAGGTTCGAGATTGTACAATTCAATTCTGTAAATTAAAAGCCCTCAACAAAAAAGATTCAAGCAATGTGTTAGAAAATCAACTTAAGCAACTTAATAATGAAATTCATACAACTAACATCAGAGTTAATGATTATGAAACAAATACCTCACTGATTGAAAAAATAGAGAAAGTAGAACAAGGGTTAGAAATCTATATAATGAAAAAAACTAAAGGCAATCAAATAAGATCAAGGGTGAAATGGATTGAAGAAGGAGAAAAAAATACTTCTTACTTCTTAGGTCTTGAAAAAGCCAGGCAGTGCAAAAAAACCATTACTGGAATGTATGATGTAAACAATAATATAATTACTGATCAAGAAAAAATACTTAACCTTGAAGTTAACTATTATAAAACATTATATTCCTCAACTAAGCCTGATGTGGAAGATACTAAAGAGTACTTTAACAATATTAAAAAATGTCCAAATTTAAGTGATAGTGAAAGTGATTTATGTGAAGGAAAAATAACAGTGCAGGAATGCACAGATGCAATATTCAAAATGAAACTAAATAAAGCCCCAGGTCTAGATTGACTTAATGTTGAATTTTACAGAAAATTTTGGAAAAAAATAAAAGATTTAATTGTATCAGTATTTAATTTTTGCTATAAAAAAAAGGAGAATTATCAACTTCACAAAAAAAATGGAGCAATATCATTAATATATAAAAAAGAAGATCCACTTTCTTTAAATAATTATCGTCCAATAACTCTGTTAAATTATGATGTAAAATTGTTGGCTTATGCACTTGCTCAAAGATTAAAACAAGTATTACCAAAAATAATTCATACTGATCAAAAAGGTTATATAAAAAATAGATACATAGGCTTCAATATAAGGCAAATACAAGATAGTATTGATTACTCAGAGAACTTTAAAGTAGATGGTGCTATACTTTTTGTTGATTTCTTTAAGGCATTTGACTCCCTTGAATGGAACTTTATGTCAGAAACCTTGGTAAAATTTGGCTTTAAAAGTAGTTTTATAAGATGGATTCAAACAATGTACACAGACATATAAGGTTTTATACTCAACAACGGTTGGGTGTCCAGCAGTTTTAACATTTTTTGTGGAATTCGACAAGGATGTCCAATTTCTTCGTTAGCCTTTGAATTAGTAGTTGAAATTATGGTAATTAAACTAAGAGAAGATAACAATCTCAAAGGTTTAGAGGTGAAACTAGATGGTAGAAATTGCTCACTTAAAATATGTCAACTTGCAGATGATACAACACTATTTCTTAAATCACCAAAAGATGTTAGTTTAGCAATGAATATAATTGAAACTTTTGGAAGTTTATCAAGATTACAACTAAAAGAAATAAAACAGAGGGATTTTGGTTGGGAAAACTTAAACATAGCAGAGACAAATTTGAAAACATAAATTGGAAAACAGATAATATTAAAAGTCTTGGCTTTTACTTTGGTTATAACAATCAAGACTGTCAAAAACTAAACACTGATAAACAGCTTAAAAAATGTGAAAAAATTATATCAAACTGGATGAAAAGAAATTAACATTAATAGGTAAAATAATAGTAGTAAAATCACTAATTCTTCCAAATTTAACTTATATCGCATCAAATATGTGCATATCAAAAGAAATAATACAAAAGTTTAAAACTCTAGTATATAATTTCATATTTCATATGGAATGGGAAAAAAGATAAAGTTAAACGTGCAACTCTTTGTAAAAACTATATAGAAGGTGGGTTAAAAATGATCGACATAGACTTATATCTCAAAGCTCTTCAATTACGGTGGATTTTAAAACTTAAACAAAATTCTGGTGATAATTGGTCAATCATACCCCAAGCTTACTTAAACAAATTTGGTAAAAACCTCTTGATATTTCGAATGAATATTAAAAATGTTAATATGTTAAACAAAAAAATATTTAAATCCCTTCCCCAGTTCTATCAGCAATTGATTAAAACTTGGATTAATGTTAAGGGAGGACAGACAAAGATCCCACAATCGTTTCTAGACATACGAAAGCAGATTTTATTGGGCAATCATAACATACAAACAAAAGGAAAACACTTATTATTTACTAAATGGATTGAACATAATATTCTGTATGTAAATGAGATACTTGATGAAAGAGGTCATATATCAGAAAATAAAATATTACTTAAATTAAAAGATAAACGGGATTGGATTAGAGAATTATCGATATAAAGAAAGCTATTCAAAAACATTTGCAGAATATTTTAAAGCAAGAAAGCTCATTTAAAACAAAAGTAAATATAAAGAAAACAAAAAATCTGCAAATACTACTCAATCATAATATCTATCCAGAAATGGGTAATAAAGAAATATATTCAATACTAATTGCCCCTTATAAGCAAGAAAAACCTGTAGGTATTCTGAAGTGGGAAAGAATTTTTGAAGAAAATTTGAATATGAAATTTAAAAGCACTCTTAATTTTTATATTAATTACCTAGAAAACAACAAATTTAAAATATTTAAATGGAAATTACTCAACTTCATTCTTCCATGCAACGACTTATTAGCACAGTGGAAAGTATTAGAAAACAATTCTTGCAATTTTTGCAAAGAAATTGACAATTATAAACATTTTTTTATTACATGTCCTTATAATAATACTTACTGGCAAGAAATATACAAGTTATTACTTTATTACCCTGATAACAGTTATATTCTTCTCCATATATAAGGCACATTTTGTTTCAAACAAAAAAGGAAACAAAGATAGAAATCTTTAAAATCTTCAAAAAGGAAATATATGACATTATAAGATTAAATTCGATAAGAAATATAGAAACCGGGAATATGTTATTAAGGACATCAGGATATTGTAACCTGTAAGTAAAGGTATAGTTTGTTTTTAACAAACAAACATATGCTAACTTCCCTTGGCCTTGTATAAATATTTTACCACGAGGGGCCAAAATAAACCCGCATAGCAAATAACCTTTTGATTTGAATTTAAAATAATTTTATAAACTTACCTAGTTATGTTTTACACTAGCATAGTCGAGCAAATAAGCTTAGACAAAATAAATCCTTCAAAATATAAAAGAATATGAAAGTAACTCCAATACACAGGTAACTTGTGAGAAAGTAAGCATACATAATAATTACAAAACGATACGGTGTAGATCCGTTATTTTTCCCGATTTGTAAGCAGACAATTTTTTTATTAATGACTGAATCAATGTATATTGATGTTTATTTAATTTATGTATTATGTCTAATTGTATAATACTAACATTTATATAATATTTTATTATATATTCTCCCTGGATGTATAATAACTGATATACAGGGATACTTAGCCTAATGCTGTAAGCTAGGGAAATTGTTAAACAGCATTTAGTGCAATAAAGATGATTTAATTGTTTCAAAAAAAAAAACTTTTGATTTTTTACCCTGTATGCTAACATTGCCTATGTGAAATTTTAAAATTGTTTGTATGTACATTGAACGACAAATATATGTGACGTATACAATTTTCTGACGTCAGACATGCAAATCAATGAATGTGTTTGTAGATAGCTGTTTCCGTGTTCTGTTAAATTGTTACTTTTAAAATTGTTACATGATGATGACTGCTGTTCCCAAATTTGACTACTTTATTTATTGTGTCTGTCTAGTTAACGCATCATTGTATATATAACGGAATTTGATGAGACTGTCATCAAAGTGAGAGGGTTAGCGCTATAGAACCAGGTTTAATCCACCATTTCCTACATTTGTAAATTCCTGTACCAAGTCAGGAATATGACAGTTCTTGTCCATTCGTTTTTTTGCGTTTTGTATTTTGATTTTGCCATGTGATTATGGATTGATTTTCTCTAAGTTCAGTATTTTTGTGATTTTGCTTTTCACTCTATTCCCCAATTTCCCATAATTGCCAGTTATTATGGACTGTGTGTGAGTCCTGACATCGAATAATTCTCTCCAAGCAACTGTGCCACATAATATCAATCTAATAATGCTAATAATACATATTTAGACTGGTTGGAATTTTAGTTTGACACTCCGTCATTTTTTGCGACTTAACGAGTGCCGTTTGTATAATGGTTCGATTTATTATTACTATAAATAGCATTAAAGCAATATTTCATTTGAAGACTGTGCTTAACTTTATTTCCAAGAATACCTGACATAGATACAAACATAGCATGCCATACATATCGAAAATTACTTAACAGAAACAAAATCTTGAATTTTACTATAAACAAGTCTGACACGTAAGTACTAATATTGTCGATCGTTTATTTGTTACGATTATCGGACGTTAGTGCGTATTTATACAGCTTGTCCTGCAAAATGTTCATACCAGTTTATTAAATGCAAAAGTGCGATATTATTATAGGATATTGATTTTTTGAATATTTATGATTTGAGCACGAGTGTAGGAAATTGTTAAAGCAGTCCAAAAGAATGAAAGAGGAGTATCTTATCAAATTATGAAAAAAATGTTTGAATATCGGTAAGAACAAATGACAAGTACTTCTACATGAACTTGTCTAAGTCAGAATCAAAGTATCTTCCCGTGTCTTTCCTAACCAACAAGTGACGTTTAACAATATTTTACGCTCATTATGAGTGACTTTTAGCATGATGATTTTTGGCGTATCACAATTGAGTATCACATAATAGTTGCCTTACCAATTTAATTAGGTCAAGGAGGTTGTATGAGAAGGAGCGTGAACACTCTGCTTGGTACAAAATTAGCTTCCCCAGGATATCATTTCGATCAGAGGAAAATGGTCAAATTATAAAGAAACTGACAGGTGTATCACCAACTTGACATGGCGTTTTGATGTACCAGGCTGTTACCGCGAACATTCCGAGTGATTAGGAAAATCGCTAATGTCACGTGATTCTAATCGATGACAAGTTAATTTTAAAAACTACATGAGAAGTTATCGTAACAAATCAATCAGTTTTAATGTGTTTATGTTATGCGAGAACACTTGTCACGAGATTCGATAGTATATCGTCCAACGATGCCCAAAAACGACTAAGATATGACAAACTTATGAGTATATAAAGAAATTGAAGAATCCAATATATATTCATATCAACTTCACTTTGCTTTAAACAAAGATTATCACTTCACCTCTCTGGTTCTGCATATTGGAATTTTTAGGTTATATCATTGAAAATAGAGGAATAGGCAAAGTACCTTCGTTACGGTGACCACTTGTGACCGGAGTGGATATTTGTAATTGAAACGAAGAGAAATATCGAGAACCAGTGAACAGTTTGTTTCTCATTGTGTTGGTCTGTAGACGATTAGATTATTTATTAATATGTTGGCTCATTGTATTACAAATGGCAGGTTATGTCATCGAAAGTCAAGGAATATTTGACAACGGTGACCTGTTGTGATTGGCGCGATTTTTTTTACTGGGACAAAGAGTAGAATTTATCCAAAAAAAGATTCAGTCTTTCTCAGAGAAGAATGATTTAAACACCAGGACACGCGCAATTAAACTATTAATTATAAGTTCATTCATTTTTTTCAATATTTTACATTTTGGTTTCTATGATATTCGAGCTCCGTGCCAACGCTACGAATTCACTAATAAATGAATTGTCGATATCTGAAAAAAGTCAAATGAGAACATCGATCGGTGTACATGTTTTAAAAATCCGTGTTCTGCCCAAGTCTCCACTTTAAGTAAGTTAGTCTATCTATATTTGTAGATTTTCGAGAATTGAGACTCGATTGCAGGCATACTTTGTAAAATCTCAGATTTTGGTTAGTTACAAAATTTCGTGTGCTTCCGTTTTTACTCGGATGTGCATTTAGAAAAAAATCCTTACCAAACCTATATGTTTAGGCTATATAATTTTTAAATGTCGAGATTTTAGCAACGATCTCAGGCTTATATTGTAAAATCTCAGAAAGTTTATAATACTTCGGGTGTTTCCATTCTTTCTTCGATGTGTAATTAGGACAGAGCCTAATCGATCTCAACTAATTAACACTTGCCAAAAAGGCGGTAACATTGTATGTGTAAGTATCGTCGTTTGTCCTTTCTCCTTCTAATATAGCCTCCTGATAAGGTTTTAGAACTATCATACAAGTTAGAGGACAACATAGGTATAGTCAATAAATTATATAAACAACATAAACAGACATGTACAATGATGTAAGGAGGTGTTAAACACAACATTATAATACCAAAAATATGCTATAAGGGACATAGACATAGTATAAGGTAAATTGTACAAACAACATCAATTTAGTATAAGGTGAATGGAGCAAACAATATGAACATAGTATACGGGTAAACGGAACAAACAATATACACATAGTATTAGGTAACTACAATGTAGATAAAAGCAACATAATTAGTATAAGGTAAAATAAACAATCAACTTAAACAAGGTTAATGGTACAAATAACATAAACATAGTATTAGGTTAATGTTACAAACAACATCAACCTAGTATTAGGTAAAATGTACAAACAACATACACATAGTATAGGGAAATGGTACAAACAACATACACATAGTATAGGGAAATGGTACAAACAACATACACATAGTATAGGGAAATGGTACAAACAACATACACATAGTATAGGGAAATGGTACAAACAACATCAATTTAGTATAAGGTAAATGGAGCAAACAATATAAACATAGTATACGGGTAAATGGAACAAAATCATAAACATAGTATTTGGTAAATGGAACAAACAACAAAAACATAGTATTATGTACAACACATACATAGTATAAGGTAAGATGTACAGACATCATACACATAGTATTAGGTAAATGGAACAAACAACATACACATAGTAAAAGGTAAAATGTACAAACATCACACGCATGGTATACGGGTAAATTGAACAAGCAACATACACATAGTATTAAGTAAATGGTACAAACAGCATAAACATAATATTTAGTAAATGGTAGAAACAACATAAACATAGTATTTGGTAAATGGTAGAAACAACATAAACATAGTATTTGGTAAATGGAACAAACATTATACACATAGTATACGGGTTAATGGTACAAACAACATAAAACTACTATGAAGTAAAGGGTACAAACAAAATACACAAAGTATTAGGTAAATGGTACAAACAATATAAATATAGTATTAGGTACATGGAACAAACAACATATACATAGTATTTGGTACATGGCACAAACACCATGACATTAGTATGAGGTAAATGATACAAACAACATACACATAGTATTAGGTACATGGTACAAACAACTTACACATAGTATTAGGTAAATGGTACAAACAACATACACATAGTATTAGGTAAATGGTACGAACAACATACACATAGTATTAGGTACATGGTACAAACAACATGCACATATTAGTAGGTACACGGTACAAACAACATACATATAGTATTAAGTACATGGTACAAACAATATACACATAGTATTAGATACATGGTACAAACAACATAAAATTAGTATGATGTAAATGGTACAAACAACATATACATAGCACCATAACACTAGTATGAGGTGAAAATGGTACAAACAACTTACACATAGTATTAGTTAAATGGTACAAACAACATACACATAGTATTAGGTACATGGTACAAACAACATGCACATATTAGTAGGTACATGGTAGAAACAACATACACCTAGTATTAGATGCATGGTACGAACAACATAAAATTAGAATGAGTAAATGGTTCAAACAACTTACACATATTATACGGGTTAATGGTAAAAACAACTTATAACAGTAAGTAGATTGTATAAACACCATAAACATAATACGTAGATGGTATGATCAACATAATTATAGTAAGAAGGTGTGAGGACAAGATAAACATAGGAAATATATGCAAGGACAATATACGTGTAGTAAATAAATCTGAGGACATCATACGTATGGTAAATATATGTAAGGGAACATAAACACAGTATTAGCGAATCCAGTAGATGTAAAAGGTCAAACTTTACACAGTAAATAGATGTATAAACAGCATCAACAAAATTAATTATAGGATTTGAGGACAACATAAGCATTATATGTGAATGTGGGGAAAACTTCAACACATTGATTTAAGTACGATCTCGAAATTTCTTATAGAAAAAATCACTTCTACGATGTACTGAATAATGTGGCTAAGTTGAATTGTCCTTTTATCAATCATAATGTGAAACAACACATTCAATGATTATAAAGCATTGATTCGATGTTAGGATAGGATCACATAAATATAATAAGCTGGCGTGAGGAAAACACACCCATTACAAGTAGAGGTTAAGGCAGCTTTAACATTGTCACCGATTTAAGAATACCAACAACACTGTGAATAAATAGATGTAAGGAAGACATAAACAATTATGGTGATGAAAGGGCAACAAAGACATTGTAAGTAGATGATAGGACGACTTTATTATAGTAATTTAACATTGGGACAACACACACATTGTAAGTTAATGTGTTGACAACAAGCACATAGAACGAAGATTTGAGGAAAACATAAACTTATATAATTTAGTAAAGAGTGTTTCGCAATCACAAACATACACAATAGTTACTAAAACAACAACACTGTAGTATATTGATTGATTTAAAAACAGCATGAACAAAGAAAGTTAATGTGAGGACGAAGCAGGCGTAGTAAGTAGATTAAATAACAACATAAGCATTGTATATCGATTTAAGGACAACATAAGCGTAGTAAATATAGTTAATGACAACATACATGTAAGCATAGTAAGTAGATTTTAGGATAACGTAAGCATAGTAAGTAGATTTAAGGATAACGTAAGCATAGTAAGTAGATTTAAAGATAACGTAAGCATAGTAAGTAGATTTAAGGATACCGTAAGCATAGTAGGTAGATTTAAGGATAACGTAGGCATAGTAAGTACATTTAGGCACAACCTAAGCATAGTAAGTAGATGTAGGGACAACATAAGCATAATAAGTTGATGTAAGGACAGCATACGCATTACTAGTACATTTAAGGACAAGTTAAGCATATCAGGTAGATTTAAGGACACATACGTATAGTTAGTAGATTTATTGACACCATATACATAGTAAGTATATGTAAGGACAAAATAAACATAACAAGAAGGACAACAATGGTATACTAAGTAGATTTTAAGACAACACGTGAAACATATCCTAATAAAAAGAAATAACATAGCATCAATAAGTAGCCTGGAAAACGCTAATATATTTACGGGATGTTTGGACAATATGCACATAGTCAGTAGATGTGAATACAACATTGACAAAATTAACATAGTTAGTTGATATGAGAACATTATTTACAGTAAGTATATATATTTCTAATATAAACCTAGTAAGAAGATGAGAAAACAATCATTATCAATGTTAGTAAATGAATTGACGACGAAACATTAAAATTAGATGTTTGGACAACACTAACGTAGTAAGTAGATGCTAAGACAACGTAAACATAGTCCGTAGATATTCGAACAACTGACATGTACTATTTAGATGTTAGGACAACGTCAGCAACTCCTGGTGGAGTTTAATTCGCCGAGTGTATCACCAACCCAGCACTTGTTTGTTGACATGAGTAATCTTGATATGGAGATACTTATGAATTATCTGTTTACAAAACTTTTTAATTTTTGAAAATTAACCAAATTGAGTACAACTACTTCTGATGGGATATTATACAATACTATATACATAGAAATTACTGCTATGTTTGATATATTAGGACAACATAAAGACAGTAAATATAACAGGTAGAAGTATATTTAGGATATTATATTCGGTTTTTTTATTTACAGAACTATGGTTCATTAATCAGACCGATCTTAAAACAATAGTAGGACAAGAAGGTGAAACATTAGACATCATTTGTTCCTCTGACCATGACCAGTACATAACTGAGTTAACGTTAGAATCAAATGGAACAGTTAAAGCCATTGGAGATAATCAAACTGTGAGATTTTTGTTTATACCAGACAGAACAGACCATCTAGAAAAATATAAATGTGTGGACAGTAACCACTCGTCGATCATGGTTGAAGTGGAATTATTTATAAAATGTAAATATGTAGGAACATGAATAGATAATAACACTTAGTGATCTGACAACAATGTTAAGGAATATTGTTAGTGATAAATTGATCACCAGTAATTATCTATTCGAAAAAAAAAACCAACTGAGCATAAATGATAGAATGGACGTGTCGTCATGGTATTAGACTTAACATTTTTATATCACCTCTTTTTTTATAATAAAAGATTAATTTATTTCTAAAATGTAAAATGAGGTATATTCAACTATACGTCAATTACGTGTCATTTATATTTTGTTCACTCAACATTGTACGGATCTACTGAAAAATGTCAAATTTCAATATTAACAATTTACAAAAATAACAATACTGATTGTTCTACTCTTTCCTTTATCCATCTTATACTCAATCATGTCGATCAAAGAATAGTTGGTATACGTCGTTTCTTAAATAAAGTTTTTTTTTTCCTCAATTGAAATCAGATAAACAAATACTTTACTCTTTGTTTCATAGTGTGGTGTATCGAAATCTCAATCAGGCTTACACTATCAGGAATTCATTAGCAGTTGCTTTCTCTGTATACATATAAAGCTGGTCTGAAATAATATGAGGTAGAACAACTAAAATTGATTCTGCAAAAGTATGTACACTCTCATTGGTTAACCGATACGATATAACATTATTGGTAAACTTGAATATCAGATGACCTTCTCGAAAATTATATATTAAAAACAGCAAAACATTTCAATAGAGAATTTCGTCACACACACATTTGATCGGTCGATCTTTTCTCAATGATAACCGCAATAGTTTCATTGTCAGTATCAGACGTTTCAGCTGTTACATGAAATGGCAGTCATATTGTATACGTTTTTTATCACGTTAACAAATTGTTCTCGTCTCTGTTTTATATGAGTCCTATTTATGATTAATATATAACGCAAGACCATTGTATGTGCTTAAAAAATATGATAATGCATACATTTATACCCATAACAAAATTCCTACTGTTTTGCCACTTCGGTAAAGGCAATACATGTCTTTTATATATTAGAAGAAAACCTTATGAAACCTTATATCTTTATCACTTGAATGCCTAATGGATGTTTTGAATGTAATTTGGTAAGCAAAGAAACTAAATTTTTAACATTTCAATTGTTTGTGCTGACAAATCAGCTAATGCAAATCAAAACAATACTTCCTTTTCAAACCGTAATTCTCTATCACTTATAAACTTAGTCTGTATTGGATGTTTTGTATGAAATTTGGTAAGAGACGCAACTAACTGTCCAGTATTTTTAATTTTGAATTACAGATGCTCCAGCAGTTACAATTCGATATACGAATGGATCAATTGAATGTGATTGCGATGGAGTTCCACCAATTTATAGTGTGTATCGGTTGGATCGAATATCAAAATATGGGGAACATATTCATACAATAAATTTGGATGATGAAACATTCATTTTCAAAACAAATCAGTTTCCGTACCAAAGAAATGGAAGATACATGTGCGTTGTTAGTAATGGTATACCAGATATTAATGGAAAAGAACTACAGAATAGTTCCATACATGTAACGTATGAAGGTAAAATTGATAAATTTAAAATTTAAATATATATTTTCTTCACATATATTGCCTAAGGCGTATCCATAATATTTACCATTGCATTTTAAAGATGTTAATTAACATTTAAACATCACTTAATAAAAAGTCCACAAATATACTTATCCTGAATTCAGCCTACAATGTATCTTATAATTGATGTTTGAGAATTTGTTTTGTTATATAATCGCGGTGCAGGTTTAAATAAAATGATGTTGAAAAAGATTCCTTAATTTCGAACATTAAAGAAATGGTAAAT
>CM034354.1:66663659-66704552 GCA_019925275.1 Mytilus edulis | reverse complement strand
CGAATTCGAATGCATTTGTTTATTGTTATTTTAGGTGCAGATAGTTGAAAATGTTCCTTCATCCAAGCATATCTTGGATGTGAAGGATGAATGTCATTCTTAGATTATGAGCCTGAGGCTCGAAAGTAATGAATTAGCTTAACTTCTCTATGAGGGGTGAAGCTTACATGTAATATCTCTGTTTAATGAAACAAACTATAACCACCAGACCATAGCTGGGCAGTGATCTTGACCCTAGTATATAAGCACCTGTTCCATAATTTAAAGCAAGTTTGTGTCGACCAAATATAAAACCCATTGGAAAAAGGGTGGGTCTAACTGATAATCCCTAGGGTGGGAATTAATCACCTTCGAACCTCAGGCTCATATTCTAAGAATGACCTTCATCCTTCACATCCAAGATATGCTTGGATGAAGGAACATTCTTATTCATATTTCGCCTTCGGTCTCAAGTAATGAATTAGCTTATTTAAAGTGTAGACACAAACTAAAAACAATTTTTATAAATGCCAACATTTAATAAAGCATAGAAATCACAAGATCATCCAGTAACTATAACTGAAGAAAAGTGTTTTAGTACTGATATTTTTCACTTTCCCTTTTATAGAACTTATAAAAAGTTTTACCATATGTCCAGACTAAGTTGTTGCCATAATGTCTTTAATAGAACATCCTGAAGCTAAATGCACTTATGAATAGGTTCCTCCAAATGAGTAAACCTTAAAACCTCGGCTAAAATTAGAACTCTCTCTAACTATCTAAACTTTACGAAAAGACTTAGATGAATTCTCTCACATATTTTGTACACAAAACATGATAAATCATTGTCTTAACAACACAAAGTTTTGGTTTATCAAAACCCTTGATCACCTCATTAGGTAGACTAACTAACAGATCTAGTATTTTTCAAAAACTCATGTATATGAAAAAATAAAGTGCCATGTCTCTGAATGAAAAACATAGAATGTAAATCTACAGCTGATAAAGATTGTACTTTGGCAGTTGTAGTCAAGGCAAATAAAGACACAAGTATAAAAGACAGTCTTCAATGTAAAATCCTCTAATGAATATAAAGAACTTAAAAAGATAGCACTAAATTCATCTCCACAGTGAAAGAGTATCTAACTCTACAATTGCAGATTCTGGCTTAAGCAACCTTTCACATATGCATGTAGTAAACAAACAAATTTAGTAACATCTACTTCTTAAAGGATCAAGTCTGTTTCAACATAAAACAAGTAAAATTCACATTAAACATGCTGAATATGAAAAGCTTGTGTTTTACAAAAAATTTCAATAATCAATAACATCCTTTTTAGATGGTGATAAGGAATTGGTTCTCTTTGAACACACCAAATAATGAAATTTCTCAAAAAATATTGATAATGCTTGATCATAAATGCATGATCTACAAGATGAAGTGTAAATATATTTTACAAATGATTCTAAAATCTCCTGTTTATATTAAAGTGATTTCTGAATATAATACACACGTTTTTACCCTACCGCACACTCAACCCTTCAGGTGTTGGTTCACTTATATTTTTTACAATACAAAGTTAAATCAAATCTCTTCCTGACGGAAAGGCATTCTTCAGTATGTAACATTGTTACTAACTTTTATGTTTAGCAGAACTTTTAACTGTCAAATAAATTAAAATTGGTCTTAGCAAAGAAAACCAACTCTGAGCAGACCAAAAGGAATAATCAAAAGAGCCTTCTGAACTTTATCACTAATAATTTTCTTTATAATTATCCCCAACAATGAAAAAGATGGGAAAATATAAGGTCTTAAATCTGACCATGAAAAGTACAAACATCTCTGAAAGGAGCTTGTTGGTCAAAAGACAATGAATCAATTATCTACAGATTTGAAAATGAAAACGCTATAACAACAAAACAAATATATCTTCTTTCAATTGCCATCCTGTTGAATCTGTAATTTTTTTAGACATATGATAAGCATCAAAATTTTCTTACCAGGAATATAAAGAGCTGTGATAAAAATGTTCTTTCTTGAACACCAAACCCAAATAATGAAATATTTGTAGTAAGCATGTTAAGTGACAAAGAGGTTATACCTCCTATTGCATAATAAATGCTACTAAAATTGTATTTTCTGATTGTATAACTCTCTGTGACTAAAAATTTCTCTCCAAAAGAAAAATATAGCCAACAATTCTAAGAAATCTATATGAAATAAGCGCATGTTCTTAAAGAAGCTCCATCTACCAACATAAAAATTTTCTTCAAATTTTGATCCCAAATCCTTCTAATGAGGCATCTGGTCCAATCCAAAAACTTATTTGGATGGGTCTAAAAATCAATTCTTAATTTCTGATTTAAATTGTTAAAAATTTCACCTATATATTGATGATAATAAACACTGTAACAACTATACAGTGTTTCAACATTATTTCTCGCCATGTTTCTGCAACATTCCCACAGATACTGCATTAAAAGCATGTGCCACAAGACCAATATATGATGCAAATCATACACAATTCTATTTAAGAAGAATTTCCCAAGGGAGATAATTTTACCATTTCTCATCTGTCAGAAAAAACTTAAATATCTCAGTATCAATAATGAGACAAAGGAAAACAATGTGCTTCCAAGGAATGAGTACCAACTTCTCAAAATTTATTCCGAACCACAGCTTATCAATCATTTGCACCACTTCTTCTGAATTCACAATACAACCATCTAAATTCTGATCCATAATAAAAGAATCATCAATGTATAAACTATAGCATGTATATACTTCAAGTGACATTATTTCATAAAAATACATAGACAGGTTTTAAAACCTTAGTAAAAACTCTTGATGCAGAAGCCAATCCAAAACAAAGAACATAAATATCATATCAATGTCCTTTCCACATGAATCAGGAAATTGTGATATAATCATAAATGATACTCAAATATGCATCTGTGACATCTATAGATGTTAGCTCTCTCTCTCTATATATATATAGATAATCATCCCTAATAATTACATCTAAACAAAAGATAAATGGTCCTGCTCCAAATGCTGATTAGCCACAAGCTAAGTTTGTTTGAATTTTTCAAATAGGTAACAGGCCTTGAAGACCCATCTTTCTTAGGAACTAAGAAAATATAGGAAATAAACTGATTTTCCAATGATCGATGAACCTCTTAAATAGCTCCCTTAGCTATCAATTTTTGGACTTCTGAAATTATTTCATCCTTATGAAAGGTGAAATGTATTTTATTCAAATATGTGGTACATCATTAAAAATAATTTTATAACCATTTCTTATTAAATCTTATATCAATAGATCATTAGTAACATTTTCCAAATCATACTATTTAAGTTATCTACTGTATATAGCAACTGGTTGAGAAATGTGACCTCTTTGAGATTCTCTGTTCCCTTTTGGGAAACCTCTCCCTCTCAATGAAGGGGATTGCCTACTTGTATACGCCCTGTTGACCAACAGAGCCTCCGCAGTTAAAAGACTGATATTGTCTTTCCCATAACAGCTGGGAGTGAAATAATTGCTAGACCTGGAACCTTTTCCAAGGAATTTAGAATTTGCTTTAGAATCTTTGTATAATCACCAAGTTTGCTTCATGCAATCATAACTAAAAACAGAATAAATCAACTATCACATCAGAATTACAAATAAGTTTTATCATCTAGATATTTCTGAGCATCTCCTATGCGTTTAAATAGAAACCCATGGTCAAACAAACAAATAGAATTTTACAAAAAAATCCTCAACAATAGGGGTCATGATCAACCCCTTAATAAAGTAACTCTGGGTTTCCTGCATCTTTGAAACCACATAGTGGGCCTGTCTAACAGTACCATTTCAATCTTGTTATTTATCCTAGACACACTAGGATTCTCACAGTTCTCAGGGTGATAGTATTACTCCTCTATGAACTTGACATTTTCCTGATTTGATATTTACTGACATGGTAGCATTATTAACAGTCACAGAAAGTCCAGAAGAAAAATTGGACACAGTTTTCTGCCTTTTTAAACAATTTTGGGATTTTCCAAGCAAAATCATGATTAAACTGTTCAACAAACAGGATGAGATAATGGACCATTAATCTCACTAAGAGAAGCCTTAAAGGCTTCTGAAAACCTTAATGCAGGATCAAAAGACGTATCAAAATTCAGTTCCGGCTGGACTATCATCAGCCATGGCACAAACTCCAAAAGGAGGTACATGAACAGTATCATTACAGTAGTTCAGATCAAAATTAGAACTAAATCTTCATTAAAGTAAGCCTCTAATGGCAAAATGCGAATAAAGCAGCAGGTTTCTCTACAAACTCTGCTTGAGTTGAAGGCAGAGAAACTGTCTCAAACCTCATGATTCATACATGTTCTTTACTACATTAATAATAATGAGTCAATGCATCAATATGTATACATGCCTATCTTAAATCTCAACATCACTATCTTGAGAAAAATTCACAAATCAAGGAGATTTTGAAGCTATACAAGTAGCACTAGATTTTAAAAACTTACTTTTGACTCGTTCTGTTGCTTTGTCAATTATTTCCAATTGCAATGCCATTATGATCTTTTATAAAACTACTAGGTTTTATAACTGTTTAAGAAGAGGATTCATTCAAAGTACCTTTTGTTTTCCTATTAAATTTTTAATTTCTAAAACAACTCAGAGGTGATGAAAATCATAGCCATCACCCTTGTAAGTGTAAACATAATTCTTAACATCTTGCAAAAGCAATACATTTGCATAATCAAATTCAGCCATTGTAATAAAATAATGTGTACCTGTGCAGGTAAAACACGTGTAAATTCTGAAGAGTACTCACGACCTTCAGGTGAATAGAAATACTTTTAAATATCTAACTGTTTAACAAACAGGAGAATGAATTAAGTAACAAATGTGTTGTACATCGTACTAAGGCAAAAACTTAATGAATATATAAAATTGTCATACATCGTAGACAATAAAAATTTTAATTAATTTCCATCGACACTTGTCATACATCGTAGACAAAAAAAATTTAAATTCATTTCCATCAACACTTGTCATACATCGTAGACAATTGCGGAATTATTATTTTGAATTAACAAAATAACATTAGAACTTGTCGTACATCGTAGACAAGTTAAATGTAACTTTAGTAACTTTCCCCTAAATCTTAGATAAAAATAAAATAACTAAAAAGAATTCAAGTGAAGTGTTCACTTCACATCCTCTAGAAAAATAATGACAAGTTATTATGGAACAGGTGCTTATATACTAGGGTCAAGGTCACTGGCCAGCTATGGTCTGGTGGTTATAGTTTGTTTCTTTAAACAGAGATATTACATGTAAGCTTCACCCCTCATAGAGAAGTTAAGCTAATTCATTACTTGAGACCGAAGGCGAAATATGAATAAGAATGTATATACATGTACATGCAGTCGAAATTCTGAATACTTTTGGTTTGTCCAATAATCTCTTATACATGTATAGTAAGATGCATTATTATTTGCTTTGAACCTGAGTAATTTTGTAGTTTAATTTAACATTTTTTACAAAGTTGTATTTTTCAAAATAAAACATTATTTTTGTGTTGTGAATTTTACAGATGACGACGAGTATATTCAAATTCCTTGAAAATAACGTACAAAATTACACATATCACCTTGCTTTACATACATGAACAAGAAGATGGGTGTCACATGTACGACAGGATGTACTTATTTTCTAAGTACTCAATGTCGTGTTGGTCTCTTGCTGTCGTGATTTTAGCATATTTGTTTGTCATTATGTTTGTTTTCCAGATATTCTTCTTTGTCATTGTCACGGTATTTTCTTGTATTGCCTTTACATATCCCTTTTTTTTTTTGAAGAACTTTTTTCTCCCCACATGAATATTTTGATAATGAAAAGATATAAAGATAAATATATTTAAAAACGAAACGAAATTATGTTTATATTGGAAAAAACGTTTTGTTGAAAAATGTGCAGTATATAAAAGAAATCTGAACTGCAATTGACCATTTATTTCGTAAGATTCCTTGTGAAAAAATTTAGGTTACTATATGTTTAAATTGTGAATATGGTTATCAGTTAAAGATAATAATTTGAATATATCATAACTTATTTCAATATCCAAGCATCGATAGAAAACAATATTCACACTGCCTAAACTCAAACTTGTGAATAACGTCGTCTTTCAGTTGAAGTATAGCTTTACTTTAATTTTATAATGTTTTTTCCTTTGTAGTGTATACACGTATGACACAAACAAAATATACTAACGACGTGTGCGTACATGCATACAAAATGTACTTCCGTCACGCTTTTAACCCCTAATGAATTTAAAAAATTAAGCATTCAACTCTTACATAAATATCACATATCTTTATAAAGATGTTTCTTATTTATGTTTAAGGTAATTTTTTGTTTGAAAGACACTTGCCTCTTTATCAGAAAGTATTTCGACATAATATAAAGATAGTGGACTCTTGTGTGAAAATGTACAACTATCGTCTTACTTTTTTGTTTTAATATATGATTTTGTATGTTTTAATAGACACAAGCAATACTCAATAAAATAGAACCTATAAAATACATTAATTTTTATTTGTTTTAAAACTAACTAAATGAAATTTAGAATCTAAACCGCAGTTTCCGTTTCCTTCACGTATTTATCCCAAACTATTCAACAGAGGAAATTTACAATCGATATGTTTATTGTTTGCTATTTAAAATATAATTATGTCCGCAATAACGATTGAATATTATGTTATTGAAACAATTGTGAATGGGACATTGTGTTTGAACAATTTTGAATGAGAGTTTGATCAATTGTTTGTTTTCGGAATGATAATTCATGCGTTGATTCAACATTTGTAGGGGTTAAAACATTGACATTTCTCTTTTATTATCTGATATGTTGAAAATTGTTTAGTGTTTTGCCTTCCAACTAAATACACCCTTTTAAAGAATGCCCACAATTACTCAATACATATCCAACATACTGACACATTATATTTAGTTGAAAAGGGATTGACATTATACCATAAAACAGAAAGCGTTGCAACCTCCAAGAGAGTTGTGTCAATAGAAGTTAACGTGTAGATATACTAGTTTAAAAAGAGTCATTCTATTTAACGTTCCTATTCCGAATACAGTGGCCTCGTTTTTACGCGAACTCAGCCTTGACGTTTAATATATCATGGAAATACAAATTATTACGAAATTGTCAGAAAATAAATCAGAGGAGATATTTTTGTCCTGATAGACGAATTAAGTTGAAGGCCGTACGATGACCTATTGTACTTAATTCTATGTCATTAGGTATTTAGTTGAAAGTTATTGCATTTTCAATAATACCTTTTAGCTATCTGTTTATTTATTGCATGTGCATAACAATAATTTAACCAATATAGCTATATGAACTTGTATATTTACCTGTTAAAACTGCTTATAATGAGATGGTTTTATATTTTCTGACTGAGGAAATATATTTCAATACTGTAAATAAAAGCATCTGTGGTATACCTAGTTTCAAAAGTCATGAATCAATTAAGAGAATTACATCAGGGTCACTAAATGAAACCAAGGAAAACACTGCAGTGCAAAACAGACAAACACCAATGCACCAAACATAGAAACGAAATATTTGATAACAAATGCCATATTTATGATTTGGTACAGGAAATTCCAAAAAAAAATTATGAGTCGAACCTGTTTTTGTTGTTAGCCAAATATAGCGCCTAATGGTAACGGTAAAAATACCGCTAACATGATATTATATTATAAAAACATAATTTGAAACTAAGGTCTATACATTGACAATTCAACAAAACAACTGATTTATAACTTGTTATCTGTATTAGTTTTTGATATCCTGCATCGTTTCTTCTACGGTAGGGTATTGACTGGATTTTGAAATTTCCAAGGTTAATGTTCACTAAATATAAGTTGCTTTATAAAGATAGTGCCAGAGTTTTGGTTATGTACGAAATAAAGTGTTTCATCACAAAGTAAGACTTGTTATTTCTTTAAACAGTATATGTGTGCCTATGTTAGTCATCCTAAGCCAAGTGCATGTATCAAGCTTCACAAATCAGGTCTACCAACGACATACAAAGATAATCTTACAGTGATTTAACTATTGGTTTATGTCTCTTTTTGGTTATATAGTGTTCAACTATTTCATTTCTCATACAAACTTGGCTTTTAAGTACTCGGTTTTGAGAGTTTCCGTTGAAGGCATCTCTAGAAAAGCGCATCGAAACATGAAATTTAAAATTTGGTGTATACCTTACAAACAATTAAAACTCTTGTTTTAGTTTAAAACTATTTGAAGAAAGAAAAAAGTCAAAATATCAGAATGTCGATAAAAAACATGCAGAAAGGCGCCTTTGTAAGTTTTTCACTCCTTAAATACTAAGTACATGTACAACAAAATGTACGTTTCGAAATTTTCAGCTTAGTATTATTCCATTTTGAAGACTACCCCTTAACACAGTCTTGTTATTCCTTCTATAATACATGAATGAATAAACTTGATCTAAAAGTTCGCTACGTTGTCTCTACATCTTAATTGAATAAAGAACCGAAAAACATATAGTGGACTGACAAATCAAGAAAAAAGGTGCTTGTTTTATGAATTTAATGGACTGGTTTAACTGCAGGCTGAATATTATTTTTATTTTCAAGCTAAAAGAGGCCGTGCATTAAACAACAGGAGCTTAAAATTATATACGAAATTTGAAGTAGTACAAACTTTCCCATATACATGTAACTGCACAAAAGGAACCCTTTATAATGCTGTAAACACAAGAAATTACCTAATTAGTTTCAATAATGAAGATTTGCTTGTTTTTCATTTCAAAATTTACTATCTAAAAGATCTATGCAGGGACGCTTTATAATTAACATACAAACATCATGGCAGGTAGAGCAATCGACAAGATGAAAACAGTATTGACCGTATAATCTTCTTGCTAACGGGAACATTGAGTTTCCTTTTACGGAAAACTTAGATACGTCTGACATATTTTGGAGATTGTGTCGACTTATTTCATGACAAACCGTAAATTCAATTCCATTTTTTGCAGAAAATACAGATAGAAATGTTCCAGGTTTTGTCTGTATTTACAAAAGGCTATCGTAATTACAATTTGAAGATACTTTTCTAACCTATGTGGTTATAGACGCAAAACCCAGTAACATGGCAATATGTATTGTATATACCACTATGATATTTTTAGCAAATTTCCGTGCAAATGATGGACAAGCAATTATATAGTGTTGCGCTACAGACGTTGTTAACTCCCACATTTTAAGAATATGAAGATTACATGGGTGTTCATCTTTTATATATCATAAGTTGGTCAATTGCCTTTTTTTTAGCTATATGACAATGTATGACTTATTTGTTGACTCTAAAATGTAAAGTTTGAATGTCGTGTTCCATAATTAAAACTACCAATGAGGCCCTCAGGGTTCCTTTATTTGAAATATTTTCCAATTGATGCATATAAACAATTTAAAAAGTTTTAAACCAAACATATGCATGGGGGTGTTCCTTAACTTGTCATGATTAATTATTTTGTCTAATCTAATGGAAAGCATTGATTTTTTTTTAAACCGGAGGGAAAATATAATACAAGCCCGAACGAAATACATATAAACAAGTCTAAATTGAAAACAACGTTCAAACCTATGATTGCGTTGGATAAAAATCGCAATTTTTAAACATTTGCATGTTAATTAAATTTCGTTGTAGAGGGGTCTAAAACAGCACAAACAAGATTTTCCATAAGACCAAAAAGTGAAAAAGTATATTTAAACAAAATTTGACTAACAGTTCGAACAACTGATGTTCTTAAACCCTGCCGACTGCCATTGACGATTGCCAAATAAATTGATCACAAGTTAAAATTGGTCTTTGTTTTAATTTAATACCAAACAGAAAACAATAAAATTGCAGCAAAGATGGTAAACCCGAAACATGAGGTGCTAACATTTTTTTTTACACCATATCCAGATTTTGACAATTACTGTCTCTTCATTGATGTTAGGGATATATATAGAGAGATAGAAAATGTTTCCAGAAGAATCTTTAGATTTATTAACCATTTTTTTTGTTAATAAAATTTTTATAATTGAATTAATCTATGTTTTTGTCAAGTATTTATTGATATGTCCTATAATATGTTGTATATAAAAAAAAAAAAAAAACATGTAGAAAATCCGAAAAAAATATAACGGGAATATGAAACTATTTTTATATAGGATGTTGTTGGAATTAAAAGCAAGGAAACGTGACCCAGTACATATAAAATAGATATTCAGAATGGTAATACTAATTGTTTTGTAGATTTTCATCATTACACGTTCACAAACTTCCTAATTCAAATGTAAGTATTGCTTCTTTAGTGTTAACTTAATTGCACATACCCATGTCCTTTGAACATCTATGGTTAAAAATGAAGATATACCTTTATTGTTAAAAATTGTGTAATGTACGGGCATGCTTTATGATTCATTGATTCGTAGTCTTTAATATCTACGTCATTTGGTAAACCTACAATTTCACCGTATATTTTATGCTTGTAAGACTCAGATCGAAGTCCAGTCTCTTATCGACGCATGTACCTAAACTCGACTTCCTGACGTCATAATACAATTTATATTAAAATCAACGGTCGATTATATGTTTCTCCTACCGCTCTAGCAAGGAAGTCCTGATTACGGACTTGCCAAAAACCAAAATGTCGTTGAAAATATTAAATCATCAATCTTGCAAAGTCCGATCGTTATATCTTGCATTATTTTGTTGATAAATTTTTAATATAAATATTGTATTTCGTTTCAGATGTTTGTGAAAATATGTCTTATTTGGTTATTTCTACAAGGTAAGACCAAGGTATTAACACATGTATACATATATTATGACCGGTGATACCTAGGTCACATTCAAAACGCATACATGGAGAGAAATTGACAACAACCATGGCAATGCAATTGAAGACGATGAATAGACGTACGAGTTCAAACAGATTACATAGAATATAGTTCCTATAAAAAATTGGGACCTTAAGTCCTCCAAAGAGATAAACTGATGCTTCTTCAGTATATATGTGTTTTCACAAAGGAAACGTTATTAAGAAATCATTTATTTGGGAGCCGTACTATTAAAAGGTGTTCCAATGATGTACATTCGTGTCATTATTTAAATTTATTAGGCAACTTCAGCAATATTATTTGATGGATCACATATCTAAAGTGTACTGCTTTACAACAAGTTCAAACATGTAATGCATATTCAGGCGGGAAAAAAACCGTGTTAAAGCACTATGATGACTTTAATTTGATCTAGACCGACATCTATTTGAATTTAATTTCTTATGTCCACACATAAACAAATATAGTCTACAGAAGGTCATGTCGTTTTCTTCTAATTAACTTTTCCCTGTCTGACCTTACTTATTATATATAATTTAAAATGATTATCAGAAAGGTATGTTCATATATATTTTAGCTCTGAATAACACGTCAGAACAGCCATACGTCAACATGAAAACCATTGTAGAAAACGGGAAGTAAATATTGAAATTACCCGTTAACAACAATAATGAATAGGGAAATTTCTTGGGAAAAAAAATAATCACAGTTTTGGATACTTTGATAGAGTTAACACAACTAAATATGACATAGTAGTACATCCCAGTGTTTTAGAACTTCAGATAGTAAATGTAACAGCAAGTAACAAAGGATTTTACTGGTTTAGTTCTCGTCATCTGTCGGTACATCAAAAATTTCTCGAACTACAAATATCAAGTATGTTTATCGTTTTGTGCATGGTTGTTATCTAATAGATTTAAAATATGTCAGATCAATGGCAAATAATACATACGAAACAAACAAAGAATGACAAATCGAATTTATAATCTAAGCAGAGTTATAGACAACTATGACCTGTGTTATTGTCAGATCTTAATTAGGGTTTGGTGGATACATTTACATCTATATATGGGCTATTTTTCTACCCCAAAAGAATAAAAGATATGCTGCTACTTGTTTTTTTTTTTCACATGCAAATGTGAGCAACATGTCTCTTATGTTTATGATTTTGGTTATATTTCATTATGACAAAACATTTAATAATTGACCATTTGAGTTCCGATAAACCGAGAAGATCTGCTAAAATAAAGAATAAACAAATTATTTTCTTATAATCCACAATCATTTGTACATTTCTAAAATGGTCTGGTGTACAGTATGTTTTCTTTCCATTTGTTTCAGACATCATTAAACATTCAGAAATATTAAATACCTATATGGAGTCATTTCCTTTCAGAACGTCAGGTTGATAAAATGTGCGTCAAAGCATAAAATATACCTATTTCATTATTTTCCTTTGTAAAAAATGAAGTTTACAGAGCACTAAAACATTTCAATCGTGTGTTGCTGAAAACTGGGATTTAACTGGTAAATTTTCTATCCGGAACGTTTATTAAACTTTTGGCAGAAACAACCATTTCATCGGTTTATAAACCAAACATAAACACCCTTTACTCTGTTGGACGACACAATAATCATCTATACTAGTAAATAAAGGCAACAGTAGTATACCGCTGTTCAAACTCATAAATCCGTGGACAAAAAACAAAATAGGGGTAACAAACTAAAACTGAGGGAAACGCATTAAATAAAGAGGAGAACAACGAAACAACACTACAATGTAACACACACAGAAACGGACCATGCATCAGACAAAATTCTAAGAAAATAACAAATATCACATCAAAACCAAATACATGAATTTGTGATAGACAAGTACCGTGACACGTCTTATCGCAATGTGAATTTACACTCAAAAATATTAAACGAGAAGACCTCATTTTGTGTGTCGCTTCTCTTCCTTTCACAATAAATCAATCATCATGCCTCTGTGTCCTATAGGTAACATGCATAGTCGCATTTGTCATCCATTCTTATGATTGTTCAGATTTTGGGAAAATAACGACAAAAAAGGAGTCCGGATATGATTCCGTCATCAGACTGGTTTTTAGTCATAGATAAGAAATCCGGTTTGAAACATGCACAGAAACAACCAATCGTATGATAGATAACAAAAATGAAAAAATAAATAAGCCAATCAGAGTGTTTTCCATATCATGGTGTTTAGATCGAAAGAACCACAACTATAATACCTCCTTCTAGAGGACAAATTTTTTTCGCTTTTATCTACATGTAAACTACGATTATACTACTTTAATATACAGAGACTCTCTGTATTCGGTCTACTGTTTTCTTTGAAATGTTTACTATTTAAGGGGTCATACCAGTTGCATATATATTAAAATAAGTAAAACATGTGACACAAATACAACCAATCGTATGATAGATAACAAATATGAAAAATAAATAAGCCATTCAGAGCGTTCTCCATATCATTGTTTTAGATCGCAAGAATCACAACTATTATACCTCTATAGAGAGGACAATTATTTTTCGCGTTTATATCAAGGTGATAGATCGCAAGAACCACAACTAGTATACCTCCTTAGAGAGGACAATTATTTTTAACGTTTATCTACATGTAAACTACGAATATACTAATTTAATATATAGAGACTCTGTCTTCTGTCAGGGACTTTCTATGTTAGTCTACTGTTTTCTATGAAATGTTTACTACTTAAGGGGTCATACCACTTGCATATATATTAAAATAAGTAAAAAATGCTCAACTTCATCTAAAACTACCTCGGCCAAAAACTTTAACCTGAAGCTGGACAGACGGACGACCAAACGAACGAACGCACAGACTAGAAAACATAATGCACATAAATGGGGCATATAAATTAATTCTTGAAAGGGAAAATAGTGATTTGGCAAAAAGGAAAGTATGGTAGAAATTAGAAGAAGGCAGGACCTTTTTCTGGGCGTCGGGATCGGGTGTTTTTAAGCTCGGGATTTGGGGATTAATCCTTACGGGATCCGGGAATATATTTTTCGATTTCGGGATATGAATTTCTTTACGTTCTGCATCTCGGGATTTCATGGTTTTAAGCCCGGGATTTCGGGATCAGGACTCCTCCGACCACCCCTCAAATTAGCCTAAGTCGGTCTTAGTCATTTATACATGATTCACATCCTACCATTGGCATGTTAATAAGGCTCTTTAAAGAAAAAGCACTGATGGATTGTCTTAGAAGCATATTTTATTAGACTAATAATGGTCTATATATAAGCACTTACATTTATTTCGTGTTTGAAACGGTGCAAATTTTAAATTTGATTTGATTTTTACCAAATATACTAAAAGGAGAAGAATAATTGTGATCTGAGGTCAGAAACACGAAAATAATTGAATTTAACAGAAAGGAAACAAATATTGGACTTTGGAAAAAGGAACAGGGCTTTTGATACCTTTTATGAAATTCTCCATACATAATATCTTTTACAAAAAATCCTCCTTCAACAGATCACAAGCTGTATATGCCCGCGATTTCTCGGGTGTGTTCTAGTATTGTTTAAAGAAGAACAGTCATTGTTATTTACAAAAAGGGGTACCATATTTAATGCTCATTCTTAATTTAAAAAAAAACCAATTGGTTTGTTAGACATGAGCGACATTATATAGAGAGGAAGCAACTTTTCTAAATTTTTTTTTTTTAATTTTAAACAAATAATCAGCTATCCTTATCAAATACATGTTTGTTTGAAGGAAAATCAGAAAATCGAACTAATTGATCATAAATTAAATATAGGATCATAAATAACGAGCCTGCTTCATACTTTATATGGAACTATTTTAAACTAGCTTCTCATTAAAGTATATAAAAATCTGTATACCTATGCCGCTATGAATTACGTATGACTATTTAATGGTTTTAACAGAAAATTACTGCTATCATTTAGCCTAAAAAAATGTGTGGTCAGTTCGTTCCTATATTGTCTGATGTACATACACATAACATTCTTATCACCTATTTCAGATATATCCTGTCCATTTTCTTCAACTCATGATGTATGTGCCATTGCGGGATCGTCACCAATGGTTAACCATACCTTCAAAGTGCCTGTTTATCATAGTACAATTGACTTACGACAATATGTACCAGACAACGCACGAATAGTCAGCAACATTACAATGCATGCAGTCCTTCAAATGTACAATGTTACCCATGAAGACCAAGACTTGTATTATTTTATATTGGTTTTTTATGGCGGAACGACGAAGCTGCACGTAGCAAGTAATTAGTTTTATATATAATGGATGATGTTAAACATATATGACTAGGTACCTGTATATTAACTACTTCGTTGTATAAAAAACATTTTTCAAACTGCCACTTCAAAAAACGAAACATATCGTTTGCATTTTCCAAAATGTGTGTGTGATAAAATGTAGATGTATGTCATAACATTACAAACTGATCATATTCTGAACAAACCATAGTTTGTGCTCAACCAGTAAGATTTTATTTGACAAGACTCAATTTAATCATGACAGTACTTGATTGTACTTATCTATACTCGTCTTTGGTTAATACTTCACTTATAAAGTATCGACTGGTCTGAATCAGCACATATATCTAAACTATATATTGATTCTTCACATTTCTAGGTTATTTGGTAGTTTGGTTCATTACTGTCAGATTTAAGGATTGAATTGATAGCTAAAAAAGGCAAAATGTTCAGTTCGACTAAGTGCAGATAATCACTTTTAATTGTCTAATAACTCTTTCAAATCAAATTAGATTTTCATAAGACTCTGTAAAAGGGTCCGTTTATATTTGCGTCAATTCGTTTTTCATTTTAAAATATCAGAAACAAAACACAAAAAAAACAATGTTTTCTTTTTTCGTTGATGATTTATCAAAACCTAAATGAAAAATAAAAGTGTGTTCGTGTTTTGTTTTTAATTTCTGTAAAACCAAAATCAAAATCAAAAGTGATTACGATTTTTGTTTTTGATTTCAGTAAAGAAGAGTTTTGTGTTTAATCTTAATAATTTATCGATTTATAATGTACAATATTTTCCTTTCTTGTTTCACAGTCATTGATAGTAAATTTTGCCAGTAAACATCCTTGTGTTCTTTCAACATAATGTAGACCAAATAGACCGCCTGACGTCTGAAGTATAACTACGGTGATAAATGAATCAAAAACTTTCAAATTACCTTGTTTACATCTTTGATGGATAAAAATTTTTTTTTTTTGGAATATTATACGAATCACGAATTTAAATTTTACAATTAAATATTATAAAAGATGGTACATATGAATACACAGATTATAACATCACACTAACACGGGAGGTTACTACTTAAAACTGATAATGTCGACGGATGAAAAATTCTTTATCAATCTGAAAATAAGGGTGCGTGAATTTTACTTTAAAGTTTAGAAAGGTCGATCTAAGATGATTAGAGTTAATAACAAAGATTCATCTTTCAGTATTATACGAACATCGCAGTGATGTTAAGGCAATTTCGATTCTATTTGGTCGGGGGGGGGGGGGGGGGTAACTCCGCAAAGACCTCATTAAATATTCATATATTCATTAATGACGATGAGCCCGAAAGCTGTGTCTATCGATAAAAATGTTTGATAACTAATTAATAATAATAAATTACATACATGCATTTGAATTAAAAACGGGTATCAATATGGTGAATTTCATGTACTGTAATGCAATTATTGTATGAGTGTGCCTTATTTATATTGAAAACGGTTGCAATAGCTGTTATCTTGCGGATATTGTCCGCTTGCGGAAGTTCGCCTCCTTTGAAGGATCAACCAATTAGAAGACAATCGCCATCGGAAAGATGCTTGTTGTTTGCAGAATGGAAAGCACATTGCTGCGGAAAATAGTTTCACTTTTACGTGAAAATCAAACAAGAAAAGTAAGTTTAAGACACCGAATTTGTAAAATTTATGAAACATTCATTCTTTCTTTTGTTAATCATTCCTTTTAGATGACAAAAAATGGGATAGTAAAAAAAAACCGAGTTCAGTGATAGCAAGTTTGATATACACGTGGTCAAAACGAAAGTAGACTGCAAAAAATATATGAAATTAGAATAATTTATACAATCTAGTCAGTAAATGAACAAAATATCAAATGAAATAAGTTCTCTGCATCTTGCCATGATCCAATTCTGAATACTCGCCCTATAGTTTGTTCCTAATTTACATTGTGTGGGTATCCTGTCGCCGTGTCGGGTAAAGGAATATGTCTGGTAAGGGCCGCTTTTGGCCTCAAATTTCAGGTTCATCTGACGAAAGATTTTGGACACTTTTTAAACACTTAAGTGTCTATTTCAAGTGTTTCGGTTAGTTGATAAGAAAGATTTTAACTGATTCAGTCATACAAAACGCCCCAATTCAAGCTTAAATATGAAAAATCTATCAATTTTCAAATGTTTTTTGTAAAAAATGAAAGTGGTCCGTATCCCCAAATTTTATATATGTTATATATTATCATCAAATACAACTTACATTTCAATATTATGGATGAACAAGAATGCGGCCACTTTCATTTAAGTCGGAAACGGTCTAAAATTTAACCAAAATGCTAAAATTGTGAAGATTTCAGTAATTTAGCATGACTTTATTACGCCACTGGAATATGAGGGTATATTGGACAGAAATTTTGCATGCTATATATGTGCATTGTAAAACAGCCCATATTTTTGTAGCAGAAGCATTCTCCTTTCCAAAAAATAGCTAAAAGAATACATTTTTACAATTTTGTAAAACTGCTTAATTTTGGAGCCAAAAAGGGGTCTTACTAAACCTACTCCTTTTAACACTGGCTCCACAGTTGCTTCGGAGCCGGGTGCCCACATTGCTGGAGCCGGGATCCCTCACCCCCCAAAAGCATGGAGACCAAACACTGGAGAATTGGGCACACAACTTTGTTCAAATGAGATTGTATCCATCAATTCCAGTCTCAAGTCAAGATTAAAATATATTCTGCTAATAGCTTTGGGTATTATTCAACACTGTATTTTATAGATTCATACTTTCAAAACGTTGAAAGCAATAAAAAGCATGAAATTCTTTCATAGATGTCATTGATAACTATTTACACCACTGGGTCGATTCCACTGCTGGTGGAAGTTTCGTCCCCGAGGGTTTCACCAGCCAAGTAGTCAACACTTCGGTGTTGACATGAATATCAATAATGTGGTAATTTTTACAAATTTCCGGTTTACAAAACTTTGAATTTTGCGAAAAACTAAGGATTTTCTTATCCCAGGCATAGATTACCTTAGCCGTATTTGGCACAACTTTTTGGAATTTTGGATCCCTAATGCTCTTAAACTTTTTACTCGTTTGGCTTAATAAATATTTTGATATGATCGTCACTGATGAATCTTCTGTAGACGAAACGCGCGTCTGGTGTACTAAATTATAATCCTGGTACCTTTAATAACTATTATTTGAACATATCCTGGACCTTGCATCTTTCTCTGAAAAATTTCTGCATATGGGGAAAATTATCTTAGAAATAGTATTTTTCATATGTACTCAAAGTCATCAGTATTACCAATAGCAAATTTATATATTTGTTGTTTGAATTGACTAATTTAAATGCATGGTCTATGTATTTTAAATATTATAATATGATATCATAATTAATTTCTTGAAAGGCAGTTTTGTTGATTTATTCCTGTGAAGCCATCATATATAAGTCGTAGAAAGGCGTCCCAGATAAAAATAAAATAGCCTTGCCAGACGTCATAACTATTTGCACTAATATATGACTGAAGGTGTATGTACTTCAGATATAGCAAACATTGTCGAGGCAGTATATTGTTTAATATTTTGGCCACGAGCATCACTGAAGAGACATGTATTGTCGAAATGCGCATCTGGTGCAAGAAAATTGGTACCGTTAATTTTATTAGTCTTCTAAATTCAGAAAGAATTACTAGGTTTTCATGAATGTGAATAATGCGACTGGATGAGTATCATAATAATAGAAACTCGCATTCTGGTATCAGATTCATGTATCTGTTGTGAAGCAGATTTTTCTGTCACAGAATTTGTAATTTCAATTAATTGTTGTCCTTTTTTTTAAATCACAATGAAAAATGCACAATAATTTAAGACTTTACATTAAAGATTCTAAGAAACAACTATTATATAGATATAAGAAGATGTGGTATGAGTGCCAATGGAACAAATCTCCATCTAAGTCACAATTTGTAAAAGTAAGCCATTATAGGTCTTCAACACAGAGCCTTGGGTCACACCGAACAGCAAGCTATAAAGGGCCCCAAAAATGGCTTGTACAAAACCATTCAAACAGTATAAACCAACAGTCTAATCTATAAATAATACAAGAAACGAAAAACACGTTTGAACCACATCAACAAACAACGGGTTATCTAGGTACAATCATTTTTTTGCTTGCTATATATACTGTACAATGTAAATTTCTCTTTGGTGGAGTCATGAAGCAGAGCTACTGTATATGTACCAGCCTGTTAAGTATTGGCTTTAATACAAACTATGTAGTCTTGCTTTATTAGAGCATGTTGAAATATATATAGTTGTAAATTAAACCAAGGCGGATCTTGAAGTTTTCATAATATGTAAATAATCAACAAAATATTTTTAAGTCTGTCCAGCCACATTTTAGTTTCCCCAATTTCTTTTATTAGTATGTCTCGGGCAAATTTTATGAAACTCATACACAACATGCAGACAGACTTTTGGCTGTGATTCAATACTTACCGTTCCAGAGTTTACCCATTTTTAACTCGGAAAATTTAATAGGATAAGAATGGGGTACCCAAAATTGATGCATTTTTCTTTTTTCTCCTTGTTAAAACTGCATGGTTTCATTTATTTGTGTATATCATATTTGTTTTTAATTTATTGTAATTGTACATGTACATAAATCATGCTGTACAGTGAGTGACCTATATCATGTATATGCATATATGGAGCATTACATTCATATAACACATAGCAACAGAAGAACATATGTTAATATAAAGATAAGAAGATGTGGTATGACTGCAAATAATTTTACTATCCAACAGACACCAATTGATGTAGATGTATGCTTTATAATGTCTTTATATAGGTTACTTTGCTGTCTTCAGCAATAAGCAAAACCCATATCTCATTACGCTATAAAAAACTCCCCCCCCCCCTCCTTTTCCCCCTATACTTGGACAGAAGTGTATCATTACAAATAGGAACAAACTGTAAACAATGGTCAAAGTTCGTGTAAAACGCTCGACTAAATTGTCAGATCAACACGTAGCACAAAGAATTTGCAAATTCTGAAAGCTAGTTCAAATATACATGTAAAATTAAAAGTTATGGAAATGGTATATATAAAAAAATCATCAACTCACATCAATAGATTTGGTTTAAATTCAGGAGTCCATAATTAAATACTAATGAACATTTTACTTCTCAAATACAGGTGTACAGATAATCTAAAGAGATAAAGCTAAAGTATAAGAATATTTAATCTTCTGGGATCCTGCTTCTGTTGCTTGGCAGAGGGGGCATTAAGTCTGTCCGTACGTCCCAAAGTTGGTTTAACTGTAGTTTGCCTAAACCAAATGATATGAAACTTATACATAATGCTTATTACCACAAAATATAGATCAAGTTTTATTATTTTTATTTTAGGAAAAAGATATGAATAAACGAAGGTTTATATCCCTCTTCAATTCATTTGTAAACCTGATTTTTGAGTGGTATTGCAAAAACATGTACCTAAGGAGTCAGTTGGGCTAGTGCATTCATTTCCATAATCTGGACTCAGAAACTGTTCAAGAGTAAGTGTTTGTAATAATAGTTTGATGTTATACTTATTTGTTATTTAGTAGAGAAAACACAAGCCTTTAAAACATTTTTTTCTCTTGCAGTGTCAAATTGAGAACTTTTCAGGTCTAATGACATAGTTTGTGTCACCACTACAGTACAGGGCATGAGTGTTTTATCTGATACTCTGCTCTTTTAAATATGTCCGTCAACTGACAGAAAATGAAAAACAATAATAGTCAGTAAATCTTGTTAACTTTTAATATTACCAAATTATAAAGAATTAGGCTTTGCATTAATTTCCACTAATTTTGTTCAATAGTTATGGGACTTTAAAATTTGACATAATAAGCAATATCTCATGTTTTGCAAATAAACAATTGATGAAGAAAGTCTTTTTTTTATTTACAGTTTTGATTCTGGTGTGTTATAGTTCTGATACTTTCATCTTAAAAATGTGCCTCTGTATGTTATATTTCTGATTTGTTTACTAACTATAGCTATGACAAATGAATATACAGGACATCGCATTACTGCATTAGGAAAATTACTAGATCTAAATTTATGGAAAATTAAAGGAACATCAAAATCCTTATTACATGTAATATATACAAACCATTGAACTGCATATAGGTATTGTTAAAGAACAAACATCCTGCAAAGTAGTAAAGTAATAATTTCACCAAATTTAAACAAGTGACTAGATCAATTCCTGTCATTTGAGGAAAATATAAAGAAAAAAAAATGAATCCTGATAAACTGCACAACAGTTATATATTTACTTATGCCTCTTATAATGTTAATAGTTCTAGCGTTAAAATGAGGACTTGCTCAATGAAAAACCCATTAACCCTACATGTATGTAGGGTGAAATAACATTGGAAAAACAATCACCAACTGTTCTCATACTCATCATTGAATGGGGCATTACATGAACAGTTTAGGGTTGTATGTTGATTCTCTATTGACCTATATTTTTACTTTTACGTTACATGCATTCTGTTTAATGCGTGTTGTGTAATGTTCTGTTTATTCTATCTGATAAGTAATTTATGTGTTGTTTTTTTCTATTTCAGCTTTATTCAATACCTGAGTGTGCATTCCAGTTACTTTTTTTTACGATGATTATTTTTGTGTAACCTAAATTTCATATTGTTACACTTCTTCGTCACTGGTCAGATAGAATTAGGCACATTTCTGAAGAAGAACAAAAATCTTTGTAACGTTCAAGACAGAATTAATGAAAAGGATTAAGAACTAATACACCTATATGCTTGTAAATTTTTAGCATGTTTAGGAAACGTTTCAAATTGAAGCTACACTTTAAAGCTTATTGAAAATATATTGAACAAGGAGACGTATTAGCTACAATTTAGTTTTAAGATGACACTTGACATTCTTAGTTGTTTATTACTCATTGAATAGTTTGTTTATAGCATAACTTATTGTGACCCAAATTATCTATTTTAATGATATATACTCAATTTAAAAAAAAATGCATTAAAATTTGTTTATGATCAATGGTTCAGAAAAACAGTGTTTGTTTGTTTGTTTTCTTTAGAAAATTTAATACAGAGAGCGAAGGTCTTTGAAATAGAAATCTAGCGATTTTCTTTTCTTTATGGAGTAAAATGGTATTTCATGTACACTAGTATGTTGTATCAGAAAGGTAAATACTAGAAACAAATAACATATCATCAATAATTAACCCCTTCCTCGTATGAACCATATAATGACTAGACATGTCACATATCATGATCGGCATTCCTTATAAAAATTAAAAATATGATGTCATTGGACACAGAAATTTAGAAAATCGGCAGGTCACTGTGCGGCCTTCAACATGGAGCAAATCCCATACCAATTATTCCTGCTGATAGTATATCCACTTGGTACATTTTTATTGATATTGTTTGGGCATGAAAATAATAAGTTGATATAATTGCCACTGAAAGAATTTCTAAAAATCTATTATAAGGACAATGGTGTGATTGTTAAGTTGATCAAGGTGCATAATTGCTAAATATACATAGTAGATTAAATATATACATGTATATTTATCTTACCTCTTATACATTTCTAGGAATATGAAAGGTTGAAAGCGTTTGCGTGAAGACCGTGTATATTCCATATAAGGTTAGGGAGGCGGGGCTTTTTTCAATACACGGTTATAGTAGTGGAGTTACGACTTTCGCACTATTTGATTATTTAAATGTATTAAACGTTCTGTTTAATATTGTTATATCAATGTTGTTGATATTAAATTGATATTGTTGACATTACTTTTTTTGTGCAGACTAATGGAAGTCGGTTCTTAAAATTGAACACTTGAACACTTTAATAGAAAAATTAGAAGATGTGGTATGATTGCATATGAGACAACTTGTGTCTAAATTCTACAGATAAAGACAGTCGGTAAGATAAATTCGTTACACAGTGTGCTTGTGACCTAATACGATATATACGGGGTCAGTAGATTCCACTTAGGGTTTGAGCTTTGCTCTCACCCCATATGAAATTTACTAACCCTGTATATATGTCGTGTTAGGTCACTAACACACTATGTAACTAATAGTATATATATACATGGTCTCAAAATAAAATATAAATATATTTGTACAAGACATAAACACCGGTATACTTTGATTTCTAGTCCGCCTCATTTATATCCTGTTTGAGCTGAGTAACAAAACAGATTATGTTTTGTCCTTCATATACTGCAAAGAATGAGATGTCTTGTCATTGTCATTGACCCATACTGTAGTATCGGCTATAAAAGGCCCAAGTCTGATAAATGTGATATAATTCCATAAGACGTACATTAACCAACAAAAACCACTGCACTGAAGGCTTGTGAATGGGAACAGGCATAAACAGAATGTGATTGGGATAAACATATTTGTGAGTGCTCAAACTGTAACCTGGAAGAGTAGTGATACAGAGCATAGAACAATTTCATAAATTTCACATGAATATTGACCATATGATTTCAGTGTGTTATTGAAATTCTTGTGCACTGTAAATTTTGCTGGATCGGTGGAGTAGAAAATATAATTAAAAAAAAACAACTGAAGCAGTTGTGAGTGTTTTATAATACAGAACACAATTTGTATATTGAGGCTAGTTCAGTTGCGAGATTCTTCCCTATATTATCTTTTCCATATTCAATTTCAACATTTAAAACATTTCATAGACGGATCCAGGGGGATCCCTTTGGTGGGATAAAGTTGGTTGATTGTATCGGGAATCACTGAAGCATGACTGGATCGCCCCCCCTTTTTTTAGGTCCGTCAGCGCTCCCCCCCCCTTATGAAAAGTTCTGGATCCGCCACTGCGATTTATCAAAGTACATAACTAATGACTTTGACAGTGTTGAAAATGCTGTTGTTTAAAAAATGCAGACCATATGAATGCAGGTCAATTGTAATCCAGACAAATAATAATTCTGACTGAAATCAGGTAGGTGTTGCACAATGCAATTTTTATTTCTTTTTATATTTCACGAATGAAGATTTTTTTTACAGCCGGTTAACATTAAGACAATCTCCCACCTTCATAGATTATTCTTTTTTTATTGGGCAGATTAGCTCTTTTATTTATGTATATGAGATAATATCTAGTAAAATTAAAATTTTTATTTTTGATTACCAAATTTTACTGATGAATGGACTTCGTCTTTTCAGTCGGTGGGAAGGAGGTGCTTCATGAAATGTTGTGATTTTTTGACATTTATATCTTCTTCAAGTTCACGAAATAGCATTTGCACCTCCCTCCCCAAAAAAACACCACCAACACACACAAACACACACTGAAGGCAGCAATCACAGCTAGGCTTCTCAAAGGAGGGGATTCATGAATCCTTTTTACAATTTTTCTAACAAAATTATCTTGTTTAAACCTTAATTGTATTCACGAACAATATGATAAACAGAAATGAATATCACAAATCAAATCTGGGAAAATACTGTTGTTTTAAAGGTCTTTTAACAAATATTTTTTTTATTCTCACAAGGATAAGAGTTGCAAATATATGTATATATATATAAAAAGGAAAAAAATAAATAAATATGTCTCCAGTATTAGTTAATACAAGTAAAACCTTACTTGAAGTCCGTAGTTTAAAATACACAGCATTTATACTTTTCCGGAGTTTTGTCCGCTATTAAGTACAGCCGATCACGTCATCAAAGCGTTTGCTGATAATGGACGTAAACCAATATGAAACGGTACACGATTAAAAAACTAAAAAGTCCAGTGGGTTACTGAAGATGGATTTACTGGATTGGACATAATTTAAAACGACTGATATCTCTTTTAAAAGAAAACTGCTATCCAAACACTGGTGTGCGTTCAAATCATTGAGATATCATAGTATTAAATGGGGATTTCGTTAAAAAATCACATTTTTCATCGGTTTTACATTAATTTTTAACAGTATAGTTTTAACTTTGGATAGTAGTTTTTAGAAACAATACATTCAAACGAATGTATTGATACTTTGTTTCACATTGAAAGATTCTCGGAACACACTGGACTTTTGAGTTGAAAATGTAATGGACGACCTTCAGTGGGGACTCTGGTCACGTGACTACTTTTACTTTCGATATGAAAAACCAATGCAATATTAAATATAGGTCTTTATGTTTCAAACAAAGACCACAGTATTGGGCAATAGCAAGAAATCTTCTATTGCACAGTATTGCACGTTATCACAAAATCCTCAATTGCACAGCATTGCGCATTAGCAGGAAATCTTCAATTGCACAGTCTTGCGCAACTGCAGAGTATTGCACAATTGCATAGTATTTGTATATCAGGTCATTTGGTATTTTGGTGCATTGCTATCCGATAAAAGGATTAGTTAATATGTACGTATCTGAATTTAATCCAAAATGAAATTTTAACCTTTTTAACACAAAATATGGTCTTTTCAGACCCTGGTTAGTTTGTAATGTTCTTGCCGTTACGTGTGATGTTTAGTGTTATTGATTTTACAAAATAACGAACTAACATACTAGTTACACATTTTAGATACAATGTATAACATCTCATAATACAATATCTCATGACAATAATTTAAGTACTGTCGAATTAGTTTCAAGAAGCAAACATTCGAAAGAACAGTTCTATAAAAACAAAAAAAAAGATTATTTGTTTTTAATTTGAATTGGATTTTTTCTGTTATCTGATGTGATTGTTGTTTGGAAATCATTAACTGAAAATGTGGATGTTAGAACAATGTTAAAAAAAGCATTTGTAATGCCAATATAAACATAGTTAGAAGGCAATAAGACACCATACATGTCATAAGCATTGTAAATAAATGTTAGGACGTTAACATAGTGAGAAGATTTAAGGACATCATAAAAATAATAATAAGATTTAAGGATAACGTTAACATAGTATGTATATTTCAGGACATCATTAACATAGTAAGAAGATTTTAGGACAACGTTAACATAGTGAGAGGATTTAAGGGCATCATACACATAGTAAAAATAGTTAAGGACATCATAAAAATAGTAAACAGATTTAAGAACAGCCTAATCATAGTAAAACTATTTAAGGACATCATAAACATAGCAAGAATTTTTAAGGACGTCATAAACATAGTAAAATGATTGAAGGATAATGATACATGTATCGTATCAAGTAGATGTTCAGTCAATATAGACACATACAGACGATTTAAGGACAACATAAACATAGTTAGTATATGTTTGGACATTAGTGTGATGTTAAGTACGACTATTTTTTATTGGATATTAGAACAGAGAAAGAAGATGATAAGACATCAGAAGCATTGTAAGTAAATGTTAGGACGACACAACATAGTGATTGGAAGTAGGACAATACCAACATATTACGTGTATGTTAGGACAACGTAAACATAGTAGGACATCATAGTCATACTAAGTACGACTGTTTCTGATTGCATATGAGGACAATTTATATATAGAGGGTTCTGCTATGTTTAATTATATGTTATAAAAACATGGAGACAGACAGTAAGTAGAAGTATATTTTTGAAATTATTTTAGTTTTCTTTTTACAGAATTATGGTTCATTAATCAAACCAATCTTAAAACATTAGTAGGACAAGAGGGTGAAGCAATAGAAATCGTTTGTTCCTCTGATACTGAACAGTACATAACTGCGTTAACGTTAGAATCAAATGGAACAATCAAAGCCATTGGAGATAATCAAACTGTGAGCTATTCGTTTATACCAGACAGAACAGACCATCTGACAAAATTTCGATGTGCGGACAGTAACTACTCGTCGATAATGATTGAAGTGGAATTAAGTATAAGGTGTAAGTATGTAGAAGCATGAAAAATAATACATTGTGTAATATGACAGCAACGTAAATGAATATTGTTCATGGTTAACTTGTCATCAGTGCTTATCTAAACAAACAAAAATGATCAAGATCGATTTAATGACCGTGTTGTCACTTTATTAGACTAAACATCATTATATCATTTAAAAAGATCTCGATTAGAAATAATGCAATGAGGTATGTTCAAGGTGTAAGTATGTAGGAGCATAAACAAATGATACCTTGTGTAATCTGACAACAACGTTACGAAATATTGCTCGTGTCAAATTCATTACTAGTGCTTACCTATACAAAACAAAAACTTGCCTGGATCGAAATTATGGCCATGTAGTCACGTCATTAGACTAAACATCTTTCCTAAGTTAATATCACATTCTTAAATTATTAAAAATCTCGTTCAGAAATATAAATATTGTTATAAGGCATGTTCGGCCGTGGGGGTCATTTAGATCTTGATTCTTCAATATTGTAAGGATCTACTGAAAATCTTCATTTACAATTTTACAACTTGCAGCAGTAAAAACACACATTGTTCTTCTCTAATTCAATCATGTTACTCGAACAATGGAATACCTCGTTTTTCAAATACAACCTTTTCTCAAACAATTGAAAATGTAGAATAAAATTTCCTATGTAAGGTCATGCAAAATATGTAAAAAAAACACTTTACCGATGCAATAATGGAATACACCAACATGACCAAATGCGTGATTTTGTTATTGAAATTGTTGGATTGATATGTCATTAGACAGTTGGTTTTATGCTTGCTGACTTCTTCTTGTACTCATATGAATCAGAATGAATACACACTTTTTCCAATATAGTTTGAATTAATTAAAAAAAAACTGTCGCTGAGTTATAGCATTGCGTATATTCTTATTTCTCAACCATATTTTGCAATAAGATACCATTGTTTCAGTATGTAAAGTAATGAAATCATGTTTACACTATAAGGACTGTATTAGCAGTTGTTATCTCCGCACACATGCACTGTTCTATCAGATTTATAAGAACAACTATACTCGACGCTGCAAAACTTTTGCATTCACGATCACGAGTTGGTTGACCGATACGATACAACGTTATCAGTACATTTAAAGATCATACAAACTGTTCTGTAAAATGAAAGATCGAAGACCACAAAAAAAACCAAAAAACCTTGCTTCGGTCAACCAGTTCACGATAATGCCCGTTGATGTCAGTCGTCAGAAGAAGAGGGAATAATATTGCCCTCAATTTTACATTATCTTAAACTTAAACATTGAACTTGGATCTGTTGTATATGACTTCTATTTGATGATTAACCGATAACGCTAGACCATTGTGGGTGCTGCAAATCCTGATAATGCATAAATGTACAACAAGACAAAACTAATTGATATTGTGTTGTAGACTACCGGAAATGCAAGATGTCTGATATATATCAAAATAATACCTTCTTAAACCGAAATTTTAAAACACTTGAATAAAATTGTAAGAATCTACTGAAAATATTCCAATTACAATCCTCACATTTTGCAGTAATATGCACACTTTTTATTCTTTGGAAAACTAGAATAAGTTCCTAGTGAATGTTTTGTATGTAATTTGATAAGATATGCTTTTAAGTTTCCAAAATTTCTTACTTTGAATTGCAGATGCTCCAGCAGTTACAATTCGATATGCGAATGGAACAATTGAATGTGATTGCGATGGAATTCCACCAATTTATAATGTGTATCGGTTGGATCAAATATCAAAGTATGGGCAACTAGTACGTTTAGTAAATTTGACTAATGAAACATTCATTTTCAAAACAGACCAGTTTCAGTACCAAAGAAATGGAAGATATATGTGCATTGTGAGTAATGGTATACCAGATACTAGTGGAAAGGAACTGCAGAATAGTTCGACACATGTAAATTATGAAGGTACGAATTAAATTAACATAATCTTCCTTCGCTTAAAACTTTTTTCTGGATTTACCTTCACTAGGAAAGCTCTGACCTTCACATTTGAAAGCCAGGGATGTAGAAATTATATATTGAAATAATATCTAGCTAAAATTGATCAGATAGGCATAACAGGAAAACAAATCAAAATCCATGAAAGATCGAATTTAATTCAGCATTGTTCAGGGAGTTGGAACCTACATTTCTTTTTAATTTCTAAATTTCGTTTTCACTTTAAAGTATCTACACACGTTATTAACTGTTCATAGACAGTGCAAAATGTTAGGATACAAGCACACTTTCTCTAAGGTTATTCAATGGCCTATGTCGATACATATTTAGGAGCAAATCTAGTAAATTGACATATTCAAACAATCGTTGCGTTAACGGATAATTTACTAGAATACATGCAATAAAAAAGCTAAAAATTCGAAACAGTTTATACAAATTAAGTTTTTTCAATTATGTAAATAGGTCATTTTATAACAATTTGAAGACAAATGACAAGGTTTGCTGAATTGTAAGAAAATGCATTTTAATTGTAACGACTATTACTCCTTATGACATGTATGATGCAAAAAATACTCTGTCATGGACCATACAACCGTGTACACTATCTTTATTGATAATTTAGAACTATAAATTACCTGTGTAAAAAACGTTAAAATTTCGAATTGCCAAGGATGTTTTAACTGTAGTTAATCCAACCTTGCGGAATTAAGTGATCCTAAGTGTTCTTCAACGTTGTCGTATATTTGAACTTTTTTAGCCTTTTTTGTATTACAACGTCACTGATGAGTCTTTTGTAGACAAAACGCGTGCACCAAATGTCAATTGTGATTACTCAAATTAATCGTTAATGTTTGCAGTTTGTAAGACTAACATAATTATAAATCTCAGTTATCATGATAATAGTGGCAACACATCTTTGTTTAAATGTGTTTCATATTTCATCAATTAACAGTTACCCTCTCATCCTTTTTTTTTTGTATGTTACTATATGTATTCCTGCGTAATGCATGTTATTGTATTATATAAAAGAGTGCAAACTAACGAAACATTAATTTGCTGTAGAATTGTATGTAAAGCATTAATAAGCAAACATTATTCAAGTTTAATGATTTGCACAAATATGTTAAAATAAAATGTTCAAATTAAAAGATTTGCAGATATAAAATATATAAAATCACAAGTTTTACCATGTTTGAGTTATTTTATTATAAGGTCCACCTGTATTTGCAAAAGAAAACAGATATGTCAAGATTGGGAAAGTGGGACACTCGTCAATCACGATTTCATTCCATGTCTACAGCTTCCCTGAAGTTGACGAAATACTCCTTCAGAAGTTAGGACGCATGCGGGGGAAAAACGGAAAATGAATAAATACGTTTTGAAACCTGCATTGTTATACAATGAATTTGACAAAAAAACTGGAGTTCCTGGTTATGATATTTTGATTGAAAGTGACGATTTGTACATAGATGATATGCAAGCCTATTGTATCACAGTAACGAATCGTCTAGGGGCAACCGAATTTCAATTTGCAATTGCTAAGACAGGTAAGTATGAACCTAATGTCAATACTATGGAATTATTTGAGCTAGTGTTACTGTGTTTCTAATTCGAACTCAGTTAATGAAAAATTATGTTAATTTTAGCGATGTCTGATTATTATCACTTTTGATATTTCAACGGCTGCCATCCTAGCTTTAGTCGAAACAGCTGATTCATTAATTATCCTGGACACCAAAATTTTTCAATTAACGAGTAATTGCATTTTCATGGATAGTTGAATATAAGGATTCAGTAAACTATACAAGCCTAGAGAAAATTTCTCAAGATAACAACAAAATCAACTGAAATTGTTATCCCAACAAAACACATAAATTCACAAAACGACTTTGTCAGTGCATATTTGGGACAATATGGATGTTCTTTGGACAATCAGAAATTCTTTTTTCTAAAATCCTGTTATAAATTTTGATATTCTAATACCACTGATAACCAAACAATTAAAATCCATAGACATTTGATCACGATAAATGAAAAAAGTATAATAAATGGAGGTATCATTTTATAAGAAGCAAATATATTTTACAGACGATCATTTCATTGTCTTATAGTATGACCAAAAAATCATTAATCGGAATAACTGTCACATATAATAAGAGTTCGATCAATATTGACACCATATCAATTTTAGAATTTATATCTATTTTAGAGGGCCATGTAATAGATCAAAGAGAGAGGAAGTACGTTTTTACAATTTGCATCATAGGTGCGGTTCTATTCGTTTTGATCATTCTTCATTTCGGATTCTTTGTAAAACGTGCAAGGTGTAATGTTCCAATACATTCAAACGAGAATGACGACCGTACTTATCATATATATGAAGAAATTGGGTCAATCTTGTACGGCGGTTTCAGCAACATACCTTTTTCAAACACAAACAACAATCAGGACCCTAACCTGACTCAGGAACATGCTGATACTATCTCAAATGAATACAACGTGCAATCAACCGATAATAATTTTACTGAATCGAATGCTGACCTTCCTAATGATGAATTACCACACCATGGAGTTGCTGGTGTGCACGGGCAACACATGTCTATGTCTACGGGAGACAACAACATTATTGATGATACTGAACAGTTAAGTGACCAACAGAGTCATGCTAGCAATAACTCTGATAGTCAACTATCACAGACTGTTATGATAGGGAATGTTGGTGACAGACCGATAATTCGATCATCTACCGACTCTATTGGACAAATTCCAGAAATAACACAAACTATTTCTGACGCTGGTAGTGGATCATCAGGTAATGCTATGGTAGGAAATGTAGGAAATGAATATGAAAACAACTACCAATTGCAAGTTGGTCACTTGTACTTTGATATCTTTGATGACAGACCGATCATAAAATCATCTACCGAATCTATTGCAAAAATTCGACAAAGAACCCAAACTATTTCTGACGCTGATAGTGGATCTTCAAATAATGCTTTGGTAGATAATGTAGGAAATGAATATGAAAACAACTACCAACTGCAAGATAGCCATATGTACCTTGATATCATTTATGACAGACCGATCATTCGATCATCTACCGACTCTATTGCAAAAATTCATCAAAGAAGCAAAACTATTTCTGACGCTGGTAGTGAATCATCAAATAATGCTATGGTAGGCAATGAAAGAAATGAATATGAAAACAATTACCAACTGCAAGATAGCCACCTTGATATCCTTGATGACAGACAGATCACTATATCATCTACCGACTCTATTGCAACAAATCATCAAAGAAGTCAAACTATTTCTGACGCTGGTATGGAATCTCCAAATAATGTTTTGGTAGACAATGTAGGAAATGAATATGAAAACACATTCCAACTGCAAGATACTCATCAGTACCATGAAATCCTTGATGACAGACCGATCACTTTATCATCTACCGACTCTATTGAAAATATTTATCAAAGAAGCCAAACTATTTCTAACGCTGGTATGGAATATCCAAATAATGTTTTGGTAGACAATGTAGGAAATGAATATGAAAACACATTCCAACTGCAAGATACTGATCAGTACCATGAAATCCTTGATGACAGACCGATCACTTTATCATCTACCGACTCTATTGAAAATATTTATCAAAGAAGCCAAACTATTTCTGACGCTGGTAGTGAATCTTCAAATACTATGGTAGGCAATGAAAGAAATGAATATGAAAACACATTCCAACTGCAAGATGGTCTTCAGTACCATGACATCCTTGATGACAGACCGATCACTTTATCATCTACCGACTCTATTGCAAAAGTTTATCAAAGAAGCCAAACTATTTTTGACGCTGGAAGTGAATCTTCAAATAATGTTATGATAGGCAATGAAAGAAATGAATATGAAAACGATTACCAACTGCAAGATGGTCACCTGTACCTTAAGGCCCTTGATGACAGACAGATCAGCATCTCAGCTACTGACTCTAGTACAAACAATCAGCAACAGAGTCAACTTAGTGATGGCTCTGATAGTGGATCATCAAACAGTGTCATGGTAGATTATATTGGGGATGGATATGAAAACCCTTACCAAATGATATCACAAGACCATACAGAAAGTCACCCGTACACCGAGATCATCAAAGATAGACATAGTGGCACCTCATCTACTGAATCTGATAAAACTGAAGTCCAACCAGGTTCAGCAAAGGAATAATAATACATCAATCTTTAATTTTAATTTACACAAAACATGATGATATAAGTTTGTAGATACTATAATGCTTACTAAGTGTATATTTTCGTCAAACAAATTTTATGCACATATTTAAATTTAAATTCAATATGATCGTGTCGTTATGTACAGTTTATGTCAAGACTGCTTGAAATCTACCGTAGACTAAACCTGCCGATAGTTATAGGTTTCAGTATGAGTGAGAATTGGATGTCCATAATAATGAACGAGCCGTCAACACGTTTAATATTACTGTGTAAATTCAACATCGAGATTTGATATCAAGCGATGTCCAATCCTCACAAGCTGTTTAACCTTATGGTCAACACTCTTGTTGTGTTCAATTCGGCGAAACGTTGATGATATATTTTGCAGATATCATTTGGGAAGTCATGAAAAAGTGTCCTTTTCCGGCATTGTCCTTTTGCAGCCATTGGAATTCCTGATAAAAACGTTATTCCGGCATAAATTAATGCGAATTTCCAATTCAAGGTGACACCTTGATATTTTTGTATTATTCATAGAGATTTAAGACCATTGTTTTATGTTATTAATATTACAGCCATTTACACATTATATCTTATATAAATCCAAACTAATCATGTATTAACACCTTTGAAAATAATTTTTATCAACTCTGTACATATTCATTGTTTTTTTTTGCACCAACATTTTGTTTTGCACAAACATTGTTTTTATTACACTTTAGACATAAAAATGGTAATATAAAACGAGTTTCGTTTCAAAAACATTTTAAAGAACTGAAACTTATAAACGTGGACTCTGATGTAAACATACATTTAAAGTAAGTGAGTACACAAATAAAAAAAATTGAAGGCGTATGACAATACAATGGTTATAAAAACATATATCGTCAGCAGGGTGCTGTATAGTTTAAACGTTATTACAGATTTATTATGACATGTATAAATGTGAAAATACTTTTTTTTTAAATATTGGCTTTATCGACCATACAATCAGAGATACAGTACATATTTAATAGTATAACCATTGGTCTCACCATTTAGTGGATATAAAGTAGAAATGAGAGAGATTCCAACTAATACACAAACAAATAGTTTTTTTGTATATATATGTACATATTTGATATTCTAGATATAATTTTTTTTCAAATGTGTTTTAATGTTCTTGATGTTAAAGCATGCATGTAAGGTTGCTCTGTAAAAGAGGTTAGAAGAAATGAAAGTAAATGTACCAAAAAAAAGAATACTTCTGCTGTATACAGAGAACTGTGGATGGTCGTTTCACGAGCAATTGAGGATGTAAATACAACCTAGTGCGTTTGTATATATGTACATATGTGTGTATATTAAAATACATGATTGCAACATTCTTTTATTAAAAGTAAAATAACAAAAACATTGCGTCGTATTTTTGCTTAATGTATTCGGGTTTGATCCGTTCCCCTTTTATATTGATCGTTTATCCAAGTATGTCATGTCCACTTAAATTTCATTTACATATGTATATTTATCAATTCAAATCCACTAAAAACCATGATGTGTGATCTTTTATCCTTTTCTTTCCGACTTAACGCTTGTACTTCATTTTTGGTTATACAAATGATGTCATACATGTATCAAGTAAACTACCAAGGTTTGGTGACTAGCTAAACGCATTTATTCCATCGAACTGGATTAAAGGATACAACAAATTAGTCTGCCACAAACATAAACTTACACTTAATAATTAACAACAATAAGTGAAAAATACAAAATTGAGAATGAAAATGGGGAATGTGTCTAACCCCCCTCCCTTTAAACCTTTTGCCGATGTAGATTAAACAAACACATAGCAACACGTATAGTTAAACAATAACGAATCAAATTTTTACAACAAAAAAGTTTCTGTTAGCTTCTAAATTTTGTATTTTCCCTGCAACATCATCTCGGCATCGCCTTTATATAGCGTGTATATCTTCCTGATGGTATAATATTCAAGAGATTGCATTTCTTATAAAACGAAGATGTAAATGTGGTGCAATTGGAATAATACCCATGAACACGTTATGGCCAACAGATTGATTAACCGTATTTAACTATCAGTTTAAAAGATGACGACGGAAATGTTGCAATTATCATAACCGTAATTCAGTTATTGGCCTCTTAATGTGTTATTGTCACATATGTCTGAATTTTAAGAAAAAATCACTGAAACGAATTTTCAGATCTTTTCAAAATACTTTTAGAATATAGGTTTACGATTAAAATATGATATATTTCTAAAAATTATTGTTTTTGTTATTTTTAAAGTGACCAACTTGATCTATTTGTTTTCTAAGAATTAGATTTCAAGCTAAATAATGTTTCCCTGACCATAAATGATGTATTTAAGCCAAGTCTACTAAATTGTATGTTGCGGTATATCCTATCTATGTTTCGTTCATTGTTTTGTACAAAAATCAGCAGGTTTGTTTTGTTGCTTGAATTGTTTAACGTTTGTTCGTTCGAGTCTTTTTGTATGAGTTTTGCTATTGTAAAATTGAAATAGCTACAGTGCTGCAATATGTCATTGAGGGTGGTGATATGTACTCTTTAGAAAAAAAAAGAACAAATTTTGGCAATTTCAAATCCAAAATCAAAAAATGAGAAAATGATTAGAATATATACATATACTATTTTACAATTTGTACACCTGAATGCTGTTGTATGATAAACAGTTCTTGTTTTGTAATTTATCAATCGTGTTAGCATACTGGTGTTCAACACACGCTAGTAACATTAATGTGTTGCTTGTTTGTGCAATTTAGGTTTTTTTTCATATTTTCTTTTTATGGTGGTATTGTCTGTCTTTCTGTCTGTCTGAATTATTGAAAACTGACAAATAACCTATAATTCAGGGGTTTTCTTTTGTTGCTGTGTATCAAATTTGATGTTCGTTTGAAGCTTTATACATTCACCTGGTTGTTGGTTGTTTACTATGTCTTGCTATGTGATACGAGTTGTGTTCATTGCTTAAAGACGTACGGTAAACTTAAATATTATCAATTTTATCATTTTGTCCTCTATGCAGAGTTGTTATATCATATTTTGTACATCATACCACATTACGTTTATGTGTATCGATTGTTTATTAAAAAGGAAACTCTAAATTAAGGGTTGTACCTACATGTATATAACAAGTTTATTTTGAACCAAGAACTCAAGCTCGTGTCGAGAGTTAACACATAACGAGTTAGTTTTCAATTATTGAACATTTTGATAAGTAATTGTATCAGAAACAAAGTATTTCGTCACGTTCGTTGTTTGCTGTCAATATATGTAATTTATGTGTGATTTGGTCTTTCGTGCAGACTTGTCCCACTGGCCATCAAACCACTTCTTCTCTTTCTTTATATCAGGCAACCATTTTGATTCTTACTTTTATTCTTTTTGAGAAAATGATGTCGGTGGACTCATGAACACTAAACTAAAGATTACCTATAGTTTGAAAGACATAACAATTATCATTAAAGTCGAATGTTAATCAATTTAAAGTCTAAAGTTGCAATAATAAAATGATACTTAAAATCGAATATTAGAGTTTCCTATTCCTTTAAAAACGTCCTTCAAACTATTGATAGAGGAAGCTCAATATGTATATTTTTTATTGTGTTGGATTTCGATTGTATAAAATCAAGTATGTCTGCAATAACAAATCAAAAATGGGTCTTTATTACTTTGAGGAAAACTACATTGTGTTTGATAAACTTCATTTAATCTGAATGTAACATTTGTCATTGATATGAATAAAAACTACATTTTTTTTTATTTAAACATATAAAAAAACTCCAAGGTCAATTCAAAAAGGAGGAGTGTTGAAAAAACTACAAAATCAAACCAACGGAAAACAACTGCCGTACACCTAACTTTGATTGACTAGAAGTTGTATGCGTGCCATTGATAGAACTCTCCATACAAGACACAATTTATAAAAGTAAACCATTATAGGTCAAGACACGAGCCCTCTACGTCCGACATCAACTATTCATGCTATGTAAAAAAAAATATATCCCTATTGTACGGTTTATAGAAATCCAATTGTTGTATTAGAATGTAGGAAGAGGGATTAAATAAATGAAAGGACATCACAATTGTTATTTAGATTGAATGTAAACTAGCAGATAGGCATAAACGCAGTTCGATTATTTATTATTTATTGTTTTATACGTGCATAATAATGATTTAAGTGTTGTTTATAAAAAATGAAACTAAATTGTTTTGTTAAGAGAGTGAATATTCACAGGGAAGCTACTCCAGGCGGTTGCTACTCAGATGTTTTATATTTTATCAGATTTTTGAACTCCTCTGGTTTATCCATCAAAGTGTCCCTAAAACGTTTGTCCAATGACCACCTCCTTTCTCTTCTTTTTTTCATTCCATATATTTTAAAAAGCCATGTTTGAAAATCTTATACAATCTTTGTTTTTCTTCCCTGTTTTTTAAACAAAATAGTGGCCAATGTTAAATAAATGTCCAGAAAAAATTGCTTCCCGCCAAATTTTAAATGTCTTTTATTTTAAAAACAAGCACACTGACCCATATTTTTCATGCTGTTTAAGTTTCTCTATGTAGGTTCCACATATTTATAGAAGTCATTTGAAATCCTTGTTATTTTGAAACTGAGTTTTAAGTGGTGACTTTGGAATCATTCCTTCGTACGTTTACGGACCCTAACACGAGTTGGTTGACCGTTATAGATTATTCGTGTCACAAAGGATATGTCTAAACTACAACCCACCACCTTTCCAAAATGTGACCTACCGAAACACACTTGTTATATGGTTTGTACTAACATGAGGAAAAGAATGGATAGGGTAGTTATAACGCGAGCATAGCATATGTGTATCGTATTATGTAATGAATTCCGTACCGTTCAAACGATTGATAATAGCATACTACGTTAAACCGTAAAACTTGCTGTCAGTAACTGCAAGTACTCTCATATCTGTACTTCGTGTGTTTCTGTTGAGTGGAAGTCTAAATAGCCGTATATTCTGTGTTTTTGTTAGATGTATTTTTATTTACATCTATTTATCTTGTTTTTTAAACTTTATTTTATAGTTTGTTATAATGTTGTACTGTGACACCACTTTCCCAGGTGAGGATGAAGGGTCTTAAACTAGTTTAACACCAACTCATTCTGTATGTTGACACAAGTAGATGTCGTATGAGTGCCAATTAGACAACTATCCATCCATGTCACAATTAATAAAGTAAACCTGTACGGTACTCAACACGGAGCCTTGGCCCACACCGAAGAGCAAGCTACAAAGGGCCCAATAGAATGACTTGTGTAAAACCATTCAAACGGTAAATCAAACGGTATAATGAATATAAAAAAACGAGAAACACTTATAAACCACATTAACAAACGACAACTACTGAACATCAGATTCGTGTACATGCCTGTTTATAAGTCAGGAGTTCCAAATTCAGTTGTGTTGGGTTTTTTTGTTGCTGTGTAACATATTTGTTTTTTGTTCATTATTCTGTAATTAAAATAAGCCGCTGGTTATCTCGTTTGTCAGGAATATGACAGTTGTCCATGCATTCGTTTGATGTGTTATATGTTTTAATTTAGCCATTTGATAAGGGACTTTCTGTTTTGAATTTTCCTTAGAATTAAGTATTTTTGTGATTTCACTTTTGAATGGTTTTACATCTGCCATTTAAGGGCCTTTTTCAGCTGATTATGCAGTAGCAGCTAACATATTCTTTTGAATTTCTGTATCAACTCATCTTGTCTTTAGAAGTGTTTCATTGGCAATTATTTCACATCTTCTTGATTTATGAGTTTGACTGTCCCTTTGGTATCCTTCGTCCCTCTTTTCTTATTAATATGTTAATGTTTATAGTAGTGTGTTCGCATTTATTTTTGTAATACTGAAATCCTTTAAATCTAATATTAAAGTTTCCGTTTCCTTTAAGTTGGTATCCCCACACACATCAGAGGAAGTTTCTAATCGACATGTTTATTATTTAATATTATAAAAATACTATTATTTCCACTAGAATCACGATGACGATATACATGAAATAATAGTAGGTCATTGTAACAATCATGAATTGTGTTTGAACAATTGTATACATGTATTGTTTAAATTACAAGTTTGGCATTGCTTCAATACCAAAGTAATTACTTAAAGCGTACCCAAACAATATTTGAAAAATATATTTGTCTGCAGTGGGTAGCCATTATACCACAGAACAGAAAACCGAGCAACCTCCCAAGAGTTGTTTCAATTATATTTGACATAAATAGACAATAGCTCATAACAAGTACGGAAGATACAATTGTTCACGTTATAAACGCACAAGATTGTAGATCATATGGTGACCTTTAGTTGTTGTTTATTTTCATTTGGTGAAGAGGTGTCTAAGTAATTGAAGTAGATCTATATATGATGAAGTATTCTGTACATTAAAAGTTTATTATGTATTCTATAACTGTGGTAGTAACAAGTTCACAATAAATCAAATATAGCACTTATGCGCCAGTTTCTGCTTTGTACAGATTTGCATCAGTAGCTTACATAAATTTGTCCTAATCATTTTCATGTTTGCCAACCCTGTGTTTTACACATGTTAATGAATTGTTTCCTTTCTGTCAGGAGACATGTAATAAACGGCGAGATATTTGTCCTCCTAATAATAAAGCTATGAATTGAAATTGTGTTCATGTTTTCCTCTTAACAGATAAAAGTCAATACTTTTTTGATAGACACAAACAAAACTTGACAACAAACTTATATTTATTTAATGTTTGATTTATTTTAATGAAATGAAATTAAAATATAACATCACAGTTGCCGTTTCCTATATGTATTTATTTGAACTGTTTAACAGAGGAAGTTTACAATTGATATGTTTATTGTTTATGTTTACAACTACGAGTATGTCCGCAATAAATATAGAATATTAGATTAGTGTTACAATTATGAATCGGCCATTGAATTTTAACAATTGTGAATGGGTTATTATGTTTGAACAATTGTGAATGGGTTATTATGTTTTAACAATTGTGAATGAGTTATTATGTTGGAACAATTGTGAATAAGTTATTGTGTTGGACAATTGTGAATGGGTTATTATGTTTTAACAATTGTGAATGAGTTATTATGTTTGAACATTTGTGAATGAGTAATTATGTTGGAACAATTGTGAATGAGTTATTGTGTTGGACAATTGTGAATAAGTTATTATGTTCGACATTTCTGAATGAGTTATTATGTTTGAACAATTGTGATTGGGTTATTATGTTTGAATATTTGTGAATGGGTTTTTATGTTTTAACAATTGTAAACTTGACATTGTGTTTGAACAATTGTTTATTTTTCTGAATATGAATTTTAGCGTTAATTTATCAATTATGTTTGGTTGAAAATCTGGTGTATCAAATAATGTTTTGGTGTTTACCTTTATCAACTAGTCATATTAAACAGGGCTAGACATGATACCATGGCTCAGACAACTTAGCAAAGAATAGTTTCAATGATATTCAACATGCAGACACAAGCTATTACGTTCCTATTCCGAATGGGCGTTGCCTTTGTTAAGAATAATTCAACCTTGATGTTTTAGATATCTTAGTACTACTTTTA